>JBAIZZ010000288.1:84943-254183 GCA_037355905.1 Heliconius aoede
ATTTCAAGCACTCAAATCCTAAAATAAAATACAATTTTATAAATCTTCTTTCTATAGAAATATTTATAAGTTGATGAAAGATCGTTTGACGATAACGTATTTGTTGTCAAAGATCGTTTAGAAAGAGAAACCCATGAAGATATCCTACAAGTGATCTACATAGTTCTAACTCTTGCACACTCTACAAGACTCTAGTAGTCGAGCCAGTTACCTTAGCACCAGCACCACCCTGTAAATATCGCATTTATTGAAAGAAGTAAACATTACATTAAAAAAAGCTTTAAAGTGCTGTATTATGTAGATAAGTTTTTATGTTAAGTAATTAAAATTTTAAAAGTACCACAAGTAATGATGAAATTACAAAGAACAGTGTTAGAGTATTAATGATTCATTTGTCTTATGAGTGGTTAATAATAGGCAATGTATGTTTGCAAAAACGAAAACCTGGATAAACCCTGAGTTATCAATAGTTCAAGATTTGCAAAGCTGTGGATGTAATCGCGTGATATTAAAGAGAACTTCCCTTAAACTTTTAACTCTTAAGCTCTAGTAGGAATTTTATAAAACAAAATGAGTTATTGACGGTATTCACAGTTGCCACAAGGGAAGCTTATGTATACGCGCGCTCCAAGCATTTCTCACCTTATTTCTCTTTTGGGTTTGGTTTTAAAGAAATATTAAAATTTGCCAAATTAACAACACATATATATTTTATTTTAAAAAAAAAAGTTAATTTATATTTAAAGTAAATAATTCATCAAGGAGTCGATGTGATGGAAATTAAAGTTTGAACAGAATTCATGCGTGAAACTAAATCACTTCTTTCCGATAGCCCAATCAGCTTTCTCCGCTTTCTTGGCCTGTTGGAACATGATGAATAACTATACTAAACTGTTAAACTACAATTAATGCCATTTACCTTCAAATTGATTTTAACATACTGATAATTTTCTAGTTCTTTATGAATGTGTATGTAACTATAATTTTGTTTGTAGATCATAAAACATATTATAATAGTTTCAACAAACACGCCTACAATTTCAGATGATTTTTATAATAAGCATAAAGAAAAGAATCAATAGAATTTATAATATGATTAGATGAAAATTTAGAATAAGTTTATCTTCAAGCTATATGATTGAAAATTATGTTAAAAACCATTATTTTATTAATTTGAATATCAAATTTTGCCAATTGTATTAATTTTGTAATAATAATTAAAATAAGGCCAATTAAATTGCTATATTATAGAAAAATAATACATTCTTACCTCTTTGTCTTCTTCTTCAAGGGTGAACTCCTTCTTCTTGACAACCTTCAACTGGTTACGGAAGTTGAATTCGGCAGCCTTCTTTTGGAGCTTGGCGAATTTGTTCTCGTATTTGGACACCTTCTTGAGTGTTGGTTTAACGCTGGAAAATTATTGTAGTAAAGATCAAGTAACGTTGAGAATATTTCATCGAAATGCTAAAAGCCATTTTTGTGACCTTAAGAAAATATTAATTTACACAATTAGTAGTAATCTTGTACAATTTACGACGACTATAACAAAAATAAATCTGAATTTCGCAATAAATCAAGTTTAATGAAATATTTTTTTATTAAATACTTACAATTTTCCTCTGAGGTCATTGACTTGAGAGTTCAGGTCGGCGATCTGATAAAGTAAATAGTGTGAATATACATATAATAATGATTTCGGTGACGACATATAAAGCTGCTTCATTATTATTAGAAAATATTTTAGAAAATAAGTACTTCCTTTAAAACAATTTCAGAATAAGATATAGTAAAAAAAAAATAGAACAGAAATTAGAGATTTAACTAGGTACACTTATAAAATATAAACATGCAAAATAAGAAAAAGAAAAAGAAAACATTGAAAGCAAAATAACGAGAAAGTAAGCCGTAAAGAGGGCAATTTGTTATCCATTAACAATTGCGGTGAAAAAGAAATTAATACAAAAGAAGCACAGAACAAGATAAGTAGAGTTGGGCGTAGATTAGGCAGGGTTATTTGCGAGCTGCCGAACAGTCTCCATCAACTGTCTATTATTATCCATAAGGAATCTTCTATATTTGATGTATCCAAGCTGACACGGTTCTTCACCTGAATATCTTAATTTATGACCTAATAGTTTTGCCTCGTGCAAATCTATTTCTGTGCCTTGTGCTGGTTGCTGGTCTTTTGCAGCACCTATTCACCTACACATACGACTGTGTGCAGAATATATTACAAGTGCAAACACATAGCGCTAATATTCTACCTCTTCGATGTCATAATACGAAAGGATTGCCGAATACAGCTGGGAATAGTTAGGAAGAATCATCAGTTGTTACGAATCACATCATCACATTTATTATGTTTCCATTTTGAATTTTTGTATTGAAATTAAGATTTTAATTATTCATTTCAGTCAAATACAATTTGATAAACGACCATCGAAGTTGTAATATATTATGCGCAACTGGTAAATATATTTTTTTTTTTCCCACTTTACAGTAACGTAATATTTATTTATATAAATATCCATTTGTCACACAATCCACTAGATACTTGGTCGCTGTGTAAGTTGCAGTGTCAGTGCAAAATCGATCGAGCTATATATGTAGTATATGAATATGTGATATGTTGTTGTCTTGAACCAAACTATGCCTTAAAGAGTACGAAGAGTGAGGGCGCCACTACCTCAGAACAGACAGGATAGGGAAGGATCATCGACCACAGCATGGCACTTTCAATTTTACACTCGCCGAGCAACTATTAATAATATTCGGGTGTCACAAAGGCAAGAAGTCACATATTTCTCACTAAACACGCATAACAGTTCGCGGATGTAACGGCACATACATGAATTGTTGGAGATTTGGAACAAGAAGTTTGACTTACACTATTCTATGCACTTGCGTGTGCCAATAAAGGAACAAGTCTATCTTTATCGGTTCTCTCTACTAGTTGTCTATAAAAAGAGAAAATTCAGTAAGGCCACTAAGCTCGCCACACGTGAAGCGTCACACGGTCAAATGCAGCGACGGTTGGTAGGTACTCGATCCATCGTTATCGAATATATTAAAGTGCCATACTATTAGGGAATAATTAATTGGGACATTGAAGCTTTTCGTTAATGATCATTATTTTTCGTCATGCGGTAACCGAATCTATATAGGAGTATACGCTTCTGTCGCGTAACTCTATCAGTAGTGGGTAGTCCTCGCATAAACTAGCTAATATCAAGTAAAGCTTATACAAAGGCGTGATAGATATTTACATGGAACGAGGGTATGACCTTAATTATCGAATGGCTACTAAGCAGGCATGCAAGTTGAATTTTTCAATGACAAATGATGGCAGTGTTTGTTACGCCGATGGCTCTAACTGGCGTTAGTGTAGTTAATCGTGTGAGCACCATGTCGGACAACGCCACCTTCGGACGCGGCAGATCGATTTTGCACCGCACTGCAACCCCGGAGGAGTCCTCTACCACGCACAGGCACACTACGAGTGGGCCTGCTCTACGAGTACACCACTAACCCGCGCCTCGACCGTTATTTACAATCCAACAGCAAACAACCGAAAACTTACAAAGCGTTATATCAAATGTCAACACGGACTGTCACACGCGCACGTTTGTTACAGAATCGATGACTGTGATATTCACAATGGTCATAATGTATTGGTCAATACCTCATAATCTCTTTTCCTGACTTCATGTTCCAAATCCCACTTCTGGCCCTCACACACATACATGCGGTCATAATACTGCTGTATAATTGTCTTGAGCATTGCTATAGAAAAAGGAAAGATAGATTATTTAGCCGGCACAACGAGCATGGGCATCTGTGTGAGTGGCCTGCGGTTGTCGACGGAGCGACGTGTGCATGTGTGCTGTGAGCCGTACAACTAACTCAGAATCAACTCATATCACGTCATACGCATTCCCAATCCTAATATGCATTTTACCTCCATTTTCCTAATTTGGATAGCTCGTTCTAGTTCATATTTATCTCCCTCAAGGTTGTATATTCTGTGCCAGTACATTTGACATATTGTCTGCAGTTCCGCTAAAGAAAAATAATCACATTTTAAGGTAAGCAAAAATTTTTAATGTAGACCGTCTCTAACGTGGTGGGCAGTGTAGACTCGTGGAGTCTTGAAGCGTAAGCGAAGCTTAGATCTTAAAGGTAGACTATTTGCAACGATGAATATCTACAATTGTCACTATTGACACTAACGCACGTTGAGATATCGGTACGATGTTATTACTGCAGCGCATTCATTTCGTATGTTATCCACATTAGTTAAGGTATTTAGAGATTAAATATATACTTTCAGCCCCCTAAATGGTAAAAATGAGTTTGCTGTGAAAACAAAATATTATCATTTACTAGTCACATATATAAACTACTCAAACGCAGAGCGTCATACAAATTGCTTCTCCCAAACCAGATCACACCTCGAGCTCTCTGCGGGCCACTTCCATCTCGTGATCGTACTTCTCCTCCTCGAGCTTGCCGATACGCTGATGATAACCGGTAATGATGCTCGTGAGAGCGGCTACAACATCAACCAGAATTACTGCCGCTGTTACGACAAGCTTACCGTTTCCCTACTGCCACTGTCATTGTCAACGCTCGCGTATAAACAATGTAGGAAGTGAGTAAGAGTGTAAGTCTTAGAGAGAAATTTAATAAATTATAATAGGTAAATAAAAGGTAACATGTAAGTATTGGCGTGTAAGTTCAACGACTACAACTTAGAAAAGGAAGGCGCGATAGAGAATAAAGGCCATCTTGATAGATTGGGCGGTATCAGTTAAAATGTAAAACACGCAACTTCGACATCACAACGTTAAATAGAAGTTTGGTAAGTTTTGTAAGTTCGTCAAAATATAGGACCGCCGTAGTTCGTATCGCTACCTCCATATCTTTCCTTTTAACGACGTATTCCAGATCGAATTTTTCATCTTCGAGGCTGGCAATGCGGGTGTGGTAGTCTTTGCAAACTCTCTTAATTGTATCTATAATTCATATACATTATTTATATGGGTAATGATGTAATAATATGGGACGGCCTGTAAGATTGCATGTTGTGAGGTGTGAGGTTTAAGAAATTTATTTGAATATATTCAGTGTAATGCACTTCTGTAATATAAAGATGAATCTTTGTATTACAGAATCTGAATTTTTGCAATGAAAGAATAAATTCGATTTTTTTTTATTATTGAAATACTAAATCTAAACCAATTTAAACAAAATGAATTACCTTCGTTTGCATCTTCAGTGTTCTTGGGTTTGCCGCACCTCTCCTCGATTATGCGCCTTCTTTCAGCTGCTTTACGTTCCTGTTCTTTCTTGAGTTCCTCTGCGGCTTTCTTACGCAGGAGCAACTATTGTAAGAGTATTTTATTGAGGAAGTGTACTTTCACTACTAAGTATCGTTCTTCATGTAATATATATATGAATCGATACGTACCCTAAGCTTCTTCTTTCTCTCGGGGGTCATGAAACCTTTCTTGGCCTTCTTGGCCTTGGAGGCTTCTTCCATGCGCTTGCGCACCTCAGCACGCTTGCGGTCGATTTCGGCCTGTTTGGCCTTCTTCGCCTAAACACATTGTATAGAATAATGAAAGTATATGTCATAGTGCAATATGCTGTATGTGTTTTTATTTAAAAAACAATAAAACGTTACATTACATGATATACATTATTAAACGTGACAGATTATTAAATTAAAAAGGAAATAAAAAAAGTTTCTTATATTATATTTAGAAATAATATTTAAGCTGTAACTTGTTTTGTGATAATTAAGTAGATTCTAATGGAAATAAAAAAAATATGTATTGGATTCGAAATATCATAGTCTGTGTAGTATCTTCGGTCTTCTTTACTTTACCTCCTCGAGACGTTTTTTCTGAAAAAGAAAAATAATAATAATTAGAAAAAAAAAGTCAAACCCACTGACACAAACATTAATTAATATATTTTAGTGAAGGCGTTTTAACGGCAATTAAACGTGTGCTAAGTACTGTCACATCATTAATAACCTATAATAATAAATTGTAGTTAATACTGTGCGGAATGTATTTACTTTTGTAAGTAAATGCGGCATATGCTGGCAATTCGCGCACATCTGTACATTGCAAAAGCTTTGTTCTCGTTATTCAGATAACAAATAGAAATGTGTATTTTACAATATGTAATAATATTAATGTAAGTGAGGGTGCAGTACAATAGCTGTGTTTATAAATTATTATATTGGTAACGACTGTGAGATAATACAATGAAAGCTGTTATTCACCAACGTTTATTTGTAATTATTTGTTTAAATATATTTAGTTCGTTGTGTAAGCGTTAAACAGATATCTTATATTTGTCGATTATAAACTTACGATAGAGATTGTCTAAAATGTAAAAAATCTGCGAAAAATCGATGTAATAACAATGTAGTTTTTATAATTTTATATTTTGTGTCGCTAAAAATTTTCCGATTCAGTATGGTATTTTTTGACAATTTTCCATACATCTTCAAATAATAGAATCAAAGTTTCCAAACAAGTATCCACAAAATAATGCATTTGTAATGTTTATGTAATGTTATTATATAGTGTTAATATTATTAGTTTAATACCTGTGTCTCGAGGATAGAGACAGTTCAATACTGTTGAGTGGTCCCGTTGATCACGGTCACGGACACGATCGCATGTTCAGACGAAGACGAGCAATGAAACAAAAAAATAAGGAAACAGATGACAAATAGGTTTTAAATTAAAGGTGGTAATAATATTTTTTCTTTAAAATTACACAAGACTAAGGATATTAATCCTTAACATGAATAAATAGGGAAAAATGTCTTATTTTATTTCACTAAGAGTTAAAATATTTAAAGTATACTTATTGTAACGTACATGCTTAAAATGTAAAAATATAATAATTTTATACGTTATGGAAAGGTCCATTGTGTCAAGCTAAAGACATGACTCCAGAATTTGACGGTTCCAGAAAAGTGGGGAATGAAGTGTATTAACACTAGGTTCCCTCTGTTGTTGTGAAACAGCGTGAAGCTGATTTATTTTTTTTATATTAGTCCTTAAGTTCATATTACCTCACTTCATCATCCGCCATTGTGTGTGTGTTGTTTGGGGTGTCCTGCAAACATCATTATTTAATTAAATTTACTTAAATTAAAAACCATATTAAAAAATTGTATTCAAATTTATTTAGGAACCTAATAGAAATTATTAACTCCATTATAATTAAATTTTTCATTTTTGTTTCTATTACGATTTGATTTTTCATCAAAGATTTGATTTCCTCAGGGAATCGTACAAGAGCCTAGTTAAAATTTCCCAGAGAAAGAACACTTTATTCACGCAAAATATTCAGTAAAAGAAAAATTATAGTGAATCTTTATAATTATAAAAAATTCTTATATTTTAAGGAAAAACCGACATTCTGTCACAATTTAATATATTAATTTCACAATAAGAAATAATTCTATTTACGAAAAATGTTAGAATTCAAAATCTTGTGCTATAATAACTATTTGGACGGCGGCCAAGTGCCGCGATGCCAAACACTGATATTTGATATTCTCGCGGAGCTAAAAATTTGCATGCTAATATTAAATCATCAATTTAAAAATTCTTGCGGCCGCGTTCAGAATACGGAGGCCTGAAACTGTAGATATTATAAATGGATAGGGTAAAATGTGATTCTACGTAAATGTGTTCTTTAATTAGTTCGTGTGGGCTCGGGCGTGGTCGGACGCACTCGTCGCTACTCGGGTGGACCGAAATAGGTTCGCGCACACTCCTGCGCATCCTAATTTGGTCGCATTCGCCCTACTTCGATTACAGGCGTGTTAGGCGCCAGGCTTATCGCTTGCGTAATAGGATACGTATATTAAGAATGGAAATTATATTTATTAATTAATGGACTTTACTGAATAGTAATAATATACAATATTTAATTAATTAGTTTAATTAAGTAAAAAATTTACTAACAATTAAATTTTGAAAGATTTTCAAATTGTGGCTTCAAGGGTGCCCTTGCAAAAAAATGTAAGTTACATTTCACACCGAATAAAAAATTTAACGTATACCTACTATTATGCTGATTTTCATATTTATATTTAAAGAGTACTTATGTAATAAACAAATTCTATGACAATTTCAAAATATAAGTAAAAAAAAAAATTTTTAAACTTATATTAGAATACAGTAACTATAAAAAAAAGTTTTTATAGCTGTCATTCAATCTAATTATTTCCATGTCATACCCCAGATCCAATATACATTAACTACCTATGACAACACGTATCATTTCTACATCGTGAGCCACTAAATCTGGAATGCATTTGGAATACTCGACAGCTTTACTAAACTTTCCTTGGAAATTTCACAAACTTATGGTATCACACACACGAGCAATGCATCACGGCGATCCATTATAGGGGACGTTGATATATCACTTCACTGATATTCACAGCGATATCCACATTGGTTTAAGTTAGTATAAATTTCACGGACTCACCTACGGCAAAGAAAAAGAAGATGGCCCTACGGATGGTTCAGCCAACACGAGTCACAGTTGCTGACTGGCGATCGGCGGGCGGCAAGGTGCGGCGGGCAGTGCGTGGGCGCAGACCCCCCGCAACCCCCGTAGTCCAATATCCCCTCAAATTTCCTCCCCTCTCGCGGACATTTTTAGAGCAGTGTCGTTTTGACACCAACACCGAAATAACACAGTATGTAAGCTCCATATGAAAATCGGATGCTGCGTAAACATATGGTTCACGTGCCAGGAGGTTAAATTTTGCTAGCTTTATACCCATCCTAGTGTTTAAATAGACAGATATCAAATTATATTCTTATATGTAACGCCACACTTTGCCTTGATACCAGAGCGAAGAAATGAAAATGTTAAATATTTAATTTCCTCGAGTGGGAAAATCGGATTCACAGCCTATAAAGCTTACTGTCACCCTTGTACCCCTGCGCCACGACAGGCCAACTGTTAATAGATCAGCTTCTCGCTGTAATGCACACCTCCATGGTAGGCAAAAGGAACCTAGTATTAAGACGCTCGATTCGCCACTTCCTGCCGAATTCCAGAGGCATTGTGTGTCGAGTGGCAAAACTCTACGCGCGCTGTACCTCAACACCAGAGCAAAGAAATGGTTATATAAATTTGAGTATATATTTCATCTTCTCGAATGGGGATCGAACCCACAACAGTTTCTTTTACAGTCGCACTCTGTTAACCTTATTAAAAATACTAAAAAGTATATAATTTATTATTTTTAATCAAATAAAAATAATTACGTTATCCTTTCATATAATCCTTTGTTCCAATCGCAGATATCGAAGTGGAGTATATCTCCACTAGACACTAGAACTGTATAACAAGTTAGAAATTGAAATAACACTTTATTTCCGCAACCTCTATCGAAATAACAATGTAAAGGAAAGTTCAAGCTCAACAAATTGTACTGAACTTCCAAGTTGTCCCTCGAGTACCCACCGTTGTTGCTAAAGCGAATGTTTGCGTAGGGTGTGTGTTTCTATCTATGTTGTATTCGAATATTGAAAAAGCTCTTTCTAACTTGAAGAGATTTTTGCTTAAGTATCCAATACTTATTTTTAACAGCTTAACGCTGCAACGCGCACAAAGCGGAGTAGGCAGAGAGAACCTAGTGTTAAGACACTCCGTTTCCATGTTTCTTTAGGCATTACGTCTTGAGTGGCCGATCTTAATGCCGCCCTTTCCTTCAATACTGGAGAGTAGAAACGAAAATCTAAATAAATTATAATCACCTCAAGTGACAATCGAACCCACAATATTCGAGTTACAAACATATCTTAAAGTCGTAACTTTCCATGTCTATAAATTCACCTACCGTCCCTTAAGTTACAGGAACACATGCTCTCAACAGATATACGAAGTCACGTATTCGCCAACATGACTTTACTACAACGGTGCTTCAAATTTACGAGTCAGACGCTTTTACAGAGAACTACAAATGCTATTTATAGAAAGCAAAATATATATTTAATGCCACCAAGGCGCTGCGACGCTGGTGATTGTTGTCGATTCAAATATTTCATATATTTTTTTTAGTTTTACGATATGTCTCGTATCTAGCACGGTAGGCAAAGAAAAGCTAGTGATAAGACATTCTGTTCCCGAGATTTCGGCTAATTTTCGAAACATAGCGTTTTAAGTGACAAAAAAGTACATTTGTTACCGGAACGAGTACAACCTGCGATTACAATACCCCCGCGCTACGACTGGCCTTACTATATATCTAAATAAAAAAAATAAAAAATATTTACTTTCTATTTATATAGTACGATGTAGGGAAAAGTAGAGTGGAATTTTGAGGCAAATGGTACTTTACTTTTCTCTCGAATCTGGAATTTTTGCATAGACGGCCTTTGCAAAAGTTTGGAATACCACGCTTGACTGCAGCTTCCGACAATGCTAGAGGGAGCAGGTAGCAACTAATAGAATTTTAATAGTTATTTATACTAAATTGAACAATAATACCTGCTGCTTTTTATTAATGTTAATATACTAAACACACAAAGTTCAAAAAAAAATTTTTCATTATAAGACCTAACGCAGCGTTGAGCGCAGTCTGGGGAACGAAGTGTCTTTCTTAGGTTTCCTTTTCGTAATTTGCTGTATTAGGGATACAGTGTAAGTCTATTTTTTTTATGAATTTGTCAACTTTTTAAACAATAAGCGCGAATAAAATAAAAACAAACCAAACTGAATCCAACTCTCGTGATGAAAATGGATTGAACGACTGAAAAATGAGGGCGTTCAGAGCGCGCTATAGCGACTCTAATTACAGTACAATCAATCTACGCCACGCTCTCCACACTTTCGTGCCATATTTCATATTTCCATATTTCCACAACCCCTGTTAATTCAATCTGTGTAAATTGGTAATTGTAAAATAGCATAAAAAATCAAGGGTATTAAATAATTAGCAAAACTCGAGCCTTTTAGATTTTTTAACTATTCTCATATATGTTGCGTGCACCTTATGTTATACAACGATAAAAAAACCGGTTAAGTGCGAGTCGAACTCTCCCACCCTGACCTTCGTGCCAATTGTAGGTCCACGAGAAGTTCACCTTATAATATAAAAGTTGATTTAAATTTACGGGCATATTCACACTCATTTTGTATGAAATGAAGTACAAAAATAAATTTGTAACATCTTTTTCTATAATATACCTAAAAATGTTCACTTTCGGATCTTTTTTTTTACTAGTCTTGTAAGTTCTCTCTTTGTGGAAATTTTCCACCGAAAGTACCCTATTATATATTAACCAAAACCTAAAGTTTTGGTTAACTTTTCAGGTACGGAAACCTAAAAACCTAAAAAAAGTATTAATAAAAACTAAGAACTATATCACACTCATAGATACATACGTATAAGCCCAATAACAGTTTCAAATGTAAGCCATAAAAGAGCGAAAATGAAACTGCAACGAAATTGAAAAATACAGGAAATGATACGATTGTCCAGCGATTTGTAAACGAAAGAGCTCTGGGACTAAACCATTCCACAATAACTCTCTCTCTCTCTCTCGGACTACAGTGCCCCCTCCACAAGCCGATATGAGAATACTCTTATCACATTCTAGAATAGACTACTTTGTGTAGTAACTGTACCAAAATGTGCACAAAATTATTAAACTGGAGTTTCGAAACTTTAAAGTTGAATAACTCACCTCATTCATATGTTCTGATCGTGTGGAATACAAACTAACTTTGTTCAAGCTTGAATAATCTCAATTGTAAGGTAATTTCGGCAACTTATTGTTGTCAATCGAACGTTCTATAGTATATTACATATCTATACCTTACTAGTATTGGGGTATTGAAAATATTATTTCTTATTTCGAGATGTGAGTTCGAATCCCATAAACATTTATTTTTATAATATATTATTATTATATATATTATATAGTATTTATATACTTTCCGTCTTATTTTTGAGCATGATGTGAGTGGAGAAAATCAACGCCGCGCTTTTCAGCGAAGAAATAGAAAAAATAAAAAAATAAATTGTTTTACCATCTTTGAGACGAATGGAGAAGAGAGTGTTTTAAGAAAAATCTTTCATTCTTTCATATGAATAAAATATATACATATTATAAAAACGCGTATACTATTTATTATTTATATGTAAATTTAGACTTCATATTATATTACATGTTCTAAATGTATATAGAGATATATATCAAAGCAACAAATGCTGAAATGAGACTATAAAACCAACAGAAAGCTGTTCTTAAAATGAAAGCATTAAATATTAAACGACTTTTTAAAGACGTATATTTAATGTACTGTACATTCAGATAAAATTATTGTGAAAAATTATTTTGTTTGAATGAAATAAATTCTATGATTTTATAATTAAATTAAATTGTGCTATATGAGTGTACTACCAGGTTTTGCTTATAAACTTGTGCATCTTTTTAAACTTCACGCTGTATCTCGCCTAAAGCAGGGAAGGCAGAGGGAACTTAGTGTTAAGACTCTCCGTTTCCTAAATTTCCACAGAATTTCCGAGAGTGTATTGTGACTCGTCTTTCTGGCTTCTCTGCTATGTGCGGGACACAGCGTTTTTTCCGTTTTCGTTTCCGTTCCGTTTTCGTTTCCGTTTTAATATGGCATTTTACATATATTTTTTAAATTTCACGTTTTATCCCTAGCGAGGTAGCCAGGGAGAACGGAACGCCAAACGCTACGGTATCTGTATAAAAACCTTTTTTCCTTTACCACCGTCGCGTCAACGTCTAGTGCAGGGCGAAGCGATTTAAATATATATTAACATTAATATTTCATTTACTCGAGTGTAAATTGAACCCACAATCAATCGCGTTTACAATCACAGACCAGTGCACCTCTGCTTCACGACTGGCCGACGATAATAACTGATATAACAATTATTAATAGTTTAATAAAATGAAAACCCCTCGGAGCTGCACATTTGGTATACGACCACGTTGCGTAATAAAACAAACGAAATCAATCTCTTCGCTGAGTCACTTGTCTTAACCATCCATTTTGAAATTTCTGTTTGCAGGATGTTAATATATTTGAGTTTCAACGTTTAAAATTGGTAATTTTGGGCAATATTATCTAAAATATAACAAATATTAGCTTCACGGTACATCCCACACGTAACAAGGTAAGCAGAGGGAACCTAGTGTTAAGACACTCCGTTCCTATTGATATACTTCTGTCCTCACTTTTCACCGAATTTTGGAGGCGTTGAGTATTCATACATATATATAAGTATGTCTAAGAATCATTCACGTTGATGGCAGTATCACGCATGTCAGCGTCTGAAACAAAGCTAACTAAATAGCGCGTTTGACGTCAACATTTTCAGCCGTGTGGTCCCGGCTTAGAATAGGATCACCCTGGTACTGTCGGTGTCGTAAGAGGCGACTAAAGTACGTGTGGAAGAGTCACGTCGCCAGTAATGGCAACACGCATGGGCAGACTCGACCGGATTTAATACCACCCCCGGCATCTTAAACCGGCGTGAAGTAGTGGCCCTTGCCACTGCGTTTCGCATTAGGTAATGCCGGGCCCCGGTGCCCTTCATCTCCACCTTAAAGGCTGGCAACGCACCTGTGGCTCCTCTGGTGTTGCATGGGGTCGTGGGCGGCGGTGATCACTTACCATCAGGTGACCCGAACGCTCGTTTGCCTTGTCCTCTCCCATCAAAAAAAAAAAAAAAAAAAAAAGCAAGAAAAAAAAAAAATAAAAACATACTAAATATATTTACTAATCGATCGTTAAGAACTGTTTATTTTATACATTTATTACATATACAATAATATTTTCATATATACATATTTTCACTTTTCAGTCCTTTTTTCACTTCACTTCACACTGTATAACGCTTATAGCAGGGTACACAGGGGGATCCTAATGTTAAGACACTACGCTCCCCACTTTCTGCCGAATTCTGCCCAACTCAACACCAGAACAAAGAAATGAAAATATTAAATATTTCAAAATCAAAATCGAACGAAAATCGAACCCGCAACCCGTCGCGTTGTCAGTCACGCGCTTGTACCCCTTGCTCCTCATTTATTATTTTTGTTGAAATGAAATAGTTTAAGTTTCGTTCATTGCAAACAACGTTTTCGACCGATATTCTATTAAAATATCCATTCTAACACGTGTTCTATTCAAATCTATATATTTTTTAAATTCTCCAAACTTTCACAAACTAACCGTCACTCGACTGAAACGTTATATAATTTTTATATTTTTGCTTCGGTAAAGCTCTTTTGTATACAATTTTCGTTCCAAAAAATATATCATATTTTCCTCCGTCAACAGAATAAAAATCTATTAATACGTCAAGCAAATAAAATAACCGTTCTATGTCACATGCTAAAAACTTTACCAGAATATATAGATTTTTTTACAATATTCGACTTCTCTTGACTAGATATCAAAATGTGATGAATAAAATTTCTTTATAACTTTGTTTGAAAGGCATAAATAAGACGAAAGAAAATTTAAATATGTATTTTAAACTATAATGTATTTCTCTATTTATCTTTTTTTGGTCATAATTTTTTTTTTATGGGAGACGACAAGGCAAACGAGCATTCGGGTTAAGAAGTGGTAAGTGATTACCGCCGCCCACTACCCCATGCAACACCAGAGGAGTTACAGATGCGTTGCCGGCCTTTAAGGTGGAGGATGTTGAGTGTCGGGTCCCGGCATTATCTAATGCGAAACGTAGTGGCAAGAGCCACTACTTCACGCCGGTTTTAAATGCCGAGGGTGGTATTAATCCGGTCGATTCTGCCCAAAAATTATAATATATATTTGAAAGGAGTGATAACTTTTTACTTGAGAAACCACTCCCCAAGCCGAAATATATATCAGTTTACTAATTTTAAAATTTCATTGAAGTATGTCATCCTTCACGTATTCTCCGCTGCGACAAATCCTATCACGAGTACAAAACTGTAAATGAATCTTCTCGTCAAACTCATTCGTGTATCAATCATGTGATCGGCGGTACTGCGCAGTAGGCGCTATCGTTGGGTGCTGTAATTTCTAGACTATGGCATAGTTGGCTAGTGAACAAATGAAAGTACGTTTCACTCTACATTTGGAACTATTTGAGATCTAAATTGAAACAGTCTAGCCCCGGGGCTATTAAAATTATATATACTACTTCTATGTATAGTGGGTAAACTATTATTTGTCATTGCTGTTCAAATACAGCAGTAATTAAAATAGCGGTATCATTAAACTGGGGTCAAAAGCTAGAACACACATTTTGTACGGTCCGGCCCTCATTTAAATATTTACCTTTTAATTGATAATTACTCAAACAAAAACGTTAAGCATACGAGTACTACATTAGTAAAATTTGGTCTGTGAAATTAATCAAAAATAAACAGAAATATAATAAATATAAGTGAATAAATATAGTGATATTATTTCACATATAGTACATTTAACCCACACTGAATACAACTTCTATTCCTACTCTATTTGAAATATTAATATTTTCAATTTTCATTTCCTCGCTCTGCTAACAAGATTCCGCCGACGCAATGACTTCCGCCACTCAACACGCCATGCCTCCAGTATTCAGCGAAAAGAGGGGAACGGCAGTGTCTTAATGGGACCGGAGTGTCTTAACACTAAGTTATCCTACTCTGCTATGTACGGGATACAACGTGAAATCTTTAAAAAATAGCAGAATTACTATAGTTAATTATCTCCGTTTTAATAAATGACTTGCTTTTCATTTCAAAATAAAATTTACATTTATACTAATAGTTTGTATTTAATACCATATGTATGTTAATCCTGCACAATCTTAGTTAACAGATACAAATCGGCCCACGACGACCTCATTCTTTATTTTACAGTTGCTATTTCTGGCATCGCGTCTTTAGACATATTAAAACGATCGTGCTACGTGTGTATCAAACTATAATTAAGTAATATATCTGGTTTTTTTAAACAAATAAAAGGTTTTTGCCTGGAAATAATATTATTAGAATAAGATCATTCATTACAGGTTCTATTCTGAATAGAATTAAATATTTAAACCAAGTGTTTTATATTTATTTATTTGTTATAGTTATATTAAATTAAAGTGACGTTTGTGTTACCCATTGAATGAATATGGAAAAGGTACACAGCTTATTACTTAATGAATGTACATGGAAAAAGTAAAATTATTGCCTTTTTTTTCTGTTCATCCACCAAAAATTGTATCTAAAGATGCAAATATAAGACCTAAACAACAAACCCTTGGTTAATCTATTAAATTATTTTGCAATTTCGCACCCCGCCATTGTTTACACAGGAAAATATATTACAATACAAATTGAGTATAACAAACCAGTTCATATTTCTGTACAAGCTACCACGTCGAGTTTGTTTTGTCGAAACCCCACGCTATACTGTAATTCAACCTCGCGAGCGTATCTCATGAAACGTTAACAAATAAGAGCCTCAAAACCTCTAGAGAAATGTCTTTGAAAGGAGATACAAATCCAACGAGATTTAAGGTAAATCCAAACATAATTTCAAACCCATTTGTCATAGCAACGATTGCTTTGAGTGGAAAAACGTAAAGAAAAATATTTTACTCCTATATAACGCCTCAAGCAGAACTCAAATGAGTTCCGACAATCACACATGTTACTAAAATATTGGGATACAGCCTTTAATAAATGCGAGAAAGAGAGACAAGTGCGTGAAGCCGACTGGCTCTGAACGAAAATAATTCATTTCTTTTTTGTGTATTTACAATGCCTTACGTTACAAGGAAATAAACGGAGCGTATCGGGTGGCGTGTATTGTGAGTGAAATGTAAATAAGGGATTAAATGGAAAAAGTAGAAAGATTTACGTAATGCAGGGTCTGAATGTGATCATTGTGGGTTCAATCTCCACTCGGGAAGAAGATAGAGCGTGGCGTTCAAATTCGCCACTAAACACGGAACCTCTCGAATTTGGACACAGACCGGAAATTATTATTGTAATAGATGAAAATATTGATAACAGAATTCGTAAATTTGTACGATTCCCGCTGAGAAAAATGTCGATAATGCAAATACTCCTCATAATAGGAGTAAGTGGTCATCAACGACATCTTGAATATAATAAGCCACTTATTTTATCATTTATTAGAAGAAGGTTTATTATATTGGAAAATTAAAACACGCGTTCAGTTGCATCAGCCCCCGAGCCATTGTTATAAAGGAATGTAATCCACATAAGTATCTTAACATATACAATATATATGTTTTCTTTTTAATAAATAATTTCCATATATTAATTCGGCATACTACATTAAAATACTCGTGTAATATAGTAAATTACCATACAACTATTTTAAAATATAATCGGTCATACATAAAATAATAATTCTGCCACTCAACACGCAATACCAGCAGAATATGTTAAATATATTAAAGGAAACCGTGGAAATCGGAGTCGGAACATTAAGTTGGTTCATTTTTCTTTCTTTTCTGTATGTGGTGCGTAAAAGTAAAACACATCATAAGAAAAATTATCGATATGTATAGAAATTGTCAAAACGTATTAATATGAAAAAAATCAACGCAATATAAAAAAAGCGAAAATTATACAAAATAAGTGATTGATTAACTGCGGATTTCTGTTTTACAATTATTATATATATTTATAAAATACTAATATTATATGTTTTCATCATTACGTTTTTGTATAATCATAAGAATATTTGGAAGTCGACAGAAGTAAAATTAACCTGAGCTTAATTAAGCTCAGAAACACTCACGCCACCTCTTAACAATACACTGTATTACTAAAACAATGCCAAGGCTTTTAATACTAAGCGCCATCTATGTTTCGAATAACTAAATTTTAACACTTTCCCGCTGAAAATTGTCTGAAAGATAAGTTTCAGATTCTTTCGCAATATTTTTGATAATGTCCCATAGATGGCGCTTTGGTGAAAATAACGTGGCACCTTAATTGAAAATGGTTTTATTTGAGGATAATAAAAAATAAAACAACATGTAAAATGGTTAAAGACCATTGTAATTGTTTATTAATAAATAAAACAAATATTTGTATAGATTCATTAAGGTCTAGTTAAAGAATTTATTTTAGAATTATACTCTATTATAAATTAGATTTCTTTAAATATTTACTGTTGGCAGTTTCGCGTTTAATGCTATTGTAGAGAGCTTCTATATTATAAAATTAAATAAAATAGTTGTTTTCATAAAGCATTATTTTGCTGCTTGAAAGTGGTTCGTCGACGGCACGGACGTCCCTTGCAGGACTCTCGTCTCTCTTCTAAATCTTTTAAAATATTTGTATGATCTCTTCCGTCAGGTCCTATAGAAAAAATGTATCTATAGTTTTACAGGTGGTGAAACGCCATTCTTGAATAGACATGACACATAATATTGAATATATTTGTTTTATATAATTCTAGGCCAACCGTGGCACAGGGAAACAAGCGTGTAACTAAAAACACGGCAGGTTGTGGATTCGATTCCGACTCGAGGTAATGAATTATTTAATATTTTCATTGATGAGACTAAAGCGTGGCAATGATTTCCACAACAATTCTTCAATGTTTTTATGTATTAATATATAATCATTGTTTGTCCAATTACTATATTATGTATGAAATAGTTAAACGATTTTTTTATGAATATGCTTAAAAAATCTATACTTTTTAGCATGTTTTTAAAGTATCACAAATAATTAACAAAATTGAGTGTATTGTCACTCAATTTTGTTAAAAGAAACATAGTAAGTATCTATTATTGAATAGATACTTACTATGTTTCTTTTATAAGAATATAAAAATTATATTTCAAATATTTATTCCTTTTGAAAATATTTATAGGTTTTATTTATATATTTTAAATATTTCTTCTTTGTTGTAATAAGTATGATTATTATTATAACAAATTCACTTTAAAATATTTATTTAGTCTTTTATTTTTATATAGAAGCTGTAACACAAATCATAGGTTCAAATTTCAAAGGAAGTGCAGCTTTATGGTGCAAAGAGTACGGGGGTGGTCCAAAGGGGGTATGACGTCACAATCCTAGGCTGCGTGTACAGAGCAACGCCTCTATCCGGGTCACCTATTTTAGGATGCACTTAATGTGGGGTATCTAAAAATAGCATCGATGTTCGATTTTAATTAAAGGATATTAAAGTAAATAATTTGATAATAATTATTAAGTAATATATAGATGCCGTGGCGCAGTAGAATTAACGTCTAATTGTATGCATTACTATCTGTGGGTTCGATCCCCGGTTCGGGATCGATCCACTATAATGCTTAAATTATTTTCAGCATTCTGTACCGCCACACAACTTGCTAATTCTCGAAATGTCTCTCTCTCTCTCTGCGTGGAAAGCGGCATATCTTAACATTAAGTTCCTGTAAATTTTGGGAGAATCGCTTGATGTAAAAAAGAATTATAGATAGGCTTCTGTGAATGTACTCATTCATATGCTATTGCATGATCGAGCTTCTTTGTCACAATAGCTTACATATGTAACGCGTGTAAAGGTAATGGAAAATTGTAAAAATAAATAGTTTTTCTTTAAAATAAAAAAATATATTTATATAATTAAAAATACTCTGTATTTATTTATTTTTTTAATTTTAAATCATTACAATGGTTGAGGCCAACCGTGGTCCAGGGACACAAGCATGCGACTCTTAGCGGTTATGGATTCGATTACTACTCGGGGTTATGAAATGCTTAATATCATTTCTTCGCTCTGATACTGGTAAGACAAAGAGCGAGGTTAAGTTCAACCTCTCAACACACAATATCTCGAGAATTCGGCGAAGAATGATAAACGAAAGTGTCTTTATGGGAACGGCGTGTCTTAACACTACGTTCCCAGGTAACAGGAACCAAAGCTGCATACGCTACTTCACGAGGGATACTGCATGAAGCTAAAATACTGAATTACATGATCCAGAAGTTTAAGTAAATATTATTTGATATTTTCTTACAAAAATATCTCGAGTTAAGTAAGTAAAATTGTACACTAGATAGATATACTTGAAGCATAACAAAGATTGATTTTTCATCTTGTCGATTTATTATATGTTAGATCGCTATGACAACACATAGAGAACTTATTGGATTTTCTGAATATGTTTAGTTATGCCAACTGTAATTGCGTTTCCTTTATGTGTAATAAAAATAAATTATATATTATTAAATTTAAAAACCAGCTTCATGCTTTATCCTGCACACAGCAAGGTAAGTAGAGGGACCTGTAACCTGGTGTTACGACACTCCGCTCCTCACTTTTGCCGTATATATATATATATATATATATATATAAAACAAACCCAGCTTTGGTACATATCCTCCACTCATATTATTACGAGATGACTAGATGCCATGATTGATAGGATAAAACGAAGTGTGGTGACGTTCTTGTGAATCTAAGAAAAATATTTTATGAATGTTGAATGCAAATCTTTACGCTGTATTCCGTACACAGCAGGGTAGGCAGAGGGAACCTAGTGTTAACACACTCCGTTCCTCATTTTCTGCCAATTTCTGGAGGCATTGCGTGTGGAGTTGCTGATCTCAAAGCTGCGCTTCGACTCGACACCAGAGATAAAAAAATTATGTCTAAATCTTAATATAATAATATTATGATTTAATTTCTTCTTTCTCTATTGAGAGATATTGGATGTAGCTTCTTCACACCTTTCTTTCTTGATTCAAAAATTGTATGACATAGCATACCAAGCGTATGCTATGTCATAAAAAAATTGACCTCACAAATATCGGAGTCCAATAACTTACGATAATAAAAACTCTGCCACAACAGTGACAGCAATAAATGACGTATGTTACATTTTTATGTATGGTAGAAAATGTGGAACGGAGCGTCATAACACTAGGTTCTCTACATGCTCTATTGCGATAATGTGTGAAACTAAAAAAATATATAATACATACTAGCCATAACTCATATTACATGACAAGATCCTTTACAAAACAATTAAAATATGAAATTATTTATATATTTTTTAAATAAATGTTATTAAGTATTGCAAACATACCTTTTTTCTTATTACATATAAATATTTCTTAAATATAAAAATAAGAAATTTTCTTTATATCATATTTTTATATGAACTTATTTCTAAGCTTATTTTATAAATTTGTTAAAAATAACAAATTCTATAATCGCCTTAATAATTAGTTCCAACTAATTCCCGTTCGAGCCACCCCCCGCGCCCCGCACCCCGGCATCGAACCTGTTTCAGAATGAAACTGACCTAATTCCACGGCTGCAGACCCCCTCCGCACTTACTGACGTCATACTTTAACCCAGAAACGACAAATGCATATCCTATTTTTCCCAATCACTCGATTATATTAACAATGCCAATAAGAATACAGACGTTTATTCCATAGTAAATTGTAGCCGGTTACAGCGTTTCGTTTCTATGTCACCAGGTTATGGAGTCAAAAACTGGGTCAGCCGGGGTTGCATTCATGAATCGTAACACGCAGCGACGGCGACGCGCGTTCATTCTTACTCGCTCTTATTAATCGAACTCGGTACCTGCGTCGGCTGCATGAATCAATTCATACACGGCTTATGACTGACAAAAATGTGTCAGGGCAATGTCAGTCAGTGTCAGTGCTTATTTCATATTACATAGGATATTGTTTATATAATTACTTTATTTAGAAATACTTGGATTGTTTCTATTATGTACTTTATGTATGTATATGATTTTGAAAAACCTTCGTCGTGGTTTAATATTTTTTTATTTGACAAAATGCTACAACGTTAAAATATTTTAAAATTTTTTATAATAATATAAAATAGCTCTAATTATAAATATATATATTTCATTGACATTCGTTTTAATTATCAACACCTTACTTGCGTCAAATGTAAAAACACCTTGTTGTCTAGCCATTAGAAATTATATTTGAAGATTCCAAAAACCCAAAAAAGAATGACACGATCGGCCGTGAGGTATAAATAGACAAGTTTAAAGAGACTAACTCTCTTTATTCATGAAATATGTAGCCCAATATGCCGGATGTGGTGTCGAAGGGCGCGCCCTTGACTATGACGCACGTTGATGCCTTGAAGTGAATGAAATGTAGTTACATGGATTATAAAATAATAACATTTAATATATCTTCTCTCTCTGGACGACAGAAGAAACCTTAAAAGTCATTCGAAGTAAGTGCGATTCTACTTTGCAAGAAAATGTATATCTTGTACAGTAAGCAAGCACGGAATGCCTCGAATTCGACTGAAAGTGGGAAATGAAATTGTTTCAATGGAAAAGGAATGTCTTAATACTAAGTATCTAGGTTCCCTCTGCTTAACCTGTCATGCTTAAAAAAAAAAAATTATATGTTCTTAATATTATTTGGAAAATAATTGATTTTATATTTCTTTATGAGAGAATACAATAATATTTGCGGCTTAATAATTATGAAAATTACTTAAGAAACTTTAAATAAATTCAGATTCCCTTTTAATTGATGCATAATGATAAAATAAATTAATATTCGTCTGCATCACCTACAGAATAAATATATATATATATCAATATAAAACTGACACCTTAGAAATATCTATATTATAATAATTGTTAATATCTTTATTTTATATTATGTATTAACGTACGTATTAATAAAAAGTGAACTAATTTACTAAAAGTAATTGTTAGTACCAATATTTGTATACATAATACATATTTTTTCTATGAAATTTTAAACCAGATGAATGTTTTTCATTGTAGCTGTGAGGTGGCGTCCTTGCCGTGACGTGGGCCACTGCCTTGGCCAAATGGAGACGCCCGGAACTCATTCACGCCCTATCGAATGAATGTACATATTTTTTAATGTGTATTGTACATTATAAATGGCTAAATAATGTGTTTGATAATATATGAACTATTTTTTTTACTCACAGTATAGACTGTGAGTAAAAAAAATCAGTTACAAGCATCTCAGCAACACAAAGAATGTATGGATACTATTTAACTAGATATTTCTTCGTAGAAAGAAACTACTCATAAATAATTTTTTAAGATTTTTAAAAATTACATATAAAACGAATTTGAACAAAAAGTATCAAGATTTTATATATGTATGTCATTGCGCTATTGCACAGCATCTGACTGTAGACACAACGGTTGCGGGTTCGATACTTACTTACAATGAATTGTTTAAATATCCTCACTCAGGTAACAAAGCACTTAATAGAATCCCACATCTCAATATACAATATCTGGAGAATTGGATGGAAAGTGAGGAAGGAAGTCTTTAGACCTAGATTATATAGAAAAGTACGCTTAATAGATTTCGTTAATATCAACTTTTATTCTTATTTCGACTTTAATTATTTAATATTTGTCCATCATATAACGTTATAAGGCCGCGTCCTTGGCTCTGACGGCACCGCCCCGCTTGAATGGAAAGCCCGGAACTAATTCACGCCCTATCGAATGAATGTACCGTATTTATTAAGATAAAAGCTCTTTCTGTTTTGTTTATTAAGTAACTATTAATAAGATAGTAATTATGTATGACATTTTATAGTAAATATTATGGAATAGGACAAATTTTAAAATTAAGCTTCTTTCATTTTACTTACCATTTTAATGAACTTTATGAAGGAGAGAAGGGAAATTTTTAAGACATTCCGTTCCCAAATTTCTGCCGAACAGAGGCATTGCGCGTTGAGTAACGAAACTCTATGCCGCGTTTTATCTAGGTAGAAGTGCGAGGAAATAATAAATATTATTTTTTTGTGGAAATCGAACCCACAACCTGTCGCGCTTACAGTCTCATGCTAGTGCCGCTGCGCCACGCTCCTCAAATTGTATTGCCATACGAGTGAAGAAAAATGACTAAAATTGTAGCGAATTACCAAGGTCACACAACTACTAAAGCATTTAATTATAAACTTACATTAAAAATTAACAATAATTGAATCGGTATATGGTAAAATGCTAGAGTGTAATGCCGAATTAATAATATTAAAGATTGACTAAAAATATATCTGGAAAGAAGGTTCATAACTATAAAGTTCCCTGTATCAAACTTTATTCTATGAAGCAATACGATATCATGATTTAGTTAAAAAAACCATATCATATCATCATCATACAGCAAGGTAGACAGAAGCAACTTAGTGCTTAGACACTCCGTTCCCCACTTTCCGCAGAATTTTCGAGTCATTGCGTGTAAATGGTGGAACTTAACTTTTGCCTTGGAACCAGAGAGAAGATATAAAAATATTAATAAATAACAATCCATTCCCCTCGATTGAGAATCGAACTCATAATCGTTGCGTAAATGTCGAATTTCTAATATAAATAATCAAATATTAATTATATAAAAATTCAATCTATAATAAACATATCATTTAATAAGCTTAAAAAAAACCTAAAAGTAATATATTTGAATCCGTTACTAGCATCTACGCGAACCGTCGCTCCACAGCTAAATGTCAAACGGGTAGTCGATACACTTGTTGCTGACCGGGTCACGGGGGCGCGGGGAGCCGAGAAGGGAGGTGGGGAGGTCGACGACCGATGCAGGCTATTTCAGGAGGCTGCATAGGTAAAGTTCGAAGGTCACGCGGGATAATTTTAGATTATTCTATAGATTTTTCTTGTGTGATTTTACTTGATTTGTTATAAGAATTATATATAAGAATATTTGTTGTTGTGTGTTTCTTTGTAAGTTTATTTTTATAAATTTGGTTGAAATATATACAATTTTAATCATTCTTATTTATTGCGTTTAGTTTAAGCTTATAACTACACTTTATATCTATCTTTTTAAAACATGTAAATTAATTTCAATTTCAAGAAGTATAATTTTTAAGTAATTAATATTTAAAAATTAGACTTCCTGAAATGGAAACATATTTTATTTATTGCTTTATTATATTCATGAAAAAAGGTACCGTTTATATATTTAAAAAAAATCTTTCAAATATTATTTATTTCAATTTGATTACCATACATTACTAAATACAATCTTATACTAATATTCAAAATAATAAAACGAATAAGTAATTAACTTTAAAATATCTGTGACATCGTTTGGTCACAACCCCATTGTCTTTTCTCCAAGCATATTAATATCATATCTAAGACTACCTCCATAAATACTCTAAAAGTTATCGCCGTGACGTCAGGGGGCACGGCGCGGGCGCGGCCGCCCATTCATGCACACACACACAGGCGCGCGCGTGACGTCACTCGCATCCACCAATCACAGAGCGGATCCATTCAAGCCTTACTCCTGAAGTGAATTTCGTCGAATGAAGAGACCAGTCGAGAACCAGCCGTCGGCATAGAGGCTGTCGTCAATAACTTATCGAAAGTTTAAATTTTTTCCAAACTATAGCTTTTTTAAATTAAAGGCGATATTGGCATGCGTTTCGTGTTGTCTGGGACGAGGCAGTTATGTACAGTAAGTTTTAGAATTAAGAAAGAATTGAAATTTATAAAAAAAAAAGATTACATCTTAATATTATAGAAAGAATACAATAGTTATCCTTTGCTACATCACGTGGCTACTACGCTACGGCACGCCTACGCGTCTGTCTCGTAGCTCCGTAGACTCGCCCACGCAAAGTCTGCCTCAACTTAGAGTTCAAAGCTCACGCAGATGTATATGATTTGTTACTTAATCTGAATCTTTATTACTAGAATAGATTCCATATATTTTTTTATGGGCAATATTTATAAATGAATATCAAAAATTGAACAATAAAAATATATTTTAATAATAATAGTAAAGAAATACGTAAAATGGGTAATATAACATATTATTTTAACAAGTACATTTTACGATTTAAATATAGCTCTCACTGTAAAAAATTATTAGTGTAATGTTGCAATAATACTATCATAGGTTACCAGTTAAAATATAACAGTTATATGCTCGTAGTTAAATCAACATTAACTATTTAAAAAAGACAAATTCCTATTTAAGCTTTAAAACTAGCGCAGGGCAATCGACGACCTTGCGACCATTAACTGTTCAGACGCACCCCCAGCTTGATAAGGGTGGACTTACATACAGTCAAATTTAGTCACGTAGGCTGTAAGAACATTCTGGATATATGTGTATCATAACTTAACTATCACACCTGGTTTAAATTTATATATCTTTTCCCTTTTGTCTTATATAAAAAAAAATCATATCCAAAAAAAATACTTTATCGACTTAAATTTATTGTATACGTAAATTTTTTTTTGATATTTTCTTTATATTGCTATTATTAGGTATTGCATATATATCTACTATCAGTGATACAGTTGAACTTCATGACGTCATGTCATGTAAACCTAACTTAATGAAAGTTTCGATAGCACCTGAATAGATTTACCTGTATTCATAGAAATATTTAGTTGTGTGTGTGTATATACGAGTATATATATATATTGAAATTTATATATTACAATATATAGTATTGCATATTCGATTTACTCATATTAAGCTTGGCTAATATCTTAGCTAATATGGAGGGCATCCATGAAGAGGTATGTAGAGACCCTAGCGCTTGGCGCTCCGTTCTCTCTGACTACCCCGCTAGGGATAAAGCGTGAAGCTAAGATAAGAGAAGATAAGATAAGCTTGGCTGACTTAGAAGGAAAGGAAAGTGGCTTTAAATAAAGTAAAAATAGTATATTGTGTATATTATATTTGATATCTAATTTCTAATTGTTTTATATATTATATTTTAAAGTCTCTCTAATATAATGTTTTTTGCGTTATACAGTAAGCTATCTAGAGTCAATTAAGGGGTTTTTTATCCATTGATACTTTGAAGTTATAGTCTATGTTGAACTCTTCACAGATCCTTGACATGATTACGCTACAAATTTTACTGTAAATCGATAACTTTTTGAAATTATGACGTCAATCAAATTTTAAGTTTCTATTACTATATCAGTTAAAATTTATTGTTTCTACAAAAATAACTTTCAAAGATCATATTTGATCAAGATATATTCCCTTAGTTTGTTAAGATGCAATTTCGGAAAAAACATTATAACGAGCTTAAAATATAAAAAATTGTACAAGATAATATATATATATTTATATATATAAAGCTTAAACTATGTAAACTTTTAAGCTTGTTGTTGCATTTTTGTTAATTCCGGAAGACTACAAAGAAACATTACCTATAAAACTCTATGGGGGTGTGACCGGGGACAAGGGGCCGGGGGCAGGGGAGAGGGTGCTTTGACGTCAGAGCTCTCCTGTGACGTCATGGGCCCAGGCCACACCCGCCTTTGACGTCATCGGGATAGGTATCCAGTTTGTATCGAAAACATATGGAGTGTCCTAATTTTTGTGTTATAATTTAATCAAACTCTTCACATCTGTAGGTCAAATAGTTTGATAATTTCTTAAATTCATATGAAAGTATCCTTTGGTAACAGAGCAACGTGTATGTTAAGTTGCCTAAAAGAAGAGCCCCAAATATTAAAATATGTCAAAATATTAATATATTATCAGCTTATATTGATATAGATATATTTATTATTTTAGAGCCGCGTCCGTGCCATAGATAAAAAAAACACCCAAGTACTGAATGCACCAAACAATTTACTTGTATCAATAAAATTCAATGAACGAACTTCGCGACGTCACAGGTTTTGCAGGAGTCTTGCTATCCCTCTCTAACTTATGCATTCGTATAGGTGCGAGGGGGACAGCCCACTGACCCAGTTTCTCGACCTCGCTCGGGAGGGTCCCGTCTATTTTTAATCTGAAGGTCGATTTATTTATAGATCTGGGCGTGCGGGGCTCTCTCTTATTGTAATTAATTGTTGCTTTCTAATTATTAATTATAATTTAATTTTTTATATATATATATATTATTTAAATACATAGTATATAATAAATATTAACACTCATATATTATATGTCAAATATTTCATAAGTTATATTGATAATGGAAAAAAGAAGAAGAACGAAAGGAGAAGTAAACAGATAGATTTTTTATTCGATACGATAAGCGCATTAGAAATTAAATAAATGGTATACAATTTTAAATTATTATTGTAAAATCTTTTTCTTGTATATTTATCTACTTTTTAAAACATTATTTGATCTATTTAAGAGGCTTTAATCCTTCAAGCTTAGTGGTATTTAAAACTGCTTTAGACTTTCTTTTCCATAAATGAAAATAGAGCTTACTTTCCCATATGTAAATTCTGTAGTAGTATGACCATAACGTTTAAGTTAACCATACATAATTTAAAATTTCTGCAATTTAACTGCGTTGCCTATATAGTTAGCATTTATTATGGCTTTGCCCCTGTTGGACAATCAACACGTATGTAGTTAATTTTTACATATGTTAAAAGCTTGAGTTAACTCTGCCCGCATATACAAAGGGTTGAAATCAAAACTATCGTGCATATATCAGGATAGGCAAAGGAAACTTACTGTCAAGACACACCGTTTTACGCCGTATGATTCCGGCTTAGTATAGGATCACCCTAGTACTGTCGGTGTCGTAAGAGGCGACTAAAGTACGTGTGGTAGAGTCACGTCATCACAATGGCATAGGCAGACTCGACCGGATTAATTGCCACCCCTGGCATTTAAAACCGGCATGAAGTAGTGGCTCTTGCCACTGCGTTTCGCATTAGTAATGCCGGGCCCTGGAGCCCAACATCCTCCACTTTAAAGGCCGGCAACGCACCTGTAGCTCCTCTGGTGTTGCACGTGGGCGGCGGTGATCACTTACCATCAGGTGACCCTAACGCTCGTTTGCCTTGTCCTCTCCCATAAAAAAATAAACACCCTCCTCCATTTTTAGACTCAACGCTTTTTTGTGGCAGAGCTCAACACCGCGCTATGTCTTATTTCCAAAGCAAGTAAAATTCGCTCCAGAGTGAAAATTTCAACCCAATATCGCCTCTATCAAAACATGCATTCTGTTTTATAATATATTTGTGTATGTGTAGGTAGACTGAATATTTTCTTTTTTATCCTATTCACGCCTGCGTAGTGACAATTCCTTCGATTAACATACCTAATATGATGAAATATTTTCTATACCACTCATAAATCCTACAATTTCATTCGGAGAAATAATTTAATATTTTAATTTCCTTGCTATAAACGAGACAAAAAGAAAAAAAAAATGTCCTACAAAGCAATAAAGCACAGTGTCCCTAACCACGGTTCCATAGATATCATTACGGTTGGGCGGACGGTGTCGGGTGGCCGGACACAACTTCCGCGGGGCTTCGGGCTCGGGTGTCTAATCTATTACCTGTACTACCCACTGTTAGGGGTTGTAAAACATATTATATGTTTTTTATTTAATAAAGATAATATCGTGTGGAAAATAAATATATATTATTATGTTTAAATTGTATATAATAATATTGCAGTTGCAAAATTGGGCCAAATCATAAGGGGGCCTTATGTCAATTCAAGAAGCTGGCGGAAGCAAAAAAACGCATTTTATTTATACTGTAGACGTTGAAATATATGCATTTATAAATTAATATCTGATAGTACTTTACAATAAAACTGCTTTTTTGGCTTCACGCTGTATCCCGCACAGTTCAGGATAAACAGAGCAAGCTTAGTGTTAAGACTGTTCGACACCAGAGCGAAGAAATAAAAATATTGAATGTCTCATTTTCTTGAGTGGAAATGCAACCCATAACCTGTCGCGTTCTCACTCACACACTTATGCCCCTGCGCCACGACAGGTCTCACTATTTATTGATTGTTATATTTCATGATACTATTAGTTTTTTGTTATCACTTTACTTTCACAAACACTTGTATATTTTGGTAAACATGTATGAAAAAGCCGTCATTTATGCAATTATTACATTGCTTCTTATATTTTTACAAGAAAGTAAAGTATATATATATTTTTTTAACTGGTTGATTTACGTTAAATTCATATTTGTTGTAATACAATTGTTTATTATATTTTATACTGTATATTAATAATATAACGTAAGGAGGACAGAAATTTTCAGGATGCCAAATTTGTCTTTTTTTGTATTGTGCTGCAAGATTGGTTTTCAAGAATTAAAATTTTGTAATGTGTTTTAAAATTAAAGAAGTCTATTTTCTTAGTTCAATTTTTTCCCTAAATGCATAATGTTAACAATTCTGTCATTCATATCATTTAATTTATTCTGTAATCTTTTTTTTTTCACTCTACACATTAATATTCCTTCTCTACGATGTATTTGTTACACAAAAAAACCACTCTATCACTAATAACAAAATAAAACAGTTTTGTAAAATAAATAGCTGTTAGTATACCACTCACGATGCGACCATTCTGGCAAAATGACAGCAAAGTGACCGTCTCATGAAACATAGTGCTATATTGAATTAAATATTAAGCTAATTTGTATAAGAGTTATCTATATTGGAAGAAAATATGAAATCGATATTGTTCTATTTTTACAAAAAAACCCTTTTAGCTTAACAGAACAACGATGCCTTAATCTTGTTACTCAATTACTTGTCTAGATTTAACTCGTAAGTTTGTTATCGATATAATTAAATAGGTATTTTAAAAGCTCTGTTACGGAATGCATCTTGGATGTGTCATTTTAAAAATGTCACACACAAAACGTATAAAAAGTAAAACAGAATTTTTCGACTTAAAAAGGGTAAATAGATATTTTCTCTTAAATTTGACTTAAAAGTTTCAGCTTTGTATCCCGCACAAGGAAGCAGAGTAGGCAAAGGAGAGAACCTAGTGTTAAGACACTCCGTTCCCCACTTTCCGCCGAACTACTTGCTTGTTAAGTGGCGGAATTTAACGCCGCGCTTTACCTCGACACCAGAGCGATATAGATATTTCATTTCGATGCTCGAGTGGGGATCGAACCCAAAACCCGTCGCCTTTACAGTCACACTGTGTGCCCCTGCGCCTCGACTGGCCTCAATTTAAAGTAATTGTGTGTACCCAAAACAACTAAAACAACTAGGCATTAACTAATTTCTATTTATTATTATGTGATTATAAAATTATGTGTGGGTAGTATGTGATTATATGCATACCTGCTTTTCGCGTATACTTATAGAAGATACATCCTTTCCATATAGTGTAGAGCCATTCACCGCCTAAATATATACAGAATCAAAAGGCGCACTTCTTTGAACCAGACCAGAGAAACAAATATACCAAATGGATATAGTTTCTAATATTTCCTTAAGTCAAATTTTAACAAATCGTAATAAGCTATTCAAATAAAAGTTAAAAATTGTTGCGTGATCAAATTGGACTAAAGGAGCTCTAAGTACAACAACGTTACATATATTATATTTTAATCGTCAGATTTAAATAGATTTTGGTCAATTGTGACAATTATATAATGATAATAATGGAATTATAATTAACCTTGTCGCAAAGACTATTACCAGCTGGATTTGATCGTAACGGCACGGATAGCAGGTTTAAATCTTGGTACGTAATCCTGTAAGGGGAGGCGCCGACCTCCTTACTAGGGCTTCTGACTTTACATTCCATACACTTCTATTATTTTATAAATATTTATCTATTATAGACTTCTTTTTTTAATCAATTTTTTCTTTTGTATTTTTAATTGTTGTTTCTAAAATATTTAGTTTTCTTTTTCATCATAGCACTTTAGGCGTAGCTTTATTTCAGATATTGTGTTTAAACTCTAAAATTTATTATATTATTTACGCAATTTGGAAAATATCATAGAATTTTACAGTGAACTTACTGAAACGGCAGTAAGGTTAGAGGGATTTCACCTTTTGCGTGACTTGGCTACGGAAAAATGAAAAAAAACACACAAAAACAAAACATATCACAAAAAAATTAAAAAAGTGAAAGAAAACCAACTAGTTATATAATGAAAAATCGCCTTAATCCTCCCCGCTTTCCGCGCATGCCTTAAAACAAATTAAGGGTGATGGACACATGTCCGTTTAGTTAGTTATAAGGTAGCTGAGGTGCGCTGTCTCGGCTAGTCACTCTTACCCCGGCACGGGCCCGGGACAGACGTTCCCTGTTACAATAAATATTATATATACTTATTTATTTATACGAATTGTTCAAGATATCGTAGACGAGTGAAATATTTCTAGATTTTTATATTTTGGGTTTTTTTTTGTGTTGTTTTTCTTTTAACAAGTAAGTATTTTTTTATTTGTTATTGTAGAATAATTATATTATTTTTTATTATGTATGTTTTACGTGTAAAATATTTTTCGGCATTCTTCAGTGCCGGTTTATTGTTATTTTGTACAACAACATTATAATATTATAAAACTTTTTTCTGTTTTGAATTCCTGGAGTTCACTCCAGGAATTTAAAATACATTTTTATTATTCGGATAAAGAGGCAAATTCTTCATAACATAATATATATAAATTAAAAATTAATCAAATTATAAAGTTAAAAATGACAGTTATTTATTTCAAACAAAATTCAATTCAAAATATTTCCTATAATAATATATAAAATATAACAAATTATAGATAGATAGTTAATTAGCAATACAGTATGGTGTTCGCATTACACTGCATCGGCTTAAGCCGGTAGTATGGTTTCCTCATAGCAGGGCTTCTTGCTATCCGACACCGCGCCTTTTTACCCCGCGCCCCGTCCATCCGTTACTTATATATTTATAAATATTAATTTCACCTACAATTAATATCGATTTCAACAACGGATACAAATTAGTTACAAGACATTAAATTACAAGACATTTGGTTAAAACTATTGGTGTTTAATTTTGTTGTTAGAATATAATTTTCATTCATTTCCAAAGAATCAATTTCAATATTAAATATATCGTTATTTACATTTTATTAGTGACTTAGTTGTTCTGCAATATACGTTTTAATATCGAATTTATCCACCATATTATTTGTAATCTACATTACTTTGTTCCATTACAACTAAGTAAATATTATATTTTGGTAAAAGCAGCGTTAATATAATATAATAAAAATAGGCGTATGAAGTAACCAAAATAACTGTTGGTTTTCTATTAGAATATAATTAAAGCGGTAAATCATCAATTTCAACAATAACAACATAACTTAAACTTTAAAGTAACCGAAAAAATGAAAAATATATCGTTATTTTTCATTTTTTAGTTACTTTAAAGTTCAAGTTATTTCACAATTAATATTATTATTATTTAATTTATCCATCACATTATTTGTAATTTACATTACGTTATAAAATTACAAGTAAGTAAATAATTTAGTTTTGTATAAGTAACGCCAAACCCATGGAAGAAGGCAGATGAAGTCCAAAGCAGCTGCTGGCCACTGCACAAGATTAGAATATACTCTTGTGCGTGTGACAGCGGCTATTGCGGACCTTTCATTACCAACGTTTCGAAGATTCGCCGATATAAGAACGACGGATATTTGTATTTCAATATATATATATATATTTGTTTTTGTTTGTGTCTAATTATTTAGGTCATTTGTGTTTAAATAAAACAAGAAACGACAAAGAAGATAGAATTGACGAATATAATACGAGCTACTTGTATTGAGTTCATAGATTTTTTGTTGTGATTTTAACAGAGGAGTACTAAAATATGATTGAAGTTTTCTTAAGCGTAATAATATTACTATTTTTTTTACTTTTTAATAGAAAAAGGCTTTTGGGACAAAGGAAATTTCCACGGTATACCTATAGTAAATAATAACTCGTAATTGTTTCTAAAAGTATTCGATGTACGAGATACGTATTTATGAAAATATTAATTAATATTTTTTCTTATTATTAAAAAAAAACTATTCATACTTGTATATTTGTTTTCCTATCGCTGTTTCCCTATTCTATTAAATTTAAATAAATTTAATTATTATACTTTATTTATTCGTTAATTGTAAAAGCCTTCAAAATATTGCCACTTAATATGTATTAATACTACCTCATATTTATAACATTATCTTAACATATGCTTAAACTGTTATTAGTGTTAGCTTAAATTAATTTTAACTATATAATTTTAAGGTTCTCAAATAATTTGTAAGATTATAAACGCTTATCTCATATTGTATCAACCACAATTGCTTTGAACGTGTACCTAATACGAGGTTTCTTTTTCAGTTAGGTTCCGTACATAATGGAGTCAAGAGCAAGACCGAGACGAAGCCCAAAACAACTATTGGTCACTGCACAGGACTAGTAACCGTATTATACTCTTGTGCGTGTTCCAATAGTTATTGTGGGTGCTTCATAATCATCGAAGAGCGAATATCTAACGTCCGGAAAGAAGATATTCAAGATATTCAAGATATATCTCATTTATTGGCTTTTATTTATTTCATCAAAATTTTTTTAAGAAGATATTCAAGATATCTTATTTATTTAATCAAAATTTTATTTCCCTTTGTACGTAAGTATAATATGTAGCGTAATAAGTGTGTGAAATTGTCGCCGATGTCGCTTTTATTTAATCGTATCCTATCATTTTCATTTTGTATATATTATATGTAATGTGTGCTATTCAATCCATTGTCATTGTGTGGTTTTTATGTATTTTTTTTTAGATATTTTAAGTACATATTATATTATTAGACATTTTTTCTGATTCTAAAATATTCGTCAAATGTCGGTTTTTCTGGAAACTAACACAAATAGAAAATTAATCTTCAAGTAAGCGCTTTTATTTTACTGAAAGAGGTATAGTTCTGTTATACATTCACTAGATGGCGTCACCTCACTTATACGGTAGAGATACAAGCAATGCTCCCAAGCTGCGACATAAAATGCGTTAAACAGCATAAAATATTTAATGTGAAAGTTTATTTTATATAACATAAAATAGTGTATCAAAACAATGACACTGACTTCATTAGTGGACAACCATACAGTGTAGACTGAGATGGGATCTCATGCCACCATATAACAATCGTGAAATGAAAAAATAATCCTACATCTAATGAGGCCGTCGTGGTGCAGTGGCACAAGCGTGTCGCGCGTAAACATGACGGTTGTGGGTTCGATTCCCACTCGAGGAAGTGGAATATTTCTTTACGTTTATATTTCCATTGTTCTTCGCTCTGGTGTCGAGGCAAAGCGCGGCGTTGAGTTCTGCCACTCAACACGCAATGCCTTCAGAATTCGGCAGAAAGTGGGGAACGGAGTGTCTAAACACCGAGGTTCCCTCTGCCTACCCTGCTGTATGCAGGGAACGATACATAGTTTCACGGAATACAGCGTGAAGCTGAAAGAAAAAACTAAACTATTATAGAATCTTGGATATTTTTATATTAATGGGCTTGAAATAATTTACCCTACATGCTGCTCTGGTAAAAGGAGCACAGAGGCATTTTTCTGCAATAAAGAACCTTAAAAACTCCGATTCCAAATTCGGTTTCGTTAAACCACCTCCGTTACATCCTTAACACAAATCGTTATGATGCATAGTTGTTATAATATCAAACATAATTTTTTTTGAAAAATTATTTGACTTTCAATAATAGAAAGTGAACTTCACTTTATAAAATTTTAATTTAGTAAATTATATAGCCTTTCTCATTGCTTATCCAAAGATTATAAAAAGAGAAGACAAAAATCTCACATTTTCTAACCAGAATGGTAGCAAAGTATCTGTAGGAACATTTTAACAAATGTCCGCTAATTAAACACAATTTTTTTTTCACATGATATGATGGACCTCACATTTATGTTAAAAATAAAACAATAGTAGAACATTAAAAATTCATATATTTTCATAGACTTCGCAGTCAAAAAATCAAATCAAATACAAAATCAAATCAAATAGAAAAATGATTTATACATATTTATGTATTTTTGAGATATAAATGACCATCAAATGCAACGCAACAAATATAATAGAGCAAAATTACTCTAGCAATTTCTGGTTTTATAATAATGAACTTAGAAACAGTTGTACTTTCTCTATGGCAAACTATTTTTTTTAATGTTAACTAAACAGACATTACAAGGAACAGATAATCAAATATTTTAGATACATAATATAGATAAGATATACGAAAATGTTGTATATATAGATATAATCAGGCACCTATTATTAGATATTAAAACATACTGATTTCATACATAAAATTAAAATAACATTCTTTAAGTACATGAAACAATCTCGATTTTTATAAATCCTCTCGAATGAATAGAAAATGTACGAAAATCGGCATAATAGAACAAGAGAATAAGAAAACTTTTTGTTAAGTTATTTAGATTGTTTTACATATTAAAGAAAGATACTGAAGACACAGATGTAATAATAATTTAAAGCGGTTCCATTTATATTATCAAAATGAACGTTCTCTATGATATTTATATTTCGATCATTATGATCAAGACACCAATGTCAAAAAAACACCATTAAAAAAATCTTTGTGAACAGATTTTTTATACTTAATGGAATGACTAAATTAAGACGGAACTTTAATGACATATCACATAAAATGGAAAGAAAATTTTATAGCGTATAATATGATAGAACGTAATGTTGTACATGATCAAATATTCCAAATATTGATAAGCCGACAGGCATTATTAAAGTGTAAAAAAAAACCCTCGCAAATGTTGAAATCATACAAATATTAAAAAATTTCTTCTTAATACTAAAAAATATTTAGAAGAAAATAAAAAAGTATATAATTGATCTTATTTAAGCAATTATATTAATGTTGTAAAAAAATATATACACCAATGTAAGTCCAATAAACATCAAAATATCGCTGTCAAAATAATTCTAAAATATAAATTAATTAAATAAAGTTTAATGCAGATAATGACAGACATATTTAAGCTTATTACATATATATATTAGCTAGTGTTCCTGTAGTAATATTTGAGATTAAACATTTGCTTAATTACATATTATTATTGGTTACTTATTGAAAATCCATAAACTGTGGATATGTAATATTATTCTTATGCACAGTAAAGACTCGATTATATTTTGTAAAGGAAGAGAAAACCTCTTCCTTTATATTCCTCTGTATTTATATAACATCAAATTATCCACGACAAATTTTGGTTTGTACAAAATATTAAATAAATTTAAATTAAATATGATTTATGTACTTAGGTTCCTAAATTTATATAGGATAAGTAGATATATTTATAAAAATAATACATTTGGAGTTTGCATAATCGAGTCTTTACAATATTTATCGTGTGTTACTTATGCTACGTTCATATTGTTCATATTATAGAAAAAAAAATCTTTAAGGGAGAAAACGAATCAAAACACCATGCCTTATTTAATTTTTGTTATAAAAGCGTACTTTTAACTATCTTGTTAAACATATATGTTTATATTTGTAAAATGCATATTTGTCCTCACACATACTGAAGCTGAAAAATTATATATATATAGTCTTTAGCTTCACGGTCATTCATGTCCTGCATGTAACAGATTAGGTAAAGGAAACCTGGTGCTAGATACTCCGGTTCTCACTTTCTGTAAAATTTAAAATACATTGTGTGTTCAGTGGCGGAACTCAACAATTTTCTTCTTATTTTTTTTCTTCTTATCAAAGTAAGGAAACATATAATAATTCTTTTCTCAAAGTGGAAATCGAACCCACAAACTGAGTTGAGTTTGCAGTCAAGCGCTGTGCCACTGCGCCCATATTAAATATATATTAAATATACATAGGTACATACTGTAAGACTAGCAGTATTACAGAATACTTATCATTGAATATGCTTATTATTCGTCTTTTTAATTTATTTTGTATGAATTGAGGTCTTGATAAGTCTAGGTTGGGTAAAAAATGTTTACAAAATTCTATTGATTGTATTTAACCCCATGGACTTAAATACTCAAGGGAAGTTTCCATGTTTTTATAATAATAACGTTTCCTCAATCTATAAAAAAATATCCACCAATTAACTCAAGTATGTTGCAAAAAAAATTAAATAGATACCTCTTCATTTCTCCATAACTACAAATTTTTTGAACAAACAGTTAAACTATTTAAACACAACCTAGACATTGAATTAAACTTATTCTTCCTTAGATTTCATTTTATTTTCGCCGTATAACATCAAACACATAGTAGCGTGTAAGCACGCTTTGGCCGGAAGGAACTTGTCGTCGAAGGATAACGCGTAGCGGTACATCCAAACTGCTGTATCGTATTCCGCCTGGAAATTATTTTTAATTAGTATTATAATGTATGGAAATTGTTAGGAATATTGTTTATTGGTAATGTGATTTAAGTTTTTATTGTCTAAGTAGAGGGAACCTTTACTAGTAAGACTCTCCGTTCCGTAAAAATAATATCAAAACTTTTGCAATTTCCAAAAAATTTATATATGATATATAATATACTATTTTAATCAGCTTCACGCTGTATCCCGCACACAGCAGATTATGCAAGGGGAACCTCGCGCTAAAACACTCCGTTCCCCACTACTATTTTAATATTAATATTAAGTTTAGTTTGCTATTTATTTTTGTAAAATTCATCCTCCTTGCCTGTAAGTCTTCTCGCTTTTATGTAATATGGCTGCCGTTGCACATTTGTCTATTTTCTTTAAATTAATGTCCTGTATGGTTATGGTATTATTATTATTAATATTTATTTAATATTTTCGTTTAACGCATAAATACTTACAAGATACGTATGAGAGACGCCCACTATCAAAGCCTCGATTTTACTTTTGGGTGAGAAATAAAATGACAGATACGCCACATCCTTAGCATCATTTTGTTTCGATTGCCTGAAGGAAAAATAATTTGTATTTATTTATTAAATATAAAAATATGAATGTTTAGTGCATGCACTTACTATACTATAACATGCATTTACTAAATATTTAGGATGTCTAGGACAGGCGAACAGGCGCACAGGCGCACGGGCGCACAGGAGCAAGGGCCCACTCACATGTGCAGCAGCGCGACGAGCGCGCGCAGAGCGTGGGAGCGCGCGTGCGGCGGCGCGAGGCGGCGCGCGGCGGCAAGGCAGCGTAGCGCGCAAGCACCACGCCCGCCCGCTCCGCACCACCAGCCCGCCGCCAGCGCACCCGCCCACGAGCCGGGACGCTGTGGGCGCAAGCAGAGACACGACACTGTTACATATTTATTGAATAAAACATACTAAAAAAAATTAAGTGTAATGTGGAAAAACCGGACAAGCGCGAATTGGGCCCGCCTACCTTACAAAAATTGGAGGTCTAGATCTATTTCCGAAATTTAACTTCTTAGGCAGAGCCCTTTCATCGGATATCTCATTTGAACTAACAGCTTTAATACCAAATACAATTTAGTACAAAAAGGGGTCCACTTTTATGGCTATTATTTTTTAGGATTTAACCACAAATGTATAGTTATAATATATAGTTTCAAATTTTTTTTCTATAAAATCAAATTATTCATCTGTAGATGCTAGCTGCCAAATTTCTTAATTCTAGGCCAACCGGAACTACCCTATGAATTTTGATTCTCTTTATAGTATCGCGTTTTTACGATATAAACGGCCATATATTTTTTTTAGGAAACAGTAATGCGATTAAGATAAATAGAAGGAATCAAGAGACCCTCCAAGCATTCTCAAGATAAAAGTCCTTGACAGAAAGACAGACAGAGAGGACAACAATGTGATCTTATAGGGATTCCATTTTTCCTTAAAAGATACGAGACCCTAAAAGCATCAATACAAATAAAAACTCACACTATCCACATGTTTAGCAATTTTCGCTCCCAGAGTGGCATAATCAAAGTAATCAAACATTTCAGCGAACTGATGCATCAAACTCAGGACCGGTTCCCAACCCTCGGTACTGATTCGCGATATCTTCTCAGCTGCGAAATCCTCCATAGGGTCAATCGTTTGTCGACATTCAGGAATTTTCTTGTTAGATGGCGTCATCGCTGATACTTCTGAAGGGAGTCTATGAAATAAAAAATATATATTTTTTAACTCTTTTTATGTAGTGTAAGAGTATGTTCTAGGTGGTTGTATGTTTAATGCCTATTTGGGAGCATGTTCAAATTCAGACATATACATTACTGCTGATGTGTCATGACCTCCTTGAAGAAAAGCGCTCTAAACTTTTGCTCATTTTTTTTCTTTATGGAAAAGTACAAGGCAAACGAGCGTTCGGGTCACCTGATGGTAAGTGATCACCGCCGCCCACGACCCCGTGCAACACCAGAGGAGCTACAGGTGCGTTGCCGGCCTTTAACGTGGAGATAGACGCGCTTTTTGAAGGTACCCATGTCGTATCGACCTGGAAACACCGCCGCGGGTAGGCCATTCCACAGTTCCGTGGCACGTGTCGACCATACTTTATTTATTGTAAGTAAAATAATTAGACAAAAAACCACGGTAAATGAACTAAGAGCATGTATTAAAAATCTAATTTCAAAAGAAACAGATTAAGAATTCTTATATCAAAACTTTACATATATAGCAGATATACATATAAACTTACTCAACATTAGATTCAGTGAGCAATTGTCTAAAACTGACAATATGTAGCCAATAGCCGAGTTGCAAGTGGTGATAGTTGCAATCCTCCTCCTTCATAGCGAGGTCCTCGGGCCTCATACCTGTGTGGCAAATCTAATTTTATTGTTACGATGGATATATGAAAATAAAAAGAGACATTAATTAAACTGAGACACAACACGTGTGCCGTTAGGTATGACTAGGGGAAATTACGTTTTTTCATCTACTTCTAACGTTTCGTGGGTTGAACGCTAATCTCGTTTCGCATACAGAGCGGACAGTAGAGCGGGAAGTAGAAAACAGCGTAAAGTTAATTCAATAAAATATAAAAATAAAATCAACTTCACGTTGTATCCCGCGCTCAGCAGGGTAGGTAGAGGAAACATGGTGTTAAGATACTCCGTTCTCCACTTTCTGCAGAATTCGGAAGGCACTGTATCTTGAGTGACGGAACCTACCGCTGCACTTTAATCACTAGTAGAAATAGAAGTACTGAGGCCGTCGTGGCGCAGAGGCACGAGTTACTGTAACGAGACGGTTGTGGGTTCGATCCCTACTTGAAGTGACATATTTGCAATGACTCCAGAATTCGGTAGAAAATGGGAAACGGAGTTTCATAACACTAGTTCCCTCTACCTACCTTGCTGTGTGCAGGATATAGTATCAAACTGATTTCTTTTTATTTTTTTCTATATGCTAAAAATAAACAAACGCTCATGAATTAACATATTTATATTATATAATTTTTTTCTGTTATTTCTGTTACTAACGATTAAGCGACAGACAATCAAAACCCGAAACAACACATGGCCTAACCATGTGTCAGGGTTCGGGTTACCAGATGGTAAATGATCACCGCCGCCCACGACCTCGTGCAATACCAGAAGAGCAACAGGTGCAATGCCGGCCTTTAAGATGGAAATAGAATGTAAGATGAGCTCTAAAATAAGTATTTTCGAAAACTAGCATATACGATATATACGAACGGGAAACTAAAACTTAGCTTCACGCTTTATCCCTAGCGGTAGTCAGAATGAACGGAGCGCTAAAAGCCCTTCCTCATGGAGAAATGGAATTACAAAAAACCACGATCACTTACTCTTACAACCCAAAGGCCCACATCCCATCAGCGCCGTTTCAATAGTCCGCACCATGCTATCATAGTGGGCGTGGTGTGCGAGCCTGTCCGCTTTATCTATGGGCGTGTTCTCTACGAACCGATCGAAGAACGTAGAATCCGCTTGATCTGGTGTAAGGATACCTTGTTTCTCTTGGAGAAGGCGGACTAACGTGCTTGTGTCTGCTGAAAAGTTAAATGAGCTTTTTTTAGCAATTTTAAATTCCAAATTCAATCCACATCCATCCCAATCCATTCCAATTCCACATTTATTTAAGAAAAACTGTTTTTAAAAAACATATAAAATTTTGAACGTAGCGGACATAGTATTAGGGTCAATGAGACCATTTGCGTACGGGATTCTAAAAAGCGAGATATTGACTTCCACCGCTTAACATTTTGTCTTGAAATTGGCACCATAAGTATAATTTATACCATAAGTATAAAGTTTTACTTCCCTGTATACATACAAGGTGGTACTCCTGAGTTTAAAATACCATTTTGGCGAATTTATTTATAAGATCTTGAGAAGATAAAGAAGGTCTTAGATTCCGCATATATAAAAGACATACTTGATTAGATATAGTCAGTAAAATACTATAGAAGCATTTATATAGACCATATCTATTTAAGAGCTGTGAAAAATTCAATTACTCATAACTTTTTTCTATCATCCTTTCATATATTAAAGATTTTCGTTACAGATAGAAATATAACCATTAAAAATAAGTATTTTAAAACTATACTTACTTCGTTCTTGACTACTAAAACATTGTATATTAGTCATTTGGCAATTCTCTCCATCTTTTTCACAAACCATATTGACAAGAGGCTTTACGTGTGTACAAATGTCGCCTTCTCCAAAATCTAAAAACGAATATCATTAGTGTAAAATCATAATTTCTTTCTTTATGCAGTTACTGTTAAATATTAAGAAATGTTACACTGTTGTCGAAGGCGTACAATGTACTTTATATTAAACTTATAGAATTAATTAACATTAAATTATTCCTATCTTTACCCATTTCTCTCAAAGCGTTTACTTGCTTCAATATGCACGCCCATCCGTAAAGGAGATTTCGGGCGAGACCGTTCATAAAGTTTTCTTCAACTCTCACAACTTGTTTCAAATGATAGATATGCGTGTTTCGATGTTTCATCAACATGTTCAATTCTGCGAGGAGAAAATTTGTTGCTGGCTAAAAGAAAAAAAAATCTATTCTCAAATACTTTACTGAATCAATAGTCATAGTCCATTTTATACATATAAGAAATCTATACAAGTGAAAAAACATAATTAGATATTCAATTAGTAATATATATTTTGTTATATTCCAAAACAGTTATATATTCCACACTTGTTTATTAAATATTAATTTTACGTTTAAACAACAACAATATGAACAAAATACCTCATACAAACTCAGTCTAAACGATTCCTCCGCAGCCGCCATAGCTTCATCAAAATAACCCATTTCCAAATAAACAGAACCCAGTGAGATTAGTACTAGATCTCTATATTTCTGCGGCACCCATCGACCGGCGGACAGAAGACAATTTAGGGCATTCATATTGTTACTACGAACTCTCCAGTAGAGAGAAGAGAGTATGAATACGATCCATTTTGGTGCTAATTTCTGTAATAAAATTGTTTATTTTTTAACATTTTAAAATTATTATTCCACACTTGGGAAAGAAAAATATTTATTATTTTTTTATTAAATCTGATTCACGCTGTATCCCGTTGCTGTATTAATATATTATAAAATTAAATAAATAATCTATTTAATACTTATTAAGAAGACTTAACACACAATGGCTCCAGAATTTAGCGGAAAGTGGGGAACGGAGTGTCTTAACACTAGGCTCCCTTTGCCTACCCTGCTGTGAGCGGCTATTGCCTGAAGCTGAAATAAAAATATTACCTTCTTCATAGCTACATATATTCTCTGTCCTATTTCAGCGTCTTGCATATGCTTTGCTGCTTCAATATTACCGTCACTCACGTATTCGAGTAATTTTAAACGTAAGTACCCTGTGTCTACTACTTCTGACGATAAATGTTGTCTAAAAAATGTAAGGATTAGTAAGCAAAGCACTAAAAGTAAAAAAAATAATGCAATGGTTGTTAAGTTAAATATAGCATACTAACTTAGATTTCTTAGTGAATCCCGCTGCTTCTTTATCCTGAGGGCATATGGGGGGATGCCATGGCAGCTCATATTCTTCTGTTAGAGGTGTCTCCAACTTTAGTGTGAGAAGGAACTTCATTCTGGAATTATACGTTCCTTTTAAGCATTTGTAGAGAAGGTTAGCATCAAGAAATGAAAATAATTACAACTATTTTTAATCAAAGTCTATACTCTACAATCTTTACCTAGAACTGGAAAAAATATAACTCCTTCCTCTGAGAGGGAATCGAACCCACGACAATCGCGTTTGCAGTCAGACGATGTGACTATTCTCACTGGCGAGTTAATTATTTTTATTTTGTCCCTCTAATAACGAGACAAGGTCTCTCAGGACCGCTCCAATGTCTCAAGAAATTGTTAATATTTAGAAGGAAAAGCGAGCATACTAGGTTTATTTCCCTACACCCAAATAATAATTTTTATTTCACTAAAACTTTATAAAACACGCTATATAATTGTATCAAAGAAATTTGACAAATCATCTCCATTTATATTTGTTTACAATAAATATTATATTTAAACATTCTTCTTACCGAATACCCTTATTTTCAAAAGGCATAAAAACAGGGAAAATTGCCTCCACATTTTGTGGAAAGTTTGGCGCTGTTTCCTTGCAAATTTTGTTTGTAGGCCACTCAATTTCCGTATCAAAATCTGCTTTATTTCTATTAACTGTCATTGTTAGTGGATACCTAAGAAGGAAGAAATATACATATATTAAAATTACATTTATATGCTTTCTAGTTGTGGGTGCAAGGTTCATTTAGAATAATGAGTTATTTTACTAATCATATGTAGCAGGGAGGAATTTTTGTGTTGAAAATGAGTGCTATTCTTTTCTCGCAGTTTAAATTTAAGACAATGTGCGTTGAGTATGGTACACAACACCATGCTTTGTCTTAATATCGACACAAATAAATGAAAACTATTCGACGCCGTGCCACCGGCCGGCCTGCTTTATCTATTTGAAATTATTATTATAAAATAATGCATAAAGTACAATGCCGAGTAAGTAAAAGTACAAACACACTTACATAACTATGCCAGTCTCATATTCTGTCAACTCCTCCTCTGCCACTGGCTGCTTCTTGTCATTTGGGAATTTAGGACCAGGTTTAATATCATTTGGATCTCTTTTTATTTTAACACCTGATAAAATTATATATTGAAATATATTATTATATTACAACAATTTTTTTTTATGGGAGAGGACAAAGCAAACGAGCGTTCGGGTCACCTGATGGTAAGTGATCACCGCCACCCACGACCCCGTGCAACACCAGATACAGGTGCGTTGCCGGCCTTTAAGTTGGAGGATGTTGGGCGCCGGGGCCCGACATTACCTAATGCGAAACGCAGTGGCAAGAGCCAGTACTTCACGCCGGTTGTAAATGCCGGGGGTGGTATTAATCTGGTCGAGTCTGCCCATACGTGTTGCCATTACTGGCGACTCTACCACACGTACTTAATCGCCTCTTACGACACCGACAGTACCAGGGTGAAACGGACTGCGTCGTCCGGAAGTCTGACTGCAACCGCAACGGTTGTGGGGTCGGTGAGTGAGAATAATTTTTATGCGTCATACAAAATGCACGGTTGATATTTGCCACCCACTCAAGCGATGTCACGAAAATTGGGCGGTGCGTCCCCACGCGTGTCATAACACTAGGTTCCCTCTGCCAACCCTGCTACATATGGGATACATAGTTAAAGTAAAACTAACCTGGAAACGAATCTTGAAATGGTTTATTCTGATCTCTTAAATCAAATAAAATAAAATCTTCATCGGTTTTTTCGCCCTTTACGGAAATATATGGAATATTAGCTTTTTTATTAACATGTTGTATTAATCGTTCCAACCCGTATATAGTATCTACAACATCTACGCCCTTTCTGCCAAGTTTTTCATCATTGTATATTGGGAAACCATCAATAAAATATTTTATTAAGGAATTCTTTTCCATTTGTACTTTTAATTCTTTTATATTTAAGCTGGTTATAACGGCCATTCTTTCGTTATTCTTTTCTTCATTTCGGTATTCTGAAATTTGAAATTAAATAATGTAATTTATAGTATATTATGTACATATTTATATACATAATATACACCTGATTCTGTTTTTACACAGTAGATTGGTTTCAGAAAAAACCGTGTAAAAACAGAATTAGGTGTATAATTAGAAATCATAGTTTTTATTTTAACGGAATTTTCTCACTTTTTTATGTTTTTAATTTTTATTTTTTAATTATAGAGGATTATTAACTAAACTAGATAGTGTAATTGTGTCACGTACAGAGGGAAACTAGTGTTAAGACACTCCGTTCGCCACTTTCCGCCGAATTCTGGAGGCAATGCGTGTTGAGTGGCGGAACTACGCTCTTTGTCGTGACGTCAGAGCGAAAAAATGGAAATATAAATTAGAAAAATATTTCATTTCGAGTGGGATCGAACCCACAACCATCGCGCTAGTCACACTCTTGTGCCGCTGCGCCACGACGACCTCATTATAAATTATATTAATTATAAATTATTATTAAACATTACCATATTCCTCTGCACTTTTAATGGTTCTCAAAAACTCTGCTTGCATTCGCGGCCATGAAGCTTCTTTGTGACCATATTCATTTAATTCTTCACGAAGCTTGCTTAGAGTTCTACAAATAATTAAATATAATTTGATCATGTGACATCATGTGACAATTACAATGATCAAATATAATTATTGTCCAATATATTTTTATAAATCTAATTTATAACTACATAGTTAAGTAGTAACATAATCAAATCAGCTTCGCGCTATCAACAGGGTGGGCAGAGTGAACCTTGTGTGAAGACACTCCGTTCCCCACTTTCCGCCAAATTCTAGAGTAGCAGAATTCAACGAAGCGCTTTGCCTTGACACCAGAGCTAAGAAATGAAAATATAAATTTAAATAAATATTTCCTTCCCTCAAGTGGGGATCGAACCCTCAACCAGTCACGTTCACAGTCACACTTTGTGCCCCTGCGCCACATCTGACCTTTTGTAAACCATTCTATCATAATATAATTTGTGAACTACTTTAATGTTTTACCATCAAAATAAAAATATACCACATACACACATAAACGACGATGTAATCACGATTTCAGATAAGCAAAGTTACATTTAATAATGACTGTTAGGTTTCTTACATGATTTTTGATTTAAAGTAAAAATTCAGTGTTTTTGTGACTTTAAATGAAACACAATTTTAAAAGTACTATATTGGCGGCATTGTTTAACCTTTAGTAGTATTTATTTAGTGTGTACGTTATTGGTATCTCGAAATACAGTATGGATGGTTTCAACCACGATTTTTGCCACTATTCATTATAATGCCCTTTTGGACAAGATTTTTGAAAACAAAAAAATACAAATATACAATAATTCAATGCACTTACTCTCTTATAGCCTTAATCCTAATAGCTAATTTTGCATGACACTTGACTCCATATCTGTACTTTTGAGCCAATTCCATTCTAGGATTCAATTTTAATGTCTTGTCATAAAACTTTAAGGACATATTGTATTCTCCGATCACAGAATATGCGTTTGCTATGGAGAAATGGCTGACATAATTATTTCTATCATGTTCAATTGCTGCATTTAAAACTATTATAGCATCATCTGTTTTGCCACTTCTGTGTAAAACTACTCCGAGGCTACCCAAAGCTACATCTTTGTACTCTCTGAAAGTGGAAGTAATAGAATATTATAGTCAGTATTAATAATGTATTAATAATGTTTTTATAACTTCCTTCTCTATTCTGCATACAGCAAGCAGTATGTTCTTAACATTAGGTTCCACTCCTTTCCCCACACAGTCCAAATTTCAAGACAAGAGTGTACAGTGGCAGAACTCAACACTGCATTTTGATATATTCTTAAAAATAGCTCACACTGGTGTTCAACATATTATCATGGTGGTTTGCCATATTTTGTAGTTTTATTTTTCTAAATAATTATTAATACTACACTTAATAATAAAATTAATGTGTTTACAAATTATCTCTTTTGTCATAATGAAAAAGATTTCACTTATAAATGTTATATTCTTATTGTTATAAGATGAAATGTTATTGGCTGTCATAATGGCTATTGTCTTTTGTCTCTTTTTATTAATTTCTTTTTGCCAATGTTATTTTTAATAATAATAATTAGTTTTTTATTGTTGTATATTGATTGTTAATGAAAATTAACTATCATGACAAGTTGTTTTTTTTTTTCAATTACACAAGCATTTATGAAAATAAAAATAATCAGAAGGAAGAAGGTTAAAGCAAAAGTTAAATGGTGAAATAAAATATACAAAATTATAAATTAGATATCAATTAAGTCTTCTATTCATTGCTTTCTCAGAATTATGGATTGGCCCACATACTCTACTCTACTGTAGACAGAAATAACTTAGTGTCAATAAATTCTGCCACGATTAGAGCTTTTCTGATTACATGGCAGAAAAGCTCTTATCTGCTCTAGTGCTGAGTAGTGTTGAGAGGCGCAACTCAATGCTGCATTTTGTCTTAACAACTTTGACCAGCAAATAAAAACAATCCATTCTCCTGCAGGGGGACAAACCATTGCATCTAAACCATATTCTGCCATTCAATATGACTAATGTGTGTTACCTTGGTGCATAATGCAATGCTCGCCTGGAGCATTCTACAGCTTTGGGTGCATTGCCTCTAACTCTCCAATATAATGAGGCCATGTTATAATGTAGCCAAGAGGAACTATTATGTCTCAATATACTAGCAAGCCAATGGCCATATTGATCTGCTGTCATGATGGGAGATATCATCTCGGGTAAAACATACTCTGGATTGGCAGACAGATTCTCCCTTTGCAACATACTCTGAAATGTTTATAGTTAATATTATTTCTTAGCTATTGTTAGTAAAGTAAGTTCATGGTATTCAGAAATAAGCAAATCAATATGCATCCTGAAAATTTCTAGCCTTTAACTCCCTAAGTATTTTTTCTGAAGTATGAGTGAATTATTGCAGTTTTAATATTAAGTATATTTTACAGGGTCTTACCTCCAAATGTTCAAAAGCAAACATGCTAAATTTCAATGAAGAAAACTTTTTACAGTCAGGAATTTCATTATTTGGTCCATAATATAGACTTGGGAGTTGAAATTCATCTGGATGGATTTTCTTAGATCCATCTTCAAGTAAACCAGCATACCAATCAATTGAGTTTATGTTACCGGATTTCGAACAATCTTCATCATGTGCTATTTGACGTCCAACGTCAGTATATTTACCAACATCAGTCCAAAGTTTATCAATTGTTATTTGTCTCTTAGTGAGGTCATTAAATAGGTCAAAAACTCCATCCCAACGTTTTTCTTGATTTAGAAATGCCAAAAGATCGTAAGGGCGAGCCATATCGAACGGCGAGTCAAGCTGAAATATATAAACATTCGCTTATCATTTCCATGTTATTTTTTTTTTGCTATAATTTTGATTAAAATGTTAATATTTTAGAGTAAATAAGTTAAAACGGAAATTACTATCATACCCTTGGTTGAATTAAACCACTTTCGGTAACCATCCAATGACTAGAGGCATGAATTTCTACAAAACACGCAATGCACGCACTAAATAACCACAAAAGTCTTGATAGGGACATGATGAACCTTATTTAAGTTCAACTTATTTTAAGATTCATTAATATTTATTTAGAAACAGAATAATTTTCACTTTTTGCTTTAACGCAAACACCAACAAACCAAGCCCTATATTAACACATGACACACTAGGAATTGGCGGATGCCGACTGCCGATGTTAGTGTCATATCACAAATGTCAATAATATCGACTTTTAAAAGTTGCCATGTAACATACCTTGCCATGTAATACATTTAGTTAGATAAAGCCAAATATTGGACCTTTTTCTCTACTTAACGGTAGATAGAGCTTTAAGAGTTATATTAAATAACATTTGTTAAATAAGTAATTAGGTTATTAATTACAAAACGTTTGACTTTTTGTCTGTTACATAAAAATAAATATATATATTTTTTTCTATGATAAATAACCGTATGCAGAGTTCTATCATATGATTTATCTTATTACATGAATGTATTTTAAGTTTGCACTGACTCTTCATATAGGTACCGTCAAAATTTAGTTAGCATTATAAGCTTTTAGTATCTCAATATAAAAAAGAAATATTGATTATTAATAAATTATATGATGGAAAAGACAAAAATAACTGTTTTATATTACAAAACTTGAAGTAAATTCAATTATTTTATGCGACTTAATAGACAAACATGCTCATATTTACCTGAAAAGAAAAGCTTTAAGCTTGAATTGCGCAAGTCCATTTAACTTCATTCAATCCACGCCTCGGGTGTAATCTCTCATTATCTTTGTATTTTGCACAAAATAACGCATATTATAAGCATAAACAATGAACTGCATAAATTTGATTAGAGTTCATTTCTATTTATGTTCATTTAAATAAATTTGTGAATATAAATAATTGGTAATCACATTTTCGTATTGGTGACAATGAAACTCGATGAAACAATTAGTATTGGGTAAAATTTCTTGTTTAATTATGAAATTATTGGTAAAAGAAGAGTGAGAAGGAAAATGGGAAATGATGCACAAGAGGAGACATCTAAGAATTCCAGTCACGATCAAGTCGTTGAAAACACCGACGAACTGAACACAGTAAATAGGACTGTTCGAATATTACAATATAAGGTATCCTGTGCATTCGTTAATTATGTTTTAGAAGATGAAATAACTTACATTCTTTTCTCTTCTTTTTTAGGGACTTCTGTGGTCATGTTCTCTAAGAAAAATATGTTTAACAGCTCTCTGGCTTCCACTAGGTGCTTTAATATTTTGTTATGTATCGGCATCTATATTCCAAGCAGATGATATACATGAAACGCATTGTAGGGTGAGTGAATATTTTTTAATAAACATGCTATGTTATGAAAAAAAAACTATAATTTATGATATTCTCAGGTTTACAATGTAGTACCATCAATAAGTGCAATTACGGGTATCAGCCCGCAAAGATATATATGGAGAATATGCATCGCTTACCACCTAGGACCAAGACTGCTGATAGGTTCATTATATTATAATTTTCATAAAGAACGCACTTTGTATATCAGAGATGAAAAGGTATAAATTACTAAATTTATGTTATTATTTAACTTTTTATTAATATATTTTCGGTAAAACATTTTTTCAATATAAGATTATTTTCAGATGCGAGATGTAGCTACAAAATTGGGAGAAGCATGTTACTGGTTAAATTTAATCGAGCTTCTCGCGCTTACAGGCGTTACTTATGTTTCAAACAGAGAAAATTATTGTAAGAAACCTACTTCAAATTGCTTTATTTAGAAAATACAGATAATTCAAATATTAAATTTACAATTTTTAATAATACGGTGTGAGTTATTTAAGAATGTCGTAATTTATCAATTTTGTTTTTTCAGTCATACATGAAAAAATTTTCATCATTTTTATGATAGCATCGCTATTACATATGCTATGTCGAGCTAAAGTAGGCTGTATTGCAAATGACAATGTGGAACCAGTGCGAACAAATAGACTAATATGGATCCTATTCTATGTTGCCATTGCCGCTACTGTGGGCCTGATCATTTTTTTTCTTAGACATCGATTGTTTTGTCGACCACTCGGTAAGTTTATATACATATAGGTACTATATATAAGAACAGCTTTATATAAGTAAGGCCGTCGTGGCGCAGTGGCACAAAGGTGTGACTGTAACGGCGATAAATCATTTAATAAAAATGACGTTGTTACTTTACTTAAAATTGACTTAGTCTTTATTATCTTTAATTTAACAATAATTATTTCAGCATTTACATGGTTTTCTGTTTGTGAATACATCCTTGCGACTGCAAATATGGCTTTCCATGCGGTTGTAGTGCGAGATCTTCCGTTGCATGAATTGCAAGTCGTGTGCCCAAGTCATCAAAAGACCAACTAAGCGTAACAGCTAATTAATTGTAAAAATTTTAGCACATACATTTTTATGAAAACGCAATACAATCTAATCGTATCGCTCGTATAACAAAATATAAAATACTTGTTAAAAGCTAACTTTGCCAATATAGTTATAATAAATTTGCGTAATGATTAAAGATTAATATCGCGAAGTTTGGAAACATATCCTTAACCAAATAAAATCTAAATTTATGGGACCATCACATAAATATATATATATAGTATATATGTCACGAAAAGAAAAAAATCTTGCGATTCACACGACCATTAAGTATTGAAATTAATAAGATACTATTTTTACAATCACTTAATAGTTTACTTTATGAGAATATATTTTGTTCTACGAATGATACGAATATTTTTTTTAAAGCAGAATTTTAAAAATATTTCTCTTAAATTGCTTTATGTAAGTTAAGTATATTTTTACTATAGTTATTGAAGCGGACAAAATTACAATTATAATATCTATTCTTTTTTTTCGGTTGGCAAAAGTAGTATAACTAATTTCATTACAAAATTTTACCATAGATAATTAATTAATTGATAATAGCGAAAAATCTTCTAATTTAATGATAAGGAGTGTTTTTTTTTATTTTCACATATCTGGAAAGAATTGTTTTTATGTTCAGTTATCTCTTGTTACCTTTGAACCTGCTGACCTTACTTGTTATGTCACAATGCGGGCAAAAATATTGACTTGCAAAAAAGGTTTGGCTGCACCACCCCCGGACACACCAGCAATATTTTGGTAATTGAAAGTAAATACATGAAGTGTAATTTTTTTTTCAATTACCTAGATATTTCTAATTTTTAGTATTTAATAATATATAATATAAAAGTTATATAATAACCCGTCTATCTGACGATTATAATTATTTACTTAAGAAAGTTAAGTTACTATACATCAATGAACACAATATTGTAATCTGGCTTATAAAAATATTATCGGTATCATAAAAGGTAACATATTCTACCACTAAACCATTTGGATAACACAAAATATTAATTATTTATGAGTGTGTCATTAATAAATAGTACCTAAGTTTTTCATTCGCATAAAAATTATATGCCCACGCCGGAGAAGTATGGTGACAGGGCCACAACTAGATAAAAACATATAACAATCTATTAAAAGCCTAAAATCTTTACATGATTTATTTTAAAATAAAATAAATCATGTAAATATTTTTTTAAACTAAATCAAATCGTAACTAGATTTCGGCAGAATAACGATCGCTTCCAAATAACTACTGGAGGGCAGACTCCGGAGAATTTGCCTAGATGCGCCCATGATCATCAATATTTCAATACTTATTTGAAAAAAATATAAGTACCTATATAAAAAAATAAGTTCGTTAATAAAATTCTCGAAACAAAGAAAAATAAAGAAAAATATTAAACAACACGCACATAACAATTACCTGTTCTCATGTAATTAATTAAGAAATGTAGAGCAAATATAATTATATTGTTTATAGTGATGTATTATGTAAAAATATTGAGAGTGATGTCAATATTTTTCTAACTCGTGTTCCGGAAGGAATTTCAATTTTAGATTATATACCAACTTCATTAAATAAGTAATGTAGTGATATCATAAGCTCTTTGAAACTCACGCTACTATTTTAAAACAACTTCTGTTTTATATCGCTAATATATATAAGTTTCCCGAGCCTCCATCAAAGCTCGTACTTTTTCATCAGGGGCGAGCTACTCTCGCTCCTCCCCGTCCGATGACGCTCTCAAGACCAGTCCAGGTCTACCAGCAATAAACTTCATTCGAAAATATATATATAAAAGGAAATGTTCCCACTGACTGAGTTAAGACGCATGCACAACCAACAGCTGATGATAGAAATGTGAAATTTGGACAAGTGTTTGTTTTCATAATGTGGACACCCACTGAGAAAGGATTTTGAAAAATTTTAACCCTGAAGAGGTGAAATGGGGATTGAAAGTTTGTATGGAAAACTTTTATTTTTAATTTTAACTTTTATATTTAAATTTAAAATTCAGACTTAAAAATATTTTCATTGGCCACGTGTTTCACGGTTTGTTAGAATTCACCCCCTAAACTGAAAATAACTTCATAAATATATTTAATAAATATTCTTATAGTTCAAGCGGGCGAAGCCGCCCAGGTCAGCTAGTCTTAAATCTAGTTTTTAGTAGATCATTATGGATATTTCTATTTTTTTTTATTCTTTATTTATAATTAAAAATATTAATTGACTGCTAAGCAATTTTGTTAAACGAGATTTTTAAATTCTATTTATCATATCCTTAAGACGATTATGACGATCTAAATAAAAAACAAACATGAACACCAGAGCGTTGAAATGGAAATATAAACGTAAATAAATATTTCACTTCCTCGAGTGGAGATCGAACCCACAACCGTCGCGTTACAATCACACTCTTGTGCCGCTGCTCCACGACGGCCTCAATTTTAAGGTTTATAAATATTATGTTATGTATAAAAAAAAACTATATAAAAAGGTAAATGTTAAAAAATATATTGCATATCTTTAAACTACCCAATCGCAAACAATAGTTTTTTTTTTTTTATTTTAGTACAACGTAAGAATATTAACTTTTTAAATATGTTTTTGATGCTAGATTTTAGGATAAGACAATTTTATTAACTTGAATATAGAATAATTTATAACATTAAGGTTTTAGGTAATTGTAACAAACTAAAATTATCAATAAGTGATATTGTTAAAACTTATTCTTAATTTTACAATTTGTAAAATTATGATGCAGTTAAAGCAATTATTATTAAAAATATTGTGAATTATTGTTCTTGAACTATTTTATTGTTATGTATAATTGTTTTTTCGTAAAATAAGACTACTTGTTGAAATTTATAATATATTTAGGATATTTTCTATATATTATATTATTCATTTGTATTTAATTTTATTAATTCGTAGTTTTCTTATTTAGCTATTTACAGTGTGTGATGTCTACTGTGACTTGTTAAAACATATTTTTTGAAAGTTTCAATAAATTTTAATAATTTTATCTGATAATATTGCATATTTATTAATACAAAAATATGTCTACAGCAGTTATACCTGTTTATCATTATAGTTATTGTAATTTCGAAAACATTTTAGTAGCAAAGAGGCTTGATTAAAGTCGTTAACGTGTGCTCTCGCTTTATATCTTTTTATATATTATATTTTCTTTTGAAATGTAATGCATTTTGTTGTTAATTTTATTGAAATATATGTATTGATCTTAAAATTTATATTATGACAGTTTGTTGATGAAATAAATTATTACTGTACCACTCATTTTGCTCTTTTATTTTATATATCTAATTAAAGTAATTCATACTCATATTATGTCTGTATCTGAGTTCACTATAATAGTGTCGGTCCTTTCTAGAATCTAGCTACTTCGAATAATTTCAATAATTAATAGAAAAGATATTCATATTATGATCAAAATCATGATAAGATTTTTTTTTGAAATTTCTTTTACTCTATCATTAGAATTTGTAGTAAATTAACATAATAATATCAATAAAAAGTAAGTGTGTTGACTAAAAGTGATTCGTTATGAATAATACAATCAGTTAAGTGTGACCTCTAGTGACAATTCCGCACGTCACAGCGAGCCCACTGGATGGCGCTAGTAGTGTTGACAGATCTAAAAAGAGGGACGCTCGCTCGCTGCCGTAACAAAGATGGCGGCCGACAGGCGCTACGCAGGTACGGGCGTGCACGTGTGTGCGTGTGTACGTGCACAGCGTTTCACGTTTGACCACTCCGGGCGCGCACACAGGCGCACGGCTGGGGCGCGGGCGGGGCACGCGCGGGTCGCGGGGGGAGACATCCATGAAGTTGTGTCAGCATATGCGCAAACGAGGTGCGCATTCGTCGCGTGCGTTGTCGGGATTCTTTGTGCCATTCTTCGCATACCAATAAGAGAATATTCTTTAAATTCACTCTTAAATTAACATTTTATCAAAATTCGCCCCTTCACTACACCTTCGAAGCTCGAAATAGGTAAGTAAAAAAATTATTACAGTGATTTTCATACAATTTACTCGAGATTTTGATGATTTTTATACGGGAATGTCAACAATGCGATCGCGATCCTGCAATATTTTACATAGTTGTCGCGTTTGCTTCGCTTTGACTTCCGGTCGTTCGGGTGTCGGCATTTCGCGATGTAAACATTATCTAGTCATAGGTTTCGGAAGTTTATGAAAGCTAGCAGGGCATGAAGTGTGCTCAAGGTGTTTTTGTGTTGTTGAATTTGCCCGAGTGTGCTTACTGAGATGGCGCAATTTTCGAAAGACGCGGTATGGTATCGTTCGCCCGCGATACACTTCAGTCGCGTCGGTGGCTGTATGCGATTTGACGTATTCCGCGCGCGGGGATGACACTTGTCAGCTTAATTTATGAAATGTCAAACGTTTTACATGTAATGCGCGAGTGAACGGTAAACAAATTAAAGTGAAAATTGATATTGATGCAGTGATTTTTTAAACGGTGATATGGACTGTTATTACTCGAAATTTTATCCGAGGCGTAAGTATTTGTCGCACTTTACCAATGATAAACAAACAAATTCCTTAAATATCTTTGTGGATTCCTAAGTCATGCCGCGTATTTTTGGTGAACTTTGCGCGATTTACTTTTGAGAATAAATAAAATTGTATTCAATTTGCTCAAACATAACATTATTCTTGAAGGCCGAGATTTACAAAAAAGTATTCCGAAATTTTTTTTTTTTTATTTTACGATGAAAGCATATTTTTTATTTTTTCTGAATATGTATTAAAATATGCAGATATTTTTGTACAATAATTATAGGTTCATTTATTTATATTTACTTATAGTACTCTTAAGAGTAGTTGGTGTACAAACATATTTTTTTAATTTTAAATAATATAATATTTTTTTATTTATGGTAAAACAATTTCTTATAATTCCATTAGCATTGCTTAAATTTGGTTCGTTGCTTAATTCACTGGTGAAATGAGAAAATAATTAAATTCTTAAATGTAAATACTTAATGTATTCATATATTAAAAATAAATATTGCTAATAATTTTCTTATCAGTATAAACAATATTATAAAGTTAATAAAAAATCTACATGCAAAAGAGCAAATGCCGCGCCTTTTTTCACAGTACGTTACAGTACAAAATTATTACATGTATAGTAAAAAAAGATTTCCAAAAAAAAAAAATAATAAAACATTGGCAGTTTTAACATACTTAGTAGATATAGAAAATTTGTTCATTATCCATCCTCTTAATGTCACCGACGAAGTGCGACACTCGGGCCATCACTTTGTGACTTTGTGCCTTCGCACCAGTCGTTTTCATCTGCCAAGTTGGTGCCAAGAGTTATTTTGGTGAACACTCTTGATGTTTTTATTGCGTCGCGACGGAGCGACAAGCAATAAGACGTGTAAACTGCTGACAACCGGGGCCCTCACGCGGCGTCGCACCTAATAGCCGATCTAGCGAGATTTATCACGTTCCCGTCGCAGATATATTGGATTTTGTTTTAATTTATTCTATAATTATATCTTTTTGTCGTCGCGACGCAGCGGCACAAAGTTGTGACTGCAACGCGACGGTTGTAGGTTCGATCCGCGCTCAAGCGAATAAATTATTATTTATTAATATTTTTATTCCTTCGTTGTGGCACTAAGGCAAAAACCTGTCGTTAAGTTCCGTCACTCAAGACGGGATACACCCCAAAATTTTAAATATATATTTTTTCATTATATTAAAAGTTTTTTCTTAATCTAAAATCTGGTTGTGTTTCTTAACGACACACTAGTAAGTTAATTAAGATTGCACTATAATATAATATCCGTTTATACAAAACACATTGAAATATAGATAGATATCTAGAATTAAAGTCGAATTTTAATTGCATTTATTTCTTATATTTAGAATTACAATAAATATAACGTAAGTTTAGAATATAAAACTGTTTTCGAGGGCTATCCATTTTTTAAATATATGATTTTTATAATAAATAACTAAATACAGTTTATAGCGTGATAGAGGAGCGATCGTGTGTTACGCTACCTGCTCTTATTGACCTGCAACTCCCTAATCCCCGAACAAAGTTTCCGACCACGAATCAAAGCCATTACATGTCACCCATTACGGAGTGCCTATTAATAGCTTACTCGTGGTTAACCATTCTGTTTGCTTTTTACTAAAAGAACATATTATATTATACAACATTTTATATATTCCGAATTAATTAAGTATTTCTATTGTTTTTTTTTATTTAAAACAGGAAATATAACATTTTTAAAATAAGGTAAAACTGTTGTTTTTTAAAAATACAAAATAGATATTAATGGAGCAATATAAAGAAAATATTTATTCATTAAACTACATGTTAGTTTTTGCAGCACTAGCTGGAGATATGATTGCGACGACTATCCAGTAGCCTCGCTCTATTCTCGTATTCCTATTTGTGTATAACTATCTCGTGGTACCCTCGTCTCTATTATAGAAAATTCAACCTTACTAATACGTTCAGAAGAACTTACATTTTCTTGAATATGATATTTATTAAATAACCTTTTAGAACGTTGTCTGTTCGGAGCGAAAGGACCCACTCCTTGCCTCTTATTTATCTTAATTTTACTACAGAGAAATGACAAATGAGCTTTATGATTGTACAAAATGTAGCCAATATATAAATATTTATATACAAATTTGTAATAAACAAGTACATTGTCATGAAAAAAGTTGACGCTTAACGTATATTACAAAATAAAAATAATAATACAATGGCGGTGTGTCAAAAAAATATTATGTATCTATTCGTGCGTGAAATAGCTGTGAGGAGTGAATAATCTATTGGTAATTGTTTAAATTTTTGTTTTTTTGCACATCTATAATATTTTAGCAATTTTTTTTTATATTCCACAAAATATTTAGATATAATCTCTCTGTAATGTGACAAAAAACAATGCAACGGCAGAAGTACGACTGGCACGTCGACTAACAATCAATTTATTTCATTGCAGAAACAGTCATACAAAAGCAAAATTGAAGGAGTTTTGCAATAATTTCCCGATTGAGCTCGCGTATTGTAGGTAGCTGGCAGCGGGCAGCGGGCAGCGGGTAGGTAGAGGCTAGGTGGAGTATTCGATATGAAGCTTACTTTGAGTTCACTTGTTAAACTATCGTTGTAGTTGGAATTGTTCCCGCGCCGCTCTCAGCTCTGCACGGCACGGTCTTGGCGATTTAATTAAACTTGTTATTTGTGCGTTTTATTTCACAATTGGGTCCGGCTCGCTTTGATTGTCCGACGGCTCGCTAGGAGCTAACCTTTTGTCTTGAACGATGCTCACTTCCAACTAACTTCCTTTGTATATTGTCTATGACGTTGTTTACTCCTTTAATCTTGTCTATTATTGAATGTTTTTCTTTAATTATATTATGGTTAAAAAGTTCTTATGTTGTCCATTGTAATTTTTAAAGGAGATTACCTTTAATTCTCATTAATGAGATAAATTTAAATTAATCAGACAAACAAAGCTTTCAAATACAAATGTAATTATTTAAAAGGGGAAATTTAAAAAGCTATGCAATATTTATTATTTCCCGCCATTATTATAAAACCGTAAATTTAGAGTCTATGATATATATATGAAATATTTTCAAAATATATCTATATAATTACTTACAGATTAATATTTATTATATTTAGTAATAAATAAAAAATATATACATAAAGTTTCAAAAAATAGCGTAAAATAAACAAAATTTACATCCCTCTTGTTTAAACGCTCAATACTATATGTATAATAGAACGTGCATAAATAATACTTTAAAGCATTTAATCTGTTACCTTTGATCAGTTTTCTAAGTAATATAAATATAATTACGGCACATAAGTTTTGGATTTAGGCACCATTCTTAGTCCCTAAAGATTAATGTTCGAACACTCTCAGTTACGACGAAGCCGCGCGGCTGTCGCACTATAAATTAAACGTAGCTCATAATAGGAGTTGCATATTAAAACGTAACATCATCCCGCTCTAACCATAGAACTAATCCTTGGAAAGACAAGGATATAAACAGTGGCGTCACCGTCGGACCGCTTTTTTTTTTGTTATTCTACGAGACTAACGGTTTGCCGTAACTTGGATACTGTGACTATTTCTATTCTTTGAAAAATTATGCAACTTAAATGTTGTATGTACAAAGAATAATAAGACAACAATACTGACAAGTTTTTTTAAAGTTACATTTGTGCGTTTGTAATATATGTATAAGTATTTGTTGGTTATTTAGGTTAAGTATAATATGTAGCGGGCAGTATGCGAGTCAAGCGATCTGACCAGATTGCTCGGCCGGCCCTGGCGTACCTATCTGCAATCGTTAAATGGTTACTTTAAGTCTCGATATGCGAACTATTCCCCATGGAATGTCACCGTCAATGCGCCGTACTTATATGTGGTCGGGCGGACTGAATTTTTTCTTATCGCTGTTGCTGCATTTTCTGCAAGTTTTCAATGTGAGCGACACGAACGACCGACCGATCTCCAGTACACTTGTCCACTCGTTTTGTGTTGCAATGAAGTATTACTAACTGCTTACTGCCTTGTACTGATAATATCTAACTATGATTTACATTATGTTATAATATATGATGTTATAGTTTTATATCAATATTACATTAAACATAAATGTATATTTTATATAAATAATGATTGTGTCCCATGCCGACACTATACCATGACACCTGCTATTGAAAATAGTAAAATAAATAATAGCAACTTGTTCTCTCAGTTGAACTGCATAAATTTCCTTATTAACACAGTGTCTTCAAACAAGAGAAGTCCTAGGCGAACCGGCTAACCCTTTAAGTTAATATTACCCTATTAGAATTTACTGGTAGTTTCAAATGCACGTAGTACAAATATAGTGAATTAGTTTAATAAAGAAAATGATTATCACACACGATTACCCTCTATTTTCATTATCCTTTAATTCTCTCCGCTTGTGGAGATAGCCGGCAGTAATCACCAGCGGACCGTCGTCATCCATCACGGGCCAGTGCAATCGTTACGCTGTCAGTTCTATTCTGAGATCATATTTTTGCTAATGATTCACTGGTGTTGGGTGATCTTGGAACAGCTATGGAACTGATTGATCTGTCATAGGCAATTTGGAATATTTAAAGAAAATAATGAAAAAAAAAGGAAAATTACAACTTTAAAACTTTTCCTTCAAAAACAAGTGTATTTAGTAGTTATCTCTTTGTATTATTTTATTTATATACAATTAACTTTTTTTACTTTGTGTATACAAGTATAGCTTTGGAGCAGATTTAATTTTTTTTTTGGTATTAATTATTTACATTTTACTTTTTTAATTTAAATGTATTTTGTTGTTGTTAGAAAGGCTACTGTATGAATAGGTATTATATTCATAAATCTGTTCTCACCTACTGCCTTAATATACTCTAATACGTGTGTACATATAATTATTACAAAGGCACTTATAACTACTACTTACAATAAAAACAACAAAAATGCAAATTCTTCAATATAAACTTAAACCAACTAAAACATCGTCGTTCTATGTATTTTTATAATTTTGTTCGTTTCTGAAATAATTAGAGTAGAGCTCCTCCGTAAAAGTCTTCCATAAAGTCGGTTCAAATTAAATTTCCTGATATTAACTAACATCTTCATCAGCGCTCCAAGTCATAGATAGGTATACTGTTATTCAGGTCACTTATCAATCTCTACATATTATACCAGTTAATATCGGCAAGTTTAAAGGCACAATTAAACATTATAAGTTAAGGTTTTACAGTCTTTAGTGTAAGCAAATAACTATATAGTTTCCAACTAGCCCTTTATAAGTCCATATAATATTTACCTTACCTTCTAATCTTTGAACAGTTGTCTCATATCATCTTCACCAGCTCGGTAATGACATGAAATAATGCCCAGAAAACGAAAATGTATGATTTGGAAGGATATCATGATCAGATCCCGACTTCAAATAAGAAAAGGTTTTTTTTAAATCGCTTCGGACAAATCGATGGACAAATTAAAAAATATATATAGTCAAAAAAATATAATCTTCTTATTAAAAAGAAATCGGTAAAATATGCAAAAAAATCTTGATCTAACTTCCAAATTATACGAGCACTTCTAGATTCCTCCAAAACGTGGCACAACTGCAGCGGTGTTTATGAGCTTTGGTACAAATAAAATGTCGGATAGCGTTCCACGTGAGAGAGCTTATAATTTATTTGGTCGCAGTTTTCTGGCGACGATTTTCCCACAGGGGCGGTGTCTCAAACGAGCCGCGCCCTCCCCTTTTTGTGGTTTTTTGTGCCGACACAACATACCCCGGTGGAAAACATTCAGTGATAACTGGCAACAATCGCTGCCGCCCGGATGCCCCCGCCATTCCGTGCATTCTTTCCGTTGGACCAACTGAGGCTTTTTCATCTAGCACCGCATCACCGGAGGATCTCATTCGTGACTCGACTAATGAACATTGATTAATTAAATTGCTTTCGAGTTTGAAGTTAAAATTATTGTAGTCGCTTATTGTAACTTTAGGTGAATTTAAACAAATTGCACAAAATATATTTTGTTCACAGTTGTTTTATAATGATATAACGCAAAAATTGATATGCTATGTAAACATTTATCGTTTGTTTTACACAAAATATATTTAGGTTATACACTTAAAGTCCATTTTGAAATACCTTATCTGTAATCCTGGTTGGTTGTCGCAGAAGGCTGAAACCAAAATTTATTAGCAACATAAAATGATTGCTGTAACGCCATAATTTAAGCGACAAATTTCATAGAAACGGAACATTTTCATGCTTTGCACCAGTACAAGTAGTATTTTTTATTAATGTGCCATTGTTTCTTTAATAGCCGCTCTAGATTTGATATAACGATAACTTCAAAGCACAGGGTTGAATAAAGCGGTACCGTGGCCGTACGTTTCGGCCGAAAACCGAAAAGCTCCTCTGGTCGGTGCTATGTTAGATTTCCTGTATCTCACACTTTGATCGGCTATTAAGTTACCAATTTCTAGAGAGAGAACGAATGTTGATATCTTAAATTGTGAAGTCGGCTTAATGTCATTAAGTAAATAATTAATGAACGGCTGAAATATTAATTAAAATTTCTCGTACATAGCTTAGAAAAAAAATAACGATTACCGGCATTCGATATGACATTTTCTAAGTTTATATCGTTTTGAGTTAAGCTTTATGTAGGTCTTAATAATTTGGGTTTTATAGGCAACAAACTATGTTTATATTTATCATAAATTACATAGTTGCTACAACATGCACGATAAATCCGATTAATAGGATTGCCTCTGATCTTAGATTTAAGCTTGGCTAATTCAATATACAACATTGAAAGAGAGTATAAAAATTTTAAAAATGCGACATTATTCTAGAAAATTAATATTATTAATTGTGCATGTACGAATAACTTTTATTTTAATTTCATTTAATTTCATAAAAATATTTTAATTGAAATTAATAATAGTATTGATATTTGTCAAGTGAAATAATTAAAAGTATTCCATTTTTGTATTATAAATATATTTTTAGTCTGCACAGTCTTACAAAAAAAAAAGAAATTCATTACATCACCAGTGCTAATTTGCACATTCAATTATACCGCTTAAATATTGAATGTGTCTCAAAATGAAAAGTACTCTATTTAAAAACATTTGAAAGTAGTGCCTTTGAAAAGAGAGATGTCACCTGTCAAAACTCTTACTATCTATCTATCTATCTTAAGTGTATGTATGTTTTTGACTATTCATAACGCTATGACGTGTGACGTACAAATCTGGTGAGATATATTACCGTTCCAGTTTACCGACGATAAATCGCATGTTTAACGTCGCGGTGGATTGTTTATATAATTAACAATATAGCATTATACGCGATTTCCAAACTAAGCGGCGCGACGGCCGTTTGTCACGAAGTAAATTGCTATTTATGAGAATAATTTCTACGTCGCGATAGACACAACTTATTTGTAAACTGAAGTAATTGTTATGTTTTTATGCATTTAACAATAACAGTGTGGCCATTCGTGGTGCAGAGGCAGTATGCGATTGTAAACGCGGGCGGTTGTGGGCTCGATTTCCGCTAGAGGAAATGAAATATTTAATATTTTCATTTCTTCACTTTGGTGTGAAGGCAAAGCGCGGCGTTGAGTTCCAACACTCAATCAACACTCAACACGCAACGCCGCCGGAAATTAGGAAGCGGAGTGTCTTAACAATAACAGCTTAACGTTTGTTTGAAGGATATTAACTACCGACCACACTTATCGCTAAATTCCTATGCTGGAGTCTCTCACATGCATTGTTCAATAAACAGTCTGCTCATAAATAAGCCATAGCTATTTAGCCAATCGGGCACCGATGGGCATTTGGTCAGATTCCAAAGCTGGCAGCCATGGAAGCCACGTGTGCTCGCCTCCGCATGCCGAATATGCAACCCTTGCTTGAATTTTGGCCCCTGCACCGAATATTCCACTATATCGGACAATGTGAGCGAATAATTCAATGCCGATATGACATGTCGCTTTGCTTTTCGATTGATATTGCGTTGTTGACATTGTTGATAACAGTTTTAAATATCGATCACTGATCCATTTTTATTTTGATGCTTTTACTTTTTTTTTATTTCATGAATTTTTGGACTTTCAACGCGGAATATACTCACTTCAAAGTCACTAACGTTTCATACGGTAAATGTCTTGTGTTTGTTACAAATAGAATCTGAAAATAGTATGACAAGGATACTAAAGTTGAACAATTTTTTTTTATTTATTTTGATTTGCGTAAAACACTTATTTTATGTTTTGTTCGTTATAGGTAAGTGACAAATGGAAAATTTACTTCGGTGATCCTTACACTCATGATGCATCCAGCAGGATATTACGCGAATATCGGTAAGCAAACCAGTAGGTTTTTATTATGCCTATAAGATAGCTATCACAAAAATTTAAAGATTAAGAACAATTATCCTTATATTATCAAAGATACTCGTGTCTATGTTTGTCAATGAGTATACAAACACTATCAACTTTTTATCTTAAAATTCGTTCATCATCCATTTTGCATTAGCTTTTTTTTTATTTTCTCATCAGGTAATCTAGAATAATTTTCATAGGAGCTTATTTGTAAATAATAATTGATATGTAGTCTGGATACGTGCCGTCTGGAACCGTGTCCTGCCAGGTTTGACTTTTGAGCCCCCCTGTAACTAGTATAAATAAATAAATTATTTAGTCTACAGACATGAAATTTGGCAGATTTATTCTATATATCCTAGCACAAACGTTTCTTGATATATTGACGTATAAAAACCTGCATTTGGCACCTAAATATAAGCGAAAAAAATCAAAGTGATTTTTGTAATAACAATGTATTAGTAATTACTTGAAAAAGAACAATAAGAGATGAGTGCCAAGTTTTGTGTGCACTCTGGTTAGAGCTCTGAATGATTTGGCTTGGCTATTATTTGTCATAAAATATATCAACCTAATAATATCAAGAATGAATAAAATGAAGCATATACGAATAAAAAAAACAACCCATTATTCTATATTGAACCAGGAATATTTCACATTAATATTTTTCGCGAGATCTGAGTTTTTTTTTGTTAAACGATATTATAGCAATTTACTTTTATCCCAGATTTGCACGCTGTATACATTCGGAAATCAGCTGATAAAACCGCCACTCGATGTGCTTACTTAGATAAGTAAGCACACAAGAAATTATATACATATTTATTTACAGTACGCATTTTACCTCAACCTTGATATTTTAAAAAGAAATCCGCCATATCTACGAGTATATGTCATTCTCTACGTTTTAAATCTACATTTATTTATACAAATATATGAAAAAAAAACAAGAGATTAATTTTATTGAATATAAAGCACAACCTTATTTTGACACAATATGCGATAAGTAAAAAAAAGAGATAATGGCGAGGAAATTTAAAGTAAGACTGAAGAAGGCTGAATTCAGGTGGATTGGACACGTCGAAAAAAATAATGATGAAAGATTATTAAAAAAGGGTTAATGAAGGTAAAAGACGCAAGAGGAGTTGCAGTATTCCATAGTCACTGGTAGACAAAACTGTATGTCACTAAAAATACGGCCCGTTAATCCAGTTGAATTGTTTCATTTAAAATGTATGATAATCGCGAATATCAAATGGAGGTTCCATTTGACACAGTTAAAGTTTCTGCACGTAAAAAGTTGTAATTTAAAAGAATAATTCGACGTTAAATTGTGTAAAAAGAGGATTTTAATTTAATTCATGTTTGCGAATTAAATTTTTCCAAAAACTAGATAATTAGTCCCGCAACGCCTTACTCATCCACTCTGGCTATTATCTGTATTAATTATAATTCCTGTCCATTGCTTATCGTTACTTATCTTTTCCGCGAAATTCATGATAATGTCTTATCGTGACGTCATTGCTTTTGTAATATAAATTTTGCAATGCAATTTGGTTTCCGTATATAGCTTGTTAATCTTATTTATTATACAGTTTAAGACTCTTCTTGTTAAACATAACTTAATTATTAGTAATTTAAATACTAATATTATTGAAATAATAAAAAAATAAATAAATGGAGAACGGAGTGTTTTAACACTAGGTTCGATTTGTCTACCGTGCTGTATGCGGGATACAGCGTGAAGCTGATTTTTTTTATTTTATTAACAAAAATTGTAATGATTTAAAAGATGCGATCCATTGTTATAGGTGAAAATAGTTTTTTTAATATTTATTATATAAGATGTTGTGGCCTGCGGTTGCATATATATACGTATTCACGTACGACAGACCAGAAATGTTATTTTTATATGATTTTGAATTCGATACCCAGAGACTATGGTAGATTCTAAGCTTTGCTTTTTCTAAGCTTTGATTCTAAGCTGTGTTTCAATCTCATTTAAGTAAAACTTTAATCATTTTACCTAAATCGGTGAGAATGGTGTATATCATATTTTAAAAGAAATATGAAAAGACGTTTGTGTGTTCAAGAATTTTCACCAAATGCTATCTTCAGTCTGTTTCAAAGTTATAATTGTCACTTATCAGTAACCAGTTGATAAAAAAAAGTCCCACTGAATGCCTTGCGCCGGTTTTGCTCAGATCTGAAGCATTCACTTTAGTGAACTGGTGAAAAATAATAATTTCATTACTTTCATTAGTCTTTCCCATAATCTCTTCTGCTATCCTAAACTAACTAATTATGCAGAATTTTTAAATAAAAAAATATTACGATGCGTTTCCTAAAATATTAAATATTATTTAGACGCTTAAAATATAATTTTTGAAAGTAAAATACGATTACGTTTCTTACTTTCAAAAATTTTATAAATTGTGTATGATTATTATTATCGTTTACATCCTATGTGTTCTTTATTTTGTGATATATTACGGTCTTACAGTTGATAAGATAAAATAGTACCAATCAAGTTCAAGATTAAATAGAGATATAAAAATCGTATGTAATTTAAACAACAATATTTAAGTGTAGCGTGATTAAATACAAATAAAATACGAAATTGAATGTAAATGATTACTTTAGTATTTACTGGAAAGACCATTTGTTTACTCAGCGTTAAGCATTGTCTTCATCTCAATACAAAGAGCGAATGTATATTTTGTACAACGACTTTGTCAATTTTAGTTCAGACATGGGACGAATGGACTAGTTAAGATAAAAACTAATATCGCTTTTTTTCCGACCAAAAAAAATACATTTATTGGTAATAATTATAATATGAAAAGTAATAATGACAAATTAAACAATTTTGATTTGGAAAATAAATATACAAACCTTAGTTAAGTCATAAAAAAGTAATGTTGAAATTAATTATTTCGCAACAATCGAATATACCAGTTTTTTGGAAGTTTACTACGACTCACTTATTTTGAAATCTCAGCTCAATATTATCTGAGTATATTAATTATGATAACGTTAAACTTAATTTAATTTAAATAAGAAATAAGCGTTCATATCAGAAATATACGGAAAACATATTTTTTATTGTCATCGTTTAAATAACTGTTGGATATTATTTATTTGTTGACAATATAAACAACTTGTTACAATATGTTATGAATTAGGCAACAAACATATTTATTTACTTTTATTGAGATTCGATTGATTTTAACTTGTTGTGCTATAGACACACATAGATTAAACTTGGAGATGAAGCAGCCATCGATCTATATAAAAGTGGCAACCTGCTCGATGTTTTATTAATGAACTGTTACTCGGTATATATACTCAATGTATGTTTATAAGGTTAAGAAAACCTGCGGTTATCTGTAACTGCGATATCATCGTTCATCATGAATATATTATAATAATAAAATACAACTTACTACTTAATGATTTTTTTTGAACTATTCTACGTTGTAAAAGGCAAATTATATATTTTATTTATTGCACTGTACAATAATAATATTAAAGGTAATACTGACCAGGGATCATGATAACTGAGCAAGTCAGACAAACAATTATAGATATGTCTTATCATTTACAATCAACTCTATACACTTGTTATAACCTATTGTTTTTATTATATCTTTCTCAGAAATGGCACACGTAATGGAAAAAAACAATTATGCAAATTTATACGAAATTTATGATGGTGTTGTTAAACAAAAATTACATAGCTAAATGTGCTCAACTATATTATGTAACCTAGTTTACTATTATAATAAAATCACTCATTATAATAGCAAGAGTAATGATGATAGGTGCCAATATTTTAAAATATATACTTACACATGTAAGTGTACTTTATACTCGATTCAATGTAGTTACGTCTCTGTTATTTTAATAGGAAATTAATTTTATCTCTATCTCCTTGTCAAGGGCAATAATTAAAACCATACAAATTTGTACAACCATAAATATATTTTTAAATAAGTGTAAAACTTTAAGGACATTGCTATTACATAAACTTCTAAAGCATAAACATAAATTACATGTTTGTAAATAATATATGGTTTGAAAAACACATGCGCATGTCGATCTTTATGATATTTATAACATTAATGTCAATATAGTGAATACAAGAGCTATAGTAAAGGTAGTTTTTTCTTTGCAAAAGTTTCAGATAAATTTAGTGCAATTACTTGACTTTAAACGGTTGCTGAATTGTTGATAGAAAAGCAATTGATTGCCCAATTATACACTAACGATTGAAGATTCCTTACCCCGTTACTCTCGACGTTTAATTAGAACCAGTTTTATTGTTTCTATTTGGACAAGTATTAACTTGTAAGTTTTTCATTCTGTCAAAAACAATACACATTTGTTTAAGTAAGAGCCAAGTTGACCGTTGAATAATACGTCGTTATCGACAAAAGAATCGATGATCTATTATGGTATAAAAGGTAAGATATAAAATGATATAATACGTCGGTATAGGATACATTTAAAGTATTTTGTTTTTCAATTCTTAATCCGCCACTTATCATCGTTATTTCAATACCATCGCATGAGTAATTGGATTCTGGGCTGGTCTGGTCGGGCTACCCAATTGCCCAAAGACTATAATCATGCAAAATCTTTTCAATAAGTATAACTTAATTTTTCGCATATTTAAAGTTTTACTATATTGTTTCTGATATTCCTTAATTTTTTAAAATTGTAATATTTATAAATAAACACTAAAGGTGTGGGGATCAAATTGTATTTTTAAGTCTTATTAGTCTCAATTGACTTTTTGTCCTATTTGGGTTTTTTTTTGAAAAAAATGAGCTTTCCTTCATAACTTTTCTAAAAACATTTCTGTGAAATCTGATCAGTTTTCTATATGTATTTGTAATTGACCATTAGAGTCAAAATTATAAAAATAGTTCTACTAAAAACAGCAATAATCAAGTAAATATATAATTAATTGAAAAATGTCGGCCACTTGCTTTAGGCTCCGACTCTTGAGTACGCTAGAAATGTCGGCTTTATCGTGAAATACCCATAAAAATATGATTTATAAGCATCGCCTCACCAATGCCTCACGTAATAAAATTGACGGCTCGGTACCATAAGCACTTGTATCGTGCGAATTCCATCTAGAACGGCACTACGCATACCTAGATCGTGCGTTAAACCTATTTCACCTAACGCGGACAAACGTTCAATAAATAATATACAGTTTTCATTATTTTCCCCGAACTCTTTCGACGAAAAAACGAATACAATAAGTGGAAAACATTTGACGGTACATGAAAGGTTCAGTAAAAAGCGCGCCCATTGTTCATCTCGCACTAACCTTTGCTTTTACGGACGTTAATAATAAAGAGTCGGGAAGTACAACGGATGCAGTGAGTGGTGAGTGGTGAGTGCATGCGAGCCTCTATCGCCATCGTGACATAACGCGCTCGCCCCGCCCCCGGCCCCCGCCCCCGCCCACGCTCTCTCGCTCTGCCGCCCCGGAGCGAGCGAGACGGAGCGCGCGCCACCGAAGCCTCCGCGCCCGCGATTCTAAGAAAACCCAACTGTTATTATCTGACGCGGATTGTTCTCGACCTCTCGTTGCTCTCTCATGAATGAACGCGGCGCCCGCAGGTGCGCACCCCCGGGGCACTATATTTCGACGATCATTTCTAAATTTGTTGCAATTTTCGACACGCCACGCTAATTTACGGTGGCCGATGCTCTTATGCTGATTTAAATCGGACAGGAAGTCTATTTGAAGGAGTTTTGAGCCAATTAAATTTGCATAAACATTCCACGAAACTCTCCCGTGTCGATCTGTTCGCGTTCACGTCAGAGTGATCGGACATCAATCACAATTCCGTTGGCACTCGCCGTTGCGATAATTTGAGCGTGAATATAAAAAGATACATTAAGCTTTGCCAATGGTTGAATAATCAATTACTATTTATTTAAGAACAATAATTCTGGGCATTATACTACTACTTGTTTCATGTGATCATCCATAAAATAGTACTAGTTGCGACCACGGAATAGTTAGTTATGTGTTTAAAGGCATTTAAATCAGTATTGTAAAAGTTTATATACATAATCTACTCAGAAATATATCGTTTTCTTAGTCCACCACCTTATGACAAGATAGTTTAAAAAACTTTATAGTGAAAAATTATTTTTACAATCAAAATTATATTTTTATATAAACATGTTTTTTTTTTTGGAGATACGACAGCAAATTCGTATTGTAGGAAGCTTAGCGTCTTGGCACGGAACCCGACGGCGATATTTACGAGTATACATTAAATTTCTGTATCACTTTAAACGTGATATTTAATATTATGTATTCATATGAGTCATGCAATCATTTTAGTGTAAATTATCGAACTGCGAAATGTTCTTATATTGAAAGCAGATTAATAAATTGATTCGTTATATTTACAATGAGAGCCAATTTGTTTCGTCTCCACTTTTGTCGACATATCTTTCGATATGTTAAACCATTATTATATTAAATTAAAGTATTTGTTTTGTCAGTTATCCATAAAATATTCATTTTAAGAAATGTATAAAAGCTCTAAAACAAGAAGTTGAAATATTTACTTACAAAACTTAGAAATAAATACATTTATGTTTAATTTAATTAATAATGAGGCATAGAAGCACAAAGTGCGCGGCGTTGAGTTCCGCCACTCAACACGCAATGCATTCGGTGGAAAGTGGGGAACGGAGTGTCTTAACACGAGGTTGCCTCTACAGCGTGAAGCTGATATACTCGTATATGTTTAATAATATTTCTTCGAAACGTCCACATGACAAGGGAACATGATCTATTATTGTTAAACAGTGCTATCATCTGATAACAAATTAATAACAATTTAAAAGGCGATCGATAAGGAGAGAAAGCAATATGATCTAAAATGTCTTTACAGCCTTCCCTCTAAGACTTAAGGCTTACTTGGTGTTTAAATAAAAGTGGAATACTGGTGTAACCGGTTGCCCCGCACTGTCGTAAGTGGTAACAGTAGCCTTAACTATAGTTGGCTCACAATAAAATTATGCCTCGTTCTGTCTTTATTTCTATTCCACCGCGGCGAACGTGACTTTTATAGTTTACGGGATTTACTATAGTTACTATATTTGTACTATTTATATAAGTTAAATCACGTTTTGTGGAATAAGATATTTCTATAACAAAAGATAATTATGAAAACATAATTTGATGCGATTATAGTGCATTTGGCACTGTTCCCAAGTTAGTTGGGTTGTTCTATTTTTGATGGTTATAGGTTCGATTTTATTTATTTGTTATATTGTTGAATTAATTCTTTTCGATTAGGTAAAGTACGCTATCGCGACTTAACATCCTCTCTGTTAACTTATGTATATAGTCAATAAATGAAGCTTAAAATAAATGTAGTTTAGAATAAACTTGAAAAACTTTAACAATATAATTCACTTAAATTTGTAACTGTTACACCTGAATACTCAAGTACATTAAAGAATAAGCTTTTCTCTTAAAACAATATATTTATCAGTCAGTCAGTCAGTCAGCTTTCGTCAGGAACTTTTTCATTACAATTTGTAACTAAACGTTTGACGTATCAATATAGTGATGCGCGCTTAATAATAACATTAAATAATGACCACGAGATTCGAGACGGCGGGCGAAGTCAGCCGGCCATGACGAATAATCGATACAACACGGACGGTATTCAGATTTACATCCGCTGTTGGTAACTAGGCATGACATTTTTTTTTAAATTATTTTATATTTTATTTTTTGCGTCAAAAATAATATTAGATTGAGGATTCTGATTTAGTTATAATTTAAGGATTTGTCGTAAAGTAATCGTATGAATGAGACTGTTTGTTTAATAAATAATGCGGTCATAATATATTATAATACAAGTGATTGAAAGTTTGCATGTTACGCTTTCACGTATTCAACGACATAGAATATTTTTTTATTAAAAGAAATATTTAAAAAAAAATCTTATCCTTTGGCTTTAATATAAAACTAAACTTAAGATTAAGCGAAGCCGCGTTTCAAGTTATTCTATATATACTTAGATACATGTATACATATTTTTTTGTAATTCAATATACTTTCCGTTGAGTAGGTACAAGTACTAAATCTTTATTTGCGCGTCTAGAAGCGTTCTTTTAAACGCACAAGCAATATTTAAAACAGCAATTTATATCAGAATAGTTGTTCAATATCGAGCCGGCTGGTATTTTCTCTACCAGCGGCCAGTAACAAAAACACATAATGATTCACCGCGACGCGATCATTTCCACCGACTCGGAAAATTCCTGTAATCTTTGTAGACTTTCTTTAGCAATTGCAACTCGCCTCACCAATCTGTGCACGCGACACACGCTTCAGTCTGTTCCTACTTACATTTAATTATTTTTTTTTTTCAACTTCACGCTGTACACCGCATACAGCAGGCATAGGCAGAGGGAACCTAGTGTTAAGGCACTCCGTTCCCCATTATTCGCCAAAATTCTTGTTGTTTGTTAAGTGTCGTAACTCAACGCCGCTCTTTGCCTCGACACCAGCAAAGACTTTGCGAAGAAATTCCTCAAATGGTAATCGAACCCACAACCTGTCGCGATTAACAAGTAACACGCTTGTGCTCTATTTTAATAATGCTCAATAAATTATCGCGTAACAGGCGACGAATTGACGTTTTACATAACATACGTCATATTTACAAGAAACATTCTGGCAAGCGCATCGCTTGTTACAAACGTGACTTAACATTCCTAAGTCACTGTTTTATCAGCAACAAGATAAGAGAACTAAAGTAGTGGTGACATCACTGTTCCACAGACTCTAGATAAAGAAGGTGCTCAGTAGGTAACCCTCACTGGAGATAAGGTGTTCAGAATGTACCCTATAAATATAGTTACCATTTGAAGGCTTAGTGAAAGTGTTCGCGCGGGATGTGACTAATTATCGTTACAGCTTTTAGATATTACAATCATTAAAGATACACCCGAGTGAGCTTTACGGCCCAACGATCATTCGAGTCGTTGAATAAAAATCAATCAGCTTCACGCTTTATCCCGCATAGAGCAGTGTAGGCTGAGGGAACGTAGTGCTAAGACACCGTGTTCCCTACTTTCCGCCTAATGTTTCGAGGCTTTGTGTGCTGAGTGGCGGTACTCAACGTCGAGCTTTTTGCATTGGTGACAGAACAAAGAAATAAAATGTTAACAAATATTAATTTATTCCCTCGAGTGGGGATCGAACCTACCACCGTCGCGTTAAAGTCGTGTGATTGTACTTGTGCCTCCGCGCCAGGACGGCTTCGCAGCACTTAACCGAAATAAAATAAAAAAGCGAAATCTAAATCTCGTCCGTTTCTGATCAGTAGAACAGCTCCACTCATGCAAAGTCGCCTAAGACAGAAGCATATCGGATTGAAACTCGAAATCTTAAACCGGTTTTGTTTTATCTCTCGTCCTGCTCTTGCAAACGGCCGTGGGTATGTCGCGTCTCTCTCCGTGACTCACCTTTTTTACGTAGAGCGCGAGCGACCGGCCGCTCTACGCACTTCATGGTCACTCGTTCAACTTCGTCACGCTTTGACTGTTTGTTAGGCGTTATGTGACATTATATTAATGTTCAAATTAATAACTAAGTAAGTATTGTTTTATTGCAGTTTTTAACAAGTGGACCCTGGTTTAGTGCACCATTGTAAATATTTTATAATTGATTAAATATATTATTATGAGTATATTATATATATTATGAGTGCGTCTTTAGTGTATTAAGCGCAAGAAGCTTAGGAGAGATAAATTCCTTGTATAGATTACACTGAATATACATGATTGCTATTCTTATGTATAAATAAGTACATATGTAAAATGTATTTGTTCTGATACGTAAACGTATTGAAATAACGTAGAGTTGTAAAAATTAAACTTTATTTGTTTTTTTCAAAAGCTCAGTTTCAGGTGAAAGGACGCTTTAGCCGCCGTCGCGTTGCGAATTTACAGCTTTTTAAGCGTTATATGTGCCATTTGGCGTGTTCTCGTATAAACAAGAGTGTGTTTTGCGTTCCGACAAAAACCAACGATATTTTTAAGCGTGTAGGTATTTGTCGCGATAATTGGGAGTTTCAACGCATTTACAGTTGTTACAAAGTAGTAGTTGGGACAAAAACGAAAAATTTCCCACATGGGCTGTCTTTATTTATTGAAGTTGGTAATAATTTATAAGCTTGATTGGTTCTGTTGTCATAATGAATGCCCCCGAAGCGCTACAGCACTCGGAGGTGTAGAAAGAGAAAGGGAACTTATTCAAAAGTAGGTAATGTTTTTGCTGTTCTCGTTGTATGGAGCGGGCGGCGTGGCGGTGCGGCGCGGCGCGGGCGCATGATTCATCGGCGCGTGGGCCAAGCTTATTATGTTCTATTCGCGCTGTTACTTTGCTCACATCTAGAAAGGTTTATGTCATCTTTATATGTTTTAGACGTTACTATTAATAACGCGACTGGGTTTTTAAATGTTGTATTAATATTTCGTGTTAACACTTGCTTGTTAATTGCTTTGATAAATATAATAGGTTAAAATTTTTACCTATTAGCTTTTATCGAACATATATAGATTAACTCTGGAAAATAATATAGAATTTTTAAAAATTATAGGCTATATATAAAATGGCAAATTTTTATCTTATTTAAATACTAACATGTTGTAGTGCACACTCTATATGTGATATATTATTCGTCGTATAATTTATTATGGCTGTTCATTAAAGGTTTTATTGTTACAATCAATGTGTTTGTTTACTTTCTACGTTAATACTAAGAAGCAACGTATTATATAAACGGATACTGTTAACTCTACCTGTCGTGTGTACAGAGCTGCGTTCACAGTTGTCCGCTCCCCTACCCCGGTACAGTCTCGTCTCCTTTTCAAGTTTCCTTTTTTCTCTGTTGCTGGTAATTTAACGGCTCATTTTGTAACTTTTCTATTCATTTCTAAAACTAGTTTTTTTGTTGACTGTCGCCAATCGCCACTATTGTTAAATGACAAAATGTTAAATTGTTGACGCGACTCCCACTTGAAATATTACCATTGTATCTTTAAAAATATATATAAAACGAATAAACATTTACATACACAGAAATACAATGGGGATATTATGGGAATATTATGGGAATCTTCAGCTTTCGTTAATGTTGTGAAATATATCATATAGATACGAAGTCAATAATGATTTGTGAAAATCCAATTTATTACTTAGGTAGGTAGGTAGTCACTGTATGTTGTTTTATGTACAGAAAGTAAATAAAAACAACGTAAAATACGTTGGTATGTTATTGTAATGTTTTATTTTTATAGGCAAAAAGTTACAGAATATCCGATTCACAGAAAATTTTTTTTTTTAATAAATATTACATAACTCAGTTAAGGTTTTTCTTTTTACGCTGTATTATGCATGTAGTAGTGTAGGCACAGTAGTAGTATTAAAACACTCCGCTTCCTACTTTCTAATTCTGGAGGCATTGCGTGGGCAACTCAATTTTTTGTATTTACATACCTCTGTGAACCATTGGAAATAATTTTTTACCCTGAATGGGAATCGAACCTATAATAGTCGCGTTTACAATCAGACACTGTGCCACTGCGCCACGACAGCCTCTTCTCCTATAGGGATAGGGATAGGGATTTTTCAATATCTTATAAAATTTTATTAAAGTATTTAATATACACTTGTAATATTTTAATTGTTTCAGTTTTCTATCTTTCGTTTCATTTCTTTATCTATACTTCATTAACTTGAGGACCGTTCGAAACAATATTAAATTCACGATATACAGCAGGATGAGATATCACTAACTATAACTACCGATTCAATAAAGGCTATTAGTATTTGATATTTAACTTTGACCTTTCAATATCCCAGCACCGACGACGCCTATCCCGATGTCGCAAACGTTCGAATTGCGCTCGAGCTTTCTCACCGTGGCATTGTACATATAAACGTGCCCCGTTCTCTTCTGAAGAGACGTTTATATGATATTTCTGAGCACCGCCCTATTTCGAGAATGACACTATACTAAATATATGCGAACTTTTTTGAGTTTAAGTTTGTGTTGTTCGCAATATCCTTTAATTATTTATAATTAGGTATTAACCTATTACAATTAATTATTATCGTGGCGCAGTGACACAAACATGTAGGTACCTGTAAACACAACTGTTGTGAGTTCGATCCCCATTCAGGAGAGTGAGTTATTATTTGTTAATATTTTCAATTTGTCGGGCACGGTCATGCAAAAGCGCGGGGTTAAATTACGCCACCCAACACGCAATGCCGGCGGGATGTGGATAGCGGAGTGTTTTACACTAAGCGGGATGTAGCGTGAAGCTGAAAAATAGATTGACTATTATGTAGTTATATTTGTTAAGCATTTAATACTGGTACTTATTCATTTATACTTGTAAAAACTTCGGCGATTATTACAATTACTATATTATATTTTCCGCTTTTTGGAGGCTATTGCATTCAATTTTAATTAAAACAATATTTTTTACTTTAAATGACTATTAAATTATTATTCTTTATCATATCATAACAAAGTGCAATTAAAAAAAAATAAAGACTGTGTTGAATAAAGAACTGTAGATTTATAGTATTGATAACAATACCGCCAAACCAGTCTCGGCGCGGCGTTGAGTTCCGCCACTTAACACGCACTGAAAAATAATGCCTGTGTGGGTTGAAAAGTATCTTTACACAGTGATTATGGGTTCAAATAAGTCAGAAATACGTATGAGGTACAGATTCAGTTTCACAATCCAGGTTTTCTAAAACCAGATTTTTTATTGGTCAGTATAAACAACACAACTTACGTATAACAGTCTATTGGTAGGTAAAAATACTAGTAATATTTAATTTGATTTTTCTCAAACGTTTAACAGATTTTAAAACATAAAAAAATCATAGCGATATAAATATGAATCCGTTAAATGAATTCAAGTTTTTTAAGTAAATAAAAACTTGACTTCCTGCTGGCAATTTAACAATATTAACTACATTTATTTAGTATTTACATAATTATTACTTGATCGTGATTTTTAATGTTTTTTTATAACATAAGAATAAACAATTTAATTTTGTGATCGAAGTTAACTGAGTCACCAATACTACGGTTTGTTTTTGTTAACAAAAATAAATATTACACGTTCGAAATCATATAACTAAATTATTTTTTATTTATAATTATATTGTGTTCGATATAGTCCAAAGAAAGGATATTTTTAATAGAAATATAAACTTTAAATTGTTTGACAAACATCTACCTTAACTCACTTCCGTAATATGTAAGTTGTCCTGAAGTTTCTGTTGCATTATAAAAAGTTGTGGAATGTACCTTACATTGTAATATATATTATGTCACTTAGTAAAACGAATATTAAATTAATTTAAAAAAAAAATATCTGAAAAGAGACTTATAAAAATCAATTATATCTGAAAAGAGACTTTTTAGATTTCCGTTACTAAATAAAACTAGAACCTTACAGGATCTTTCCTCCTTCTTAATCTTAATAACTCTTTAAAAGGAGCTCGTCAAAGGATACTCGGAGTGTTTCTGCCTCATTTTTGGTCCAAATTAAATGAAATTTGTCGCGTAAACAAATCCCATAGAGAATCCGTTCCATGCCGTTGCATACAATTATTAAATTTTGCAACAAGTAAGGACTTACAGAGAAAATAATAAAATTATAAGTAAAGGCACTCCACAAAAATTCATTACCTTATGATCCATGAGTAACAATATTATTTGATCATTACATATAAAAATTATTGAATTGAATTCTGCCACTCAACATGCAATGCCTCCAGAATTCGGCATTAAGTGGGGAACTGGGAGTGTATTAACTCTCTGCCTACCCTGCTATATACAGCGGTTTTGACTTTATGTTTATACATATACCTCTCAAATATTTAGAGGATATTAAATTTAGATTTAATAAAGTGCAAACAACCGTCCCGAAACCTGCGTACACATGTCTTTGATTGCACTCAATTAATGTCCCGTTACAACTAGGTACATAAATACCGACACCTGTGTATTTAAATTATTCTCATTAAAATTCATATAAAAATTGTGTATTTTACTATTAGCTATATAATCTATACGTACTAAAATTATTACTTCGGCTTCGGTCTCAATTTCGCTTTTTAAAGAGGCTCAATTTTATAAATAATGCTTGCGTTCTCTATATCCTATTAGAAAATCCTAATTTCCAATTTTCTTCTTATCTGATTGTACTGTATTGAAAGTATTTTGTAATTATAATTACTAATTATAAGATATTTTATTTTAAAATAGATTGTATTTGCCCAACTTCCGTCTCTATATACTTTTCTATCTATCCTGTTTATATATGTACATTTTTTTGCGTTGTCCTACTCATTTTCTCGGACCCTAAATAAATTATGATTGTAATTATTATTATGTTTTAATTACTAACTGTTAATAAGGTACATTAACATGTACCTTATTAACAAGTAGACAGCAAGTGTCTTGTCTATTTATTATTTGTTATGGTAATTCTTAATAATAAAGCCTTATTACTCAGTTTTTATTGTCGACTCGTAATTTTAGTGGGATGTTTAAAAAAATATTACTATATTTAACTATGTTCTTTAAGTAAAATCCAACGAGATAACTAAGTTTGTAGTTTTTGTTTGTAAATTAATAATAATTATTTTAAATAATTTAATTTATTTTGTAATACACGCTGCTCTGTACCACCAACATTAAATAACTTCAGCTGTAAACAAATTATTAATAATTGTTAAAAACAAACAACGATACAGATTCACTTCTAAAATTCCTTCAATATTTCTCTTTAGTTTACATGTTTTAATAATAATCGAAGCTCGAACACAAATTCTATAATATACCTATTAGAATTTTGTATTGAATTAGACTGCTGTAAATAGCTACTACACGCTACGTGTTTTTAAATATAATTTTAGTGTAAATTCCGTTATAAAAACATTGATTTTAATCATAAAAAGCTGTAATATATTATTGTGAGCATTAGCGTATTTTAATACACTTTTAAAGTCGGCGTCAAACGGTATCACAAGAACCTGTTGTCGATGGTGTATCGCGGCAAATCAGTTTCGTATAGGGAAGGCGGCACGGAGGAGTGGAGGGGAAAGGGAGGCTCACATGCATTATTCAAGGCTCATTTCTATTCAACGGCGACAGGCCGCCCGATAAAAACTTCTCGTTTGACAACTTGGACGCTTGCACCCTTTGTACTTACGTCATGTACCTCTAAGCTTAACACGCTTTAGTGTCTTACACGCAAACAAGTGTCAAAAGTTTGAATAATAGATGCTATGCTACCATATTGATTTTAACACCACATGAACATAAACGTGACGAGCTGATGATACGTACCGTCACTTAACATGTACTGCATCCAGAATTCGGCGACAAACGGAGAACAGAGTGTCTGCTGTGTGCGGGATACAGCGTGAAGCTGATTTAATCTGACAATAAATAAGGGTTTATCTTAATTTGGAGCACGGGCGGAGAGCAATAAGTTTTATGATGAAACATTCACAGAAATATCTTGTATCACGTCCAAGTTACTGCATCCGGTATTAACACTTCATAAAGTGGAGCAAAACGCGCGTACATACATTAATTACTTTTGCATACACTAAGCAAACCACTTGATGTAATAATTTGTGGCTTCACGAAATGGATATAAACAATTTTATTTGTTGACAATTTTCTTTGAGATATTTCTTTTAATATAATTTAATAATCTTGAAAAATTATTCAATTGTGACGACGCTATAAAATAATAACATGTTTTTTTTTCGCTATTTTTATACTCAAGTTAAATGTAAAGTAGGTAAAATTTTTAGTATTTTTTTTATTTTATGCAGATGATTTTGTTTGTGCATTTTAATTGCACATTATTGTTGTAAAGATTGGATTCGATCAGGATGTTTATTTTATTTTTATAATATATATAGGTAATAGTTTGACTGTAACGCGGCGGTTGTGGGTTCAATCTTCACTCGAGGAAATGAATTATTATTCATTAATATCGTTCATTAATATTTTAATTTATTTGGTCTAGCAACAAGGTGAAGGCCCGACATAGAGTCCCCCCAATGCCTCGAAAAATTCAGTGGAAAATAGTTAACCGGAGTGTCTTAACACTAGGTTCCTTCTGCCTACGCTGCTGTATGCGAGATGCAGTGTGATTTATTTATTTTTATTTAATAGTTTTATATATTGTACACACGGAAAACAATTCTTTCGGAGGTTAAAGATCAACTAAGCACTTATAACGTTCCTTTAGTCATACAAAAAACCAATAGCCGCGTGATCGATTTGGCCTACTTCTCTTGACGATGCTCCCCAATGATTCCATTCACTGTTGCAGGTTATCTACTTTTATATACGATCGAAAGTCGTTGTAATTACACTGTATATTGTAGCGTTACTGTACTGTACATACATTGTATGTTTAGACTAGCTTTTAACTTAGATAGATACGATGTTTACCTTTTAAAATATGGCCTCAATATTGAATATAATAAATATACATATAAACATGTTAAATAGTATCAATACAGTCATGAAATTGTTTTAATGAATATTTAAATAGATAGATTTAAGCTAAGTTTTATAATTTTTGGTGTATTTTTGCCAATTTATACTATAAGAGTAAGATAAGAACCACCCGTAGGACGCCGCGGTTCAGTCGAGAACCCTCAATTATTATTAGCCGAATGACAAGTGGTCGGGCGACATCGTGCGGAAGTGTGGCAGTTGGCGGTTGGCACACTGCCCGTGACCGAACTACTGTTACACGCCGCGCGATCGCACGGAAAACTGAGATTCTTGATTGTTTTTCCATATTCCATATTTATATATATATTATATTAGCAACGTTTATATAAATGTTTTCATTATTACTTTATTTATTTTGACATTTCAACGGTTTCTAGGTGAAGTATCGAAAGCGAAAATTTTCAATATTTTTATCGCTCTTTTAAACTACTAAGAAATGTAGTTTTAAATATTTTTTTTATCAATATTACAAAAAAATACAAAAGTAGTTCAAAATAGCTATAAAAGGTACTTCGATTTTTCCCTTTCGATACTTCACCTAGGGACCGTCCATTTCCTTGCTAAAATTAATAATGAAATATGACTTTGTCAGTAGGTGTTATTTTAACTTTCAGTTACGATCAATGTAGGTTTATTGTGCAATTTTTCACAATAATTCAATTCAATTCGAAAGTATATATATATATAAGGATTTGTATTCTCGATACGGCATGATATTTTTTTGTTTCTATAAATATACGAGACGAGAGGCGACACCTGCTATTGTTGAATTTAAAGGCGTTTTCGATTTTTTTATTATGAAAACCAGTATATTTTTTCCTTGTCGTGGCCACCGTTATTATTATTTGCCGTCATAATTATTTCTTAGTACCAAGTAAACGTAATTAGCTGCTTACACCAATTGTAGATATTTTAGTTTTTTCGTAGAATTTATAGTTATGTGTCGTGGCGCAGAGGCACGTACGTTTGACTATAAACGCGACAGGTTGCAGGTGCGATTTTATATTTTCACTTCTTCGCCAAGGTCGTCATAGCGCAGTGGTTGTGGGTTCGATCCCCACTCGAGGGAATGAAATATTTATTTACGTTTATATTTCTATTTCTTCGCTCTGGTGTCGAGGCAAAGGGCAGCGTTGAGTTCTGCCACTCAACACGCAACGCCTCCAGAAATTGCCAGAAAGTGGGGAACGGAGTGTCTTAACACTAGGTTCCCTCTGCCTACCCTGCTGTGTGCGGGATACAGCGTGAAGCTGACGAACACTAGGTGCCAAGCTAGACAGTAGTGACATCTTAAAAACGTTACCTGCGTACATAATATACTCGTAAACGTCAATGTTACCACAAAGTGACGCCGTCTCTACATTACGCGTGACTTTGCTTTTGTGTGAGCATGTTTAAATAAAAAGTGTTGTCATTTTCTAATTTATTACTTGCTACTTGTTTTTTACCGTCTTGATAAATGCTTAGAGAGATTATTAGTATAATATATAAATGAATCCTTCAACTAAATCATACACAAATTCTGAAAGTAATTGAAATCGGAAAACCTAACATAGCAGAGACTTCACCTTTTTTTATTTATTATCTAATGTTCACTATTTGATATATACTCACTACTAACCTATTACGAACAAGAATGGCAAGTAAGTAAATGCCACATAAGGTCTCGTCGTTATGTTGTTGCGGCTGAGATAATTATATGATATCCTGTGATTAGACGATATTAACATATTACTTAATTATTTTATCAACATATTACATATTTAATAATTTAAAATTATATATTATATTATATATTATTATTGTTTTCACTAACGTAAACATACAAGGTTAAACAAAGAGACTGAACTGAAAACCAGTCAGTACGACGCTTACAATATTTACTATGGAGAGTTTGTATACATACAACTGTTTACGTTACATCGAAAGGAATGGCAATATTGGTATGGCGGTAGCACATCGATGTTCTGCCACAGTTTTCCTATTCAAAAATCAAAGTAAATGAAAATGAAAGAGAAAATGAAATATTTAGTATTTTCATTTCTTTGCTCTGGTGTAGAGGCCACTCAACACGGTGGGAAGTGGGGGGAGCGGAGAGTGTTAACAGTAGGCTCCCTTTGCCTTGCTAATGTGGAATAGAGGGAGGTAAAGGAGAAAATAAATAATGTCCAATATATCACACAATTTTACCAAATACAGGTACCAATTAGGATAGGCAATATTAAAATCTCCAGTCTCCCGGAAATAATTTTACCAACTGGTGATGTGAAATTGTGTTCATAGTGCAGAATTTCAAAAATACCATAAATAAACCATAGATAATGGATTATCTAGTTATGCAAACATGACAATTCCTTGCGACGCCACAACAGCCCGCATAGTAACGCTGATTTTGCAACTGCGATCGCGACAACCGCTCATTTTCTAATTACCTACACTTTGCCGGTTGCATTGCCGTTGCGTAAGTACGCTTAAATTACTATAAAGCAATTTGTATCAGATACTTTATGTTGTATTGAGTGGTTTTTTTTTTATTATTTTATTTATTTACATTGTATGGACTTTGCAAGTGTGCGTTTGTATTCAAGTTATTAGCTAAGTTATGACGAATTGACCTTGCTTTTCCTTGTGTTTATTATTGTGTACTTATTACATTATATTATATGAGATATACAAGTGTATAGAAGTTTATTTCTGATATCAACATTCAAACGACAACGAATTCGAATCTATTGATAAAAAAAAGAAGCAACCTATGCTTGCGATATATATTTTTAATTACGCGTTCAATAGTAAACATTAAAACTAAATATGGATAAACAATAAAATGTAGTAATTAAAAAGTTATCAACATAAAAACAGCATTACTTCAATAGGCTGGATGCGTCAGGCTAGGCGCGTACGTATATGGCGAATCAAGACTGCACACATACATGTGGCAGAGATCCTTGTTTTTTACTATTTATATGAGGAATTCTGCTAATCGTCGGTGGCAACATTTTGTGCGCGCTTACGCCGTCGCTGCGGTAAATGAGAGCAATTTAAACAAGCAGCCTCCTTGACTAAGCTCATTGTGAACTACCGCCGCTCGAATGGGTTTTGGTCCGGGGATTGCTCTTTAATTAGTTGTGTTCGTGTAATGATTTATCTTTTGTTGAACTAGCGTTTTTGCGTTCATCGCTTCTGCGGTCGTTCGGTTCTGAATTTAGGCATTATTTTGGTTATTTTGTATAGTTTTATGTCGATATTGATATTTACGAAACAAGAATATTGGTTATATAAATAAACAACAATTAAATATTAATAGTCGATAATTTTATGAAGAATCATTTAAGTAGAGACTTCCTCAATATTCAACATACCAATCAAGCAATTTTATAAAATATGAGAACACTAGTATAATTTTAGTAGACGAGTGTTTTTTTTTTAGTATTAATCAATACAAATCATGCAGTAGGCCAAAAGATTTTACTGGAAAGTCACCCAAGTTTTTAGAAGTTTTTTTTATTGAAACTAAATATGAATAAAAATGAAATAATATAATCAAACTTCGTTTTGTATCATTTTCAATACGTTATATAACCTGTGTAACATGTAAAATCTCTTACAGTACCTATCTCTACTATTTGTATTCTATTCAATCATAAGTAAACTATAGAAAAGGACCAAAACATATCTAAATAACATGGTCTATATTGCAACAGTCTCATTCGTAGGAGCGAAATAAACTGAGCAAACAGTTAAGATGACACGATATCCTTATTGCTCTATTTCCACTTGTATTACGCAGCCGGTACATTGTGCAGGTGTTGCAGAGTCGCGCCTCCCACGCAGTGTATGTACTAGTAGTGAATACTTAAAAATTACTTTTACCATAATATACCTAATATAAGTTTGAAATTTATTTTTAAATTGATATTGACGAATGTTATAATTGATACCTAAATGTAAAAGAATAATTCACTTTTACACATTGACAGTTGTAAATAATTTTAATATGAGTTAAATCCACTTATTGTTAACATCTTAAAGCACTGTAATTAAAAAAAGTCTATGTCCACGAAGAGAAATGTAAACAAAATAAAGCTTTTTTTAAAGCAAAAGCTTTACACTGTATGTCCGTACATAGCAAGATAGGCAGAGGGAACCTGGTACGTTAATGTGAATACACTCCATTTCGTTTTCCGCCGAAATCTGGAGGCGTAGCGTGTTGAGTGGCGGAACTCAACGTCGCGCTTTGCCTCGACACCAGTGCGAAAAAGTTAATATATTAAAAAACTTAAAACTCCTCGAGCGGGAATCGAGCCCACAGCCTATTGCGTTTACAGTTAACCTACCATCGCGACTGGCCTCACAGTATAAATCTATATAACTAAGCGTTTGTCTTTGTTTAGATTACTTGTTTCTACTTGGAGCTAGAAATGTCCGACACGTTAGCTATATTGTGAACGCGTCACCGCCGCGCTGCACGTCGCCACAATCTATGCAAATCGGAGACTCAAACTTATTGCTCTCGCCTCCACTCCTTTCCAAATGCATACTAAATAGCGTCGCGCCTTCTCTTTGTTTCCACTTTTTCACTTAACTGCGGCGTTCCAATGGAAGTATTTTCTATGTGGTCTTTAAATGTTTATTTATATACTGTATTTAGTTTTCGTCTCACCGATCTTTTCAGCGCCAAATGCGGAAGACTTAATTAATATAATACAATAGAGAAGCACATAATGTAATACTTCGAAACAAAGTTTAACAAAATAACAGTTAAGTGTCAATTATAATTATACATAAGTCACATTTAATGAGATTCCTGCGCAAGAGTTCGCTTTCATACATAGTATTCCCATGGCGTTCTCGGAACAAGACACAGAATGTAAGCAGAGACGGCTCCCCGCGCTTCCGCATAGGTTCTCGCATTGCGATCCAATTACCGTCGAAGAATAATATAACACTTATGTACGTACAACCTTATAATTACTGTGAGAATCTTAATCGCAGCTTATTCTTCGTCATTGTCGGCAACACGCCAAAACATAATGCTAATGCTTTGTTATAAACTTAATAGCATATTATGAGCGGGTCCTACGTTTGCAATTAACACCGTATACGAGTATGACAGTCATATTGTCCATAATATATATTTCAGTCATGGCGCAGGGGCATAAGCTGGTGTAAATGCGACAGGTTGTGGGTACGATGCCTACAGTCGAGGCAAATGGCGGCGTTAAGTTCCGCCATTCAACACGCAATGGCTCCATAATTCAGCGGAAAGTGGGAAACGGAGTGTCTTAACACTAGGCTACATACGAGATACAGTGTGAAGCTGAAAAAAAAAACATATGAATTGGAAAATCGTTTTACAACTTTGCGATAAGCATTACGCAAGTGGAATGAACCGTTTAGTGCACTAACGAAAATAAAAGAGTTTATTTGTTTTTTTTATTTATGTATTTGCTGTAACGCCTCAGTAATCATATTTAATAATTAGTAATGAAAATGATATCACTGAATTAATTAACTATTAAAGCGAACGTAACGAGCATTTTATTTGCAAGAAACCCGTTGAAGAAGTCATGCAAAAAACGCTTAAATCAAATTAACATTTATTTTAAGACCGTTGCTCTTTAAATTATCTATGTTAATTAGAAATCAAATATTTATCCACATTCTTATCTATACTTAGAATAAAATGATAATTCCAGTATCTAGTGTGTAAGTTTTTGCACCGGATCGAATATTTTATATGAAGAGAATAGGGATACAGCGATTCATTGCTGTGTGATGGAGGAAATAATAAAAAAAAACTTAATAAACTCTACTTTTTATTAATAACAAAGTTGTTTCTAAAATATAAATACGTCTTTAAGCTGTCTAACAAACGAGCAACAACACAAATCTTTAGAGGCAAAAAAAAAAAACAACAAAACTTATCTATCCTTAGCACTACTAACGTTAAAAATAGTGAACGATGGTCGTTGAACCCCGCGAATTGACAATTGTCTCCGCAGCTGGCCCTCGGCCGTTGGCGCTAATTGCGATAGCTCCACTCTATAACCCTTTATGACATATTTCCGTGGGTGTTTTTTAATAGTAATGGGACTATATGGGACACGAAGACTTGGTGTGTATTGTGTTATATTGATAATTTCATAGTTATAATAACGTTAAATTACTTTAATACATTGTTTGTTTCTATTTTATCTCGACTATTTTGTGACTGTAAACGCGACAGGTTGAGAGTTTAATTTCCACAAGAAGAAATGAAATCTTAAATATTTACTTTTCTTTTCTTTGGTGTCGAGCTCGAACACGCAATGCCTCCAGAATTCAGCGGAGTGTATTAACACTGTGCTCCTTCTACCTACATGCGTATTACAGCATGATACTGAAAGAAAATCTTTATTAACTGTAAAAATAAGTGTAAATGTAACTAAAGTAAGAACAGGTTTCATAAAATGTTACATAAGTTTTGCTTAGATCAAAGAGCATACTAATCTGAACTCAAAGGCGTCCCATGTACCTATATGTATAATATATTATAGGTGCGTACAACCTAAACGTCTATCTGTTGTTCGGTAGTTGTGTTCCAACGTTCTACACTCGAACAGCTCTATATGGCTTAACCGATTTCAAAGCACTTAAGACGTTCGCAACAAACTTGTTGCTCTCGGAGCGTAGCCGGCATACTCATAAACTAAGTTAAACCCCCCCTCTGTCGGCAACGCCGGCTTCGGTGCAGTGAAATTAATTCGATTATCAGCGCACCTTGATACCACTAAAGCGCACACAGATTCCCTATATTACGTGAACGGGCCTGTATATTGAAACATTGTCTCGTTAAAATTAGTTTACAATGTTTCAAATTCAATAATAATATCCATTTGCACAGGTGCTCTTGTTCTAGTATGATATATTATGATGTTATGAATTTTAGAATTGGTATAAATATTTGGAACTTGCCATAAAGTAGTCTCAAATATGAAAAAAATCTTTTAAATTTGCTTCCTTTACAGCGATTTTACTTAGAGCGTAATTAAAATACAATGTAGTTTGATCAGCAGCTGTATCCCGCATCACAGCAGGGTAGGCAGAAGGGGATAGTGTTAAGACACTCCATTACCCACTTTTTGCCGAATTCTGGAGGCATTTCGTGTTGAGTGGCGAAACTCAACGCCGCGCGAAGAAACGGAAATATCATTTAAGTAAATATTTCGTTTCCTTGAGTGGGAATCGAACCCACAACCAGCGCTTTACAGTACACCCTTGTGCTGCTGCGTCACGACGACCTGTTTTTTTTATTTATTTAATTTTGTATGACTTCTCAAACACGATTGTGTTTATCCATCACTTATTCTACCAAGTGTATGTCTAAGTACAGCGATTTAAGTAAAGCACCAACATTCACCAATAGGATATAAATAATGTTCATCGAAGCCCGAGCCGCACTGTTACTCTGTATTCAGACGGCGGTCACGGCGGACTCCCCGCTCACGCACCGAGCTGGAAGTTGGTCATGAATTCATTGTTTTTGACGTAGTCGTGTGATATTGAACCAGTGGAAAAGAGTTCAGGTCACGTAGCCAAGTACGGACGGCCCGGGAATAATAAACTTCAAATATTCAATGGCTCGAGTTTTTGGAATTCTTCTTTATATATTATATTATATATTTATGCAATGAATATTAAGTAATTATTATTTGTTACATTAACATTCTAGTACTAACAAGTTAACGTACAAATACACTTTAAATAGCTAAAGTTCTGCACTTATCATAGAGGAAACAATTTTAATTTCCATTTGTATTATGCATAATATCATTATGTAGAAAAGAGAGGGCATGCATGAAGAGGTTGATGACAGTGGACGAGGCGAAAGAGGTACGTAGGGACCCCGCTAGGGATACAGCGTGAAGCTAAGTTACGTTAAGTAGGAAAGAGAGAAAATCTTGTATTATATATTCATGATAATTGCCCTGTACATATATAATCTTGCATAGTTTAATTGCAGTTTGTAGATGCACTCGTAGATGCATCAGACCTACATAGTCAACGTAGTGTATCTGATCACCTATCGAATCGGTTACGTCACTCGTTTATAAAGTATGTGAATAGTTCTATCAGCTTCACGCTATGTCACGCACACAGCAGGGCAGGCAGAGGGAATATGATGTTAAGACTCTCCGTTCCCCACATTCTACCGGATATTGGAGGCATTGCGTGTGGAGTGGCGGAACTGAATCCCCGACAAAAAAAATTAATAATTTTAGTTTTTTATTTAATAGTTCTAGATGGAATCCTTGTTTACATATTTCAGATTTTTAATATTCATCTGACATTGTTAATGGTTTCATCCCATGATCTGTGATCTACTAATACTTTTTTTTTATATAAATATTGTTTTTTCTAATTTTCTATTGCCTTACACTATCTTTGTTTTATGTTAATTTATGCAGTCTAATATAGTAGTGTAATAGTGGCAGCCATTATGGGTTGTGGGCTCGCACCTATCGTCGGCTTTTATCTTCATTTAACGTCTCGCACCGACGCCTACTGCTTACACCACAATCTGTGTGCACGGTTCTGCGAAAATTTTTACATCTACCCAACGCTTTTACGTTGAATAATATTTTATACGATGTGAGCACATTTAAAAAAAATACGATTTAAGATAACAATACTAATTTTTGGCTAAGATTCCATTGTTTTTTTTATATTTTATAGTTAGGTACGTAAATTGTTTTTGTTTTTTGATTCGCGCCGTATATTGCGTTGGTAATATCGAGGTACCTAAGCAGAGGGGAACCTAGTGTTGAGACACTCCGTTCCCCACTTTCCGCCGAAACTGAATGCATTGCGTGTTGACTGGCGGAACTCAACACCGCGCTTCCACAGCTATAAAAAACATCTGTTTGCAACGTTAAAATACTTCCAGTATAGTAAACCCGCGCACAGTGGACATGTCCATTATAATTCAAGCACCATGATTACCGAAGCAATTATCACATCCATCACTTATCGCATATTATACTCTACTATATTATAGATTTATATTCTGTGGAGCGGCCGCGGGCGTCGGCATACGACATTATTTACATATAAGCCGTTGTTCCTGTGCTCATTCATGGCTGGGCCCGCTCGTCGCTGATTTATCGCCTTAATTTCATAAGTATCTTTTGTTGCCGTGCTTGCCATCTATATTAGATATTGCTTCCAGTTTAATACCGTCTTTGCTGGCTGGTGGCAAAATTTAATTTATTGTGAACATTCCGTTATGAGAGGCTGTCGTAGTGCAGGGGCGCAGGCTTGCGGCTGTAAATGCGACGGTTGTAGATTCAATTTCCCAGTTAAGTTTCACCATTCACGTTTACCGCCCACGGTTGCCAGGCCTGCCAGGCCTGCTAGGATCTGCCTACCCTGTACAACGTATTCATGCTAATAAAGTGACATATTCACTTTATTTATGTGCTAAACATTTAGTAATTTAACAGACAAATGGATACTACTTTAACTTAAAAAAAAACCGACAATAATTACCATTCAATTTGACTTATAAATAGATTTTCTTTGAAAACTATCTTGCGTTGTTTACATGTTTATTTGTTGTTTGAAATAATTAATGCATATGTTTTGCAAGTCTCTATGTACTGTGTACGATATCGATCACATTGCAAGCTCTGCGAATTAAATGCGTCATTATGTTACAACTATGGGTAACACTATTTAATTTAATGGAAAAAATTATTTGAAATAATATCAAATGACATAGTTTTTCCCGAAAAATGTCACTTTAAAGGCGTAGGTTACCTACCGATTTAATATTTTTGTGTCTTGTCACATAAGAAGTTTTCCTTTCATTTAATTTTATTACCAGTACCCGCAGTCAATTGTAAATTCAGTTTTTTTCTTTATATTTCTAAATAAAAAGTAATAAAAGTACTTTTTATTTAACACTTTTTTAAGATACATCTATATGTTTTTTGGATATCATTAATATTTATTTCTTATAATGTTAATATAATATATATTTTATTCAATATAATGAAAGAAAATGCACAAGTGTACAATTGTTTTTGTTACGTTTCATTTTGTAAGGCGAGCTGCGATATTCGCCGAGGACTGCAATCTGAGTCCTCTTGCGCAGCTGGCAAATCGACCGATGAATCATTAAATTCTATGTATAGCTATTAATGTTTAGATATGATCTCCCGCTAAATGTACATAAAGTGGTAACTTGCGTGGCCTGCACAGACAGATACGACTTTACTGTTGGCATCGCGCTCACTTGGCAGTGGTCTACGTGTGACTCAGTGGTGCGCTCCCGTGATTATCTTTGTCGGCCCGCTTACTTCGAATTAGAAACAAAAAATATTTCAATTAAAATGAAGTCGAAAGTGACGATCATGTTTCTCAAATGGATCATTAACTGTTCAGAAGTTTCGTTTAAAAAATAAATAAATCAATCAAATTAGCTTCACGCTGTATCCCGCTTTCAGTAGGGTAGGCTGAAGAAATTTAGTGTCAAGACACTCCGTTTCCCGCTGAATTATTAGAGGCATTGCGGGCTGAGTGACGGCACTCAAAGCTAAGCTATGCCGTGGAGCCAGAGCGAAGAAATAAAAATATTATTAAATAATAATTCCATTCCCACAGGTAAGAATCGAACCAACAACAGTCGCGTCATCATCTTGATTTATAAAGATTTGAAAATATTTTTGATAACTGCAAATAATGTTATCGAGCTCGATTGTTCTAGTGACAATTGTGTGCAAACTTAGCGGTTTGTTTGGAGACGTGTCGTGCGGGAGGACTGTGTGACGTAGGTTGAGTGCCTGCCTGACGTTGCTAGATGGTACTGTAGAGGCAAGTACGTGAACGCACCACGTGGCGCTCCCCAGCACCGCACGCGCGCACGTCCCGTCCCCTTAATAAACATTTACACAAGCAGATAAACATCTCCGCGAATCACCAATAAACACAGTCCTCTGTCAATATCGATTTTCACCGCTGCTCACGCTGTTCCCGCGTGTTGTATTAAAATCGGGTTGGATCGAGTATTATGAAGCGGACTGACGGGTTAGAGCTTTTGAATAATTAATATAGTGAGGGTCGTGGATTGAATCACAATTCATTGAATTTATGTTTTATCATCCCTTGTGATGTGGTGTATTTGACAAGTGGTTTCGTTTTTCTTGAATTTTTTTTTGTTATCTGACGGGGTTGGCTTATTATTTATTAAATCGAGATCGAGAACTCTCAGTAACAGTTTTGTATCACATTTTTACATAGATAGCTGTTTATAGAGACGAAACTCGATAATTATGCGATTTCGTGCAAAAACCAAAAATCGGTATGTCGCTCATTAAAAAGTGAAGTTATTGAGAACGCTAACCGGCCGGGGGCCCTTTGTTACATGAAAATATACGCAAACCGCACGAGCGGGTGATTCGAGCGGTGGACGGTCAACCGAAAATTAATTAACATACTTTGGCGCGCAACCCTCGCCGTCGCGCACAGGTGGCCGCCCACTAGCCTCCCCCCTCCCCCCACTCACCCGCCCGACACGGAAATTATTTCTCTATTTTCCTCTCTCTTTATTTTATTGCTCGTTTCACCAATTTGCAGATGGACGATGCCTGCCGGTTGATCGCGCTGTATTATGTGTGGTTTTTATTATAACTTTTACCATTCGATTGCCGTATGTGTGTTCAAGTTCATAATTGAAAGTTTTATATTTTATTTTCAATATTATGATTGGGATATAATTTTTAATTGAGATAAATACAATTATACTTAATTTTATTCAATGACAGAGAAATGTCTGCTTCATTAAAATGTCTTGTTTTAAATTGTATTATTCTTCCATAAGCGTATTGCCACTTATTAAGTGTATATAAATATACTTATCCGCTATGTGATAGATACAGCATATCTGATGACTTTACTGACTCATGGATATCAAATAAGAATACTGTATAGAAATATGGAACAAATGTGAATTTAAGACGTTTTCAATTTTATAAATTTATATTTGTCTATTAGTTGTCGTTTTATTTTTATAAATGAAAACCAACTTGTAAATATAAAGACAAGAACGAGATTAACTTTAACATGATAATGATTCTATATGGAAATTTAACTCTCTATGATAAACACTCTCATATCGAGATAAAGCATGTAGAAAACCTTTGTAAGTCCAATTCTCAAGCTTAAACACGTTATGACAATATACAGAAAGCCAGTACATTTACAACGAAAACGGGTAGCTGTGAAAAAGCTTTCTTCTACTACCCGGTAGGTAGGTAGGTAGGTACACGCGATACGGTGTAAACGCCACTAAATTACTGGAATTATTCCGACGCCGGTATTAAATGCATTCCTGCTTCAGGGATCGCGTGCTACTTCTAGCCTTGTTTCAGTTAAGGATAACACGTAATTTTTTTTTTCAATTAATTTTTGTAAAAAAACTACCAAATTACCTAATGACTTTTCATATGTAATAAGTACAATATGTAATATTTTTTTTGTATTTTGTATATTCATCAAGAGGTCAGTCGTTTCGCAGGGCCCTGAGGGTGTGACTGTAATCGCGACAGGTAGTTGGTTCTATTCCTACTCGAAGAAAAAGAAATATATAATACATTCATTATTTCGCTCTGGTACCAGAGCAAAGTGCGGCTTTGAGTTTCGCTAGGAAATGGAGAGCGGTATATATTAACATTGACTCTCTCTCTCTGCCCTGCTACGTGTGGGGTGCAGGGTAAAGCTGAAAAAACATATATAATAAAGATCTATAGTGTGAGGCTTACTATCTACTTTCATGAGTTTTTAATTTATGATAAAATGAAACATGAATTACCTGAAACGAGAATATTTTACATTATAATATAAAGTGAATAAGTCAGCTTAAAATATTTTTAATTTACTACAACATATATTATATTGGTGTAACTTATTATTAATATATAATCCAGTTCATAGCGATGCGTGGGCTAGTACTATATTTTTATCTTTTTCTTAGCGTCATGCTGGGTATGTACAATGTTAAGACACTTCGGTCCCTACTTTCCGGCGAATTCTAGAGGTATTGCGTGTTGAGTGGCGGAACTCAACGCCGAGTTTGCTCGACACAGGAGCGAAGAAATGGAAATATAAATTTTAAATATATATTTCCCTTCTTCGAGTGGGGATCGAACCCATAATCAGTCGCGTTTACAGTCACACTTTGTGCCCCTGCGTCACGACTGGCCTCACTATATTATTCATAGTAATTCTGGCCCAACCGTGTGCGTATAAACGATAACTGCAAACATTAAGTCACAAATGTTACTAACATAATACATTATTTTCTTAATTACGTATTTACCTTGTATGAGTATATATGTTTTGTCAATATTGGTTTATGGATATTCCTGTTTGACATTATCAAATATTACTTTGCCTCAATGAATAAATCAACTTGACGGTGAACTGTATGCGGTACAGCAGGGAGCCAGAGGGAACCTAGTGTTAGACACTCCATTGCGGACTTTCTGTCAAATTCTGGAGGAGCTCAACGCCGCTTCTTGCCCCGTCAAGATAGCTATATTAAATAAACGATCGATCGCCACAACTGTCCTCACTGAACAAACCTTTGAATAGTATAAATCAGCATGTGATTCTAATACCATAACAAAATTCTACCAGAGTACATATTTCACGTGGAATCCCAAAGGTTACTTAACACTTTCATAGCCACTGATAGACATTGAAATATTTCAAATTCTACAAAACGTACGTCGATCTCCGGCCCCCCATCGTAGGGGCATACCGGGCCCTTATTGCGGACACTCGTCATATCACAAAGGGGCCCGGGCCCCGACGATGCTTTATTATTTTAATTATAGCACGTCCACAGCCCTTTGTCTGCCCCCGACCGCTACACTGTCACTGGTTTAATGTCGTCTCGAATTAATATGAATTGTGCTAATTGAAGTTGCTAGTTTAATATGTGTGTGGATTAATTGCTAGTTTATTGGTGATATTCATTTTGGTCTGCTAATATTAATGTAAAATATCGCTAAGTATGTAGTTGTTTATGTTTTAAAGTAAAGGACCGGCAACGCACCTGTAGCTCATCTGGTGTTGCACGGGGTTGTGGGTGGCGATGATCACTTACCAGGTGACCTGAACGCTCGTTTGCCTTATCCTTTTCCATAAAGTAAAGAATAAGTTTTAATAAGCCTTAATATTGTTTCGTATGGTTATATTATAGTACATATACACAATACAAGAGTTCCTTTGTTGTACTTTTAATTACTTCGTATATGTAGTGAAATTAAACTAATTAAAACGTTCATATAATATGTATAGGATAATATATTACAAAGATATAATATATGAATAATATTATAAAGCTAACGATGTTTTCCAACGGATATAATGTCATATCATCAAAAGACAAAATATAGTTGCATATATGTATAAACAAAAAGCAAAAATACCTTAAAATTCCAGAGTTAAGCTACGACAGATTAAGAAATATTTCTTTGGAAAAGTAAGGACGCAAAGTATATTTATTGAGTAGCGACGGCGCGGGGACACGCTGGAAGGCGGGCGGCGCATACCTTCACTCTCCTCGAGTCGATCTTCATAACAAAATTCTCCGTTTTTGATATTATATTTATATTGTTAACGTTCGTACCTGCCTGCATATTTCTAACGGTAAATATGAAAATTTCGAGAATGCCTACGACCCCCGCGCTCGCGTCTCGAACAAACCTTAGCTATTATGAAATGCGAATCTGAACTGTTTGGGGTTTTTCTTATTCACTTGGTTTTTTTAAGACGAAATTTTCTTAATTTTGTTTCATAAAAGATGAAATCTGTTTAAGCTGTTTCTTCTATAAATTATTATGGACTAAACGATGTTTACTAAATTTTGACTTTTTGAACTGACATTTATTTACGTCATTCTTATAATTAGGCTAACAAGATATGACGCTACAAATTATGTCAAGGCTATACCATAAATAGTTTTAATTAATTATTTAAATTAATTAAAACTAACTATTTAAATTAATTAAAACTATTTATGGTACCTCATTAATAGGAAATGTGAAAGAAGTAACTTCACGGCCTATGTCCTACGCAATAGATGTTATTACAGCAACCAGCGATCCATTGTAAGCATTGCAAATACTATAAACACTTATTTATGGACTCATACTTATAATGTAAATTTAAACAAAGTTATTTTTAAACGTCAGTTGAGAATATAAAAATCTGCATGTAGGATACTGTACTTAGTGTATTAAAAAAATATTTTTCTCGCATAATAGTCTTTAACCATTGGAAACCTACTGTTATGACACTCCGTTCTCCACTTTCCACTTATTTCGTAATCGAAATTCGAATTAGGATACAATTCACACCCGTTGCCTTTACAAACGCTATCCCACTGCGCCAAAATATGTATGACATGCCACGAAATTTATTGAAAAACATATATCTACACATGAATAAAATAAAAAATTAAAGCAAATAAAAGCTTGATAATACGATCAGACAACAAACAACAATATTTAAAAGTTACATAAGGTAATATTAATGAACCCAAACTATTCATACTATAAGATTAATTAAAAATACAGCTTCAGCGTGTGTATCCCGCACACAGCAGGGTAGGCAGAGGGAACCTAGTGCTAAGTCACTCCGTTCACCACTTTCTGCCGAATTCTGGGGGCATTGCATGTTGAATGGTAGAACTCAAAGCCGCGCTTTGCCTCGACACTAGAGCAAAGAAATGGAAACATAAATATATAAAATTTCACTTCCTCGAGTGGGGATCGAACCCATAACCGTCGCGTCACAGTCACACCTTCGTGCCGCTGCGCCACGACAGCCTCGTACTATAAAACGGTTTATTAATAGCACCAAGACATACAACAGCTGTAAATCTTGTTTTTGCTTACATTAGTGTATTAGTGTAAGCAAACACCGTGTGACGTCAGAGTACAGCACCAGATCATTCATACGTGATGCCACTAAATTACTCTCCTTTTATTGGTCTTTTTCGTGTCTGTTGCTGTGTGATTCATGAGGATAATGTGGTGTTATGTTTAGTACTTGATGTAATATATGATTTATTTTTATAAATTTTATAAACATTATACTATTATTTTTTATTTGTATTTATGTTTTTAAATCGGTACAGATTTTTTTTTTTAATTTAACACTTTGTTGTTTGCAATATATTTGAGTTTAAGTGTATTATAAAGATATACTTATTAATATAATATAAGCAAATATTAACTAAAAAGTTATGTAATTGAATGATATATAAAAATCCATCTTAAATGTGTTTAAAAGTATAACGAATGTCTTTTAAAGTAAATAAAAAAACTTTTCATAAGATACTATTCCTGCTACATTAAGCATTACACGCCGTAGGTTCTCAGAAACAAAATTATTCATTTAAGACACACTTGTGCTCATAATACGTAAAACATAATGTGGCGGGCTAAATACGACAGGTTGTTGGTTCAATTCCTACTCGAGGAAATGACATATTTAATATTTTCATTTCTTCGTTCTGATGACGAGGCGAAGCGCGGTGTTAAGTTCCACTACTCAACTCGCCAAGGCCCCCATAATTCGGCGGAGGATAATAGGGAACGAAATTTCTTTATACTACGTAGATTCCCTCTGCCTACTCTGCTGTGTGCTTGAAGATGCATTCTGAAAGGACCTACATGTTAAATTTTAGCTTTCTACACCCAGATGTTTTTTCAGCGACGTCCGTCACACATACAGTAACGAAAACAATATAAAATAGATAATAGATCATGGTAACTACACTTACTCTGTCCACTTCCTCTTTAACATTTCACATAATAAAACAATGACATAATATAATAGTATATAGTATAATTAATAGTTATATCTGTTTGTTGCAGCGAGCGGCGCGCTCGCAGCCGGCACCATTGCGTCTCCGTGGAGCGCGGCGGCCGGCGCGCCCGACACCAACGGCTCGGGCGGCGCCGACGCCAAGCACTTAGATGTCGGTGAGGCCAGTGACGATGAAAAGGTATTTGGTGTTTTTGTGGCTTTTTACTGTTTAATTGTTTATGAATGTATTTTTATTACTATTTTCTTAAACTAAAAGAAACCGCTAAAGCGTGAAGTTAAAAAATAAATAAAAACTTATATAAAAAATATAACTATAAAATAAAAGAGGTAAAATTAAGAACAAGCAATTATGATATGGTAAATTATTGTTTATTGTCGACATTGAAAAATATACATGCGATATAAAATTTATAAAATGGTGATAAAGTATTTTTTACTTTAAAGCTTCACATGCAATATAAACTTTCAAAAGTTTGGCACGACTCTCGTACCGACATTGAGCTTTCACCTCATGTAGAGAAAACTTTTTTCAACAATCTTGTTAAGTACATATGAACACAAAGTCGATGCAACGCTGTGTGTAACGTACAAATATTAGCTTTTAAGAGGCCAGTCGTGGCGCAGGGGCTCAAAGTGTGACTGCAAACGCGACTGGTTGTGGGTTCGATCACCAATCGAGGAAATGAAATATTTAATTTATATTTCCATTTACTGACTCTGGTATCGAGGCGAAGCGCGGTGTTGAGTTTCGCTACTAAACACGCAATGCCTCCAGAATTCGGCGGAAATTGGAGAACAGAGTGTCTTAACAGTAGATTCCTGCAATTAGCCTGCAAGATACAGCGTAAAACTGTTTTTATTTATTAGCTTTTATGAAAATAAAGAGGTGGTTCCAGTAAGCAAGTGATTCACAATGTTTTCGTCTAACGTCCGCCCGATTCGCGACGGACCCGAGCGCGTTATTTTTGTTTTCTTCTCTTCGAGACTAGAACCGGCTCTATTAATTTAAATGACGCATATTTTCGGTGTCTTGTTCTAATTGAATTTTGATATTTTATTTTACGATTCATTTCTGATTGTGGTAATTGATCTACCCATTGGATTAAAGTGATTTTTTCAACAAAAAGCTCAACATTTTGTATCTAGTCGTAATACATATAACTTTAAGTCTTCACACAGATGTCAAAATGCCATATAAGTTGTGATAAACCGATACACTATTATGATGTTCGTTTTGTTTCGCAATAGTACATTTGAGCAGTTAATACAATAAATCCACACGTAAAACTATATTTTTGGATGACGCGCACTGTGTGTAAAAATATCCGCCTGATTCACCTATAGGTTTGTTTTAAATGGTTCATTGAAATTATAGATTGAAGATTGAACTTCGCATAACGCAGTCAGAACTGAGCTTTGAACGGAAATATGGATTATTTTTATTTATAACATTAGTTTTGCTATGATGTGTTATATGTTAAGGGCGAATTGCAAGAAAAGAACCTACAAATATCTTAACTTGTATATTATTATATAGAAAAGATTGTATCATTAAAAATTTAAAGAATTAAACGACATTACTCAATTTTTTTTATGATAGCAGTATATATATTTAAGCTGATTGCAATTAATATATGTATAGTAACAAGTACAAGTATATTTTTACTCAACATATCTATATAAGGTAACCTCGGTACTTACCGGTTCACATAAGAGTATGTGCAATACTAGTTACATGAAAATTGGAGCATTTCATGTCTTAAACGTATGACTCTTAAATACCAATAAACATATTAATTTTTACATGTATTATAGTAATATATTATAGTAATAAGCAGGGTAGGTAGAGGGAACCTAGTGTTAAGACACTTCGTTCCCCGCTTTCTGCCGAATTCTAGAGGCATTGCATGTTGAATGGCAGGATACGATACGAACGTATGGCTTAGTGGTCAGACCGTCCGAACAGTCTTCAAGAACAAACTGTATTGAATTAATGAATACTTATAAACACAAAAAGGTGATTAACAAGACGCGATCTCGCGGGCAATTCATTTAGCCCGTACAGCTGCCAATTGATATTTCATTTGCATAAGTATACTAGTTTTGATTATTGAGTTAATATACTGAGATCAAATTTCAAGGCCCGCAGTGGTGAACCCTATATATGTACATTTCAACCCTTAATGTTACTTCAGAAATTCCAAAGCCGGTACATAATTAACATACCTTTTATTTGCGATAAAAATAATGATAATATATCAATTATATTAATAAATAAATGATTTATTATCATAATTGAACTTCAAATGAACTTCAAGATGTCAATTGACGTTTAATTCGTATTTAATTTTTTTTTAACTTATCGCTGTATCTCGCACATATCAGGGTAGGTAGGAGAGTACCTGGGCTCCAAGTGTTAGGACTCTCAGTTCCGCACTCTCTCTCTAATTCTGGAAGCACAGCATGCTTAGTGGCGGAACTCAACGCTTCACATTTGCTTCGTCACCAGAGGCGAGGAAATCAAAATATTAAATATGTCATTCCTCCGAATGAGAATCCAAATCTCTACCGTCGCATTTACAGTCACACACGCTATCTATAATATTTTGTAATAATTTTTCATTTTCATAAAAATATAAAATTTGTCAGGACATGTCAGCAGCGGACGCGGAGGGCGTGTGGTCGCCGGACATCGAGCAAAGCTTCCAGGAGGCGCTCGCGATATACCCTCCGTGCGGCCGACGCAAGATCATCCTCTCGGACGAGGGCAAGATGTACGGTGAGTCCGGACGCGATAGAGGATATAGAGTTTTCGTTTCTTATTGTTTTATTGCTATCATGGCTAGGCATTGGTATATTATCTATTTGTATTTTTTTCTTTCAGCGTAGGATTATGAACCTACATATAGTGGACTAGCGAAATATTTGTATGGTCTTATTATATATAAGATTAGTGGTATTAGAAGAGAATACTGGCCAGTGTGCCGTTTGGTGTGAGTAAACGTAACGCGAAATATTTAATATTTTTATTTCTTTGCTCTGGTGTGGTGCAGAGTTGGGAGGTAAGTGAAGAGCAGAGTGTCGTAACACTAGGTTCCATCTGCCTACCTACAATAATATATAAAGTAGATTATTAAGAAACATTGGTATATGACACACTAAATCAACGATAAACCAGCACTTGCAAACTTTCTACATCGATTTGTGTACATTTAGCATAATTGAATTATGAAGCGCTCTCAAGGCCGTTCCTAAAATGAACAATGGTGTGGCACGAGACAAAAGGCAAGGCGGGCACAGTAGGTATTGATGTGAGCCGACAAAGCGGTTTGCGCAATAGGATTCCACGGAGAGACGTGTACCGACGATTATTATCTCTCGATCGGTGTCTCCGATTCGAGGAACTGAATTCGCGGCGTTGGACTTTTTTTTTTGCATCGTCCACAATGCTCGGAAATCGAACTAGTTGACACGAGTTTCTGTAATGATAGAGACAGTAGGTATATAATTATATAATAGTAGTAAAGTAAAATAAACAAAAAGGTAGTTAATTTTATGCATAAATGTTAATTATTATTTGAATATCTACAAAAGTAAAAGGTGGAGACGTCCAGTCTAGTACGCTGGCTGGTTGCAGTTTGTAGTAATAATTTTTAAATCACATTTTATTGTTCACATTTAAAGTATAAAACTATGTTTGAATAATTAACGCACAGTAAAATTAATATTATAAAAAATTATGCATATTAAAATATGGATATCAGCTCCCTGCGTATGAACGCAATATTTAAATATACAATTAAGGTATCGTTTTGAATATTTTTTCATCCCAAACTCCATAAATCAAACCAATTATCAACGTAATAAAGTTGACAGTCGAGAACTTATTGACCTAATTTGAGTTGGGAAAGACTGATGATTGTAATGCAAGCTCAGTTTCTGTAAACTGTCGAGGGGTGGTGGAATTTTTTCACGCTACAATGTTAACTGAGGAAGCTCGTTACCGCTACGTGTTGATCACCGAAGGAACCTTTCCCCCTGACTAAATTAACAGAAGTAAATCTCTCGTATTTCGACTTAATACATACTGTAGCTCCTTGAAATAAATGTAGATATAAAGGCTATAATTGTTTTGATTCGCTCGCTTATGATTTCAGCATCAGGATGTTTGCCAAGTATCCCCATGTTTTATTATTATTTGGATTGGTGATGTCTTTTTTTTTCAAAGAAATACTCTTTATTTTTTGCATTGAGCGTTTTTATTTTCAAATGCAGCATAATTGTACTAAAATTATAAACGTGAATGTAAGTTTACGTATTACGCTAAAATTTGTACAACTGCTTATCATGAAACTTTGCTGATTCTTAGAGGTGTCAAAGAGGACATAGGAAAATATATTTAAAAAAATATATTAAAAAAATATATTTTAAAAATATGTTTTGGCTATAATATAATAAATAAATTTAAGTGAGCGTGCGTTTGAAAGTATAATATATTTTACATAGATTCGTTTTAGAATGTTTAAGACGCAATAATTATTTGCTTGAAACAATAATTCTAAAAGTTAACATAACTTAGGTCTTAGATAAATATAAAAGTAATAAGTTAAGTTAATAAGTAAGACTATAGAATATAGTTTATTTTATTATCATATTTAACAAAAATCTAGTTCTTGAACCATCAGATTTAATCATTTGGATAGTGAAATTAATTTGTATTCGTTTAAATACAGAAAATTTTATGAAGACAGCCCCCATCGACAACCATTCTCCATAAACATCGCAGAAACCAGCGAGATTGATAAGCTACAATAATCGCATAGAATTTCTCATTTAATTCCGCACAACCGAAAACACAGCAATAACTTTCTGGAGAGTCGCCATTGTCACGTACATATACGTTACTGGCACAATTGACGTGGAACAATTAAAGGCAGCCACTGCCATTACCCGCCGGACGCACATTAAGTTCGCGTCGGGCCAACATTATAGCACCCGGGTTTAATTAAAGGACTGCCCGGGTCGTACCGGGTAGTGCTGGGTGGACCCGGGTAGATCCGGGTAGGTCCGGGTCGGGCCGGGTGGATGGAATTGCTAAACAAATGTACCGCAAGCGGTGTGTCCACCTTAAGTGATTTAATAGACGGAAAGAAATGTGCCGGTTTAATCTTATCGCCACAGCGGAAATAATCCTTTAGACGCAGACGCCTCCACGTGATGGCACTGGAATTATATTTAGCTACATTTTGTTTTAACTTTATGTAACTCATACTCTCTTCGGTTCTACTTTGTGACTAATTGCTGCAAGTTTATAATGTTCTTGAAATGTTAGAACTACAACGTTTACGTTGCAACATTCATATATCACATGTTTGTTATGTATTGTACGGAGTTAGGTGAATTTGTTATGAAAATAATATGAAATACTAAAATGATGCAAGAAACGACATAAAAACTGTTTTTAAACTATTACTACTATTAATTAGTAGTAGTAGATGTGTCTGATCTGACACAAGTATCGTTAATAAATACTATTATTAATGTTTAATAGTTTGTCCATCAAGTTTATTACTTCGGGGTAGTTGTAAAAGAACACGGCACATAATTGCTCGCCGTCCACACAATATATGGTCGCATTACTCGCGGACGTGCCGGCCCGGCTTAATCTAGCCAACAGTGCGTCACTCTCCGGTCCCTCCTATCCCGTCAGTCACACCCTCGCCCTCTAATCTTGGAGGAGCCTCGATCCCGCGCCATCACGTGTTAGTTTGTAGTTTTATTGCTAACTTCAATTAAGATTATGCTTTGAAATTTTTACATTTTAGATGCTTGTTTTTCTATTATACTTTGAATATTTTATATCTTTATCGAAATTATTTTGCAGAATGTTATTTAATGTCAATTTGAATAAGGATTTTCTTAATGAGCGTACAGTTTATAGCGATATAGGTATCGGTAATATGTTATGATGCCGTTCAAGTTGAGCGTTGCATTGAGGGGACTTCACCTCGTCACCGGCAACTGGCAAGCGAGCAGTAAATTGCCGTCGAGCGGTACGGTGAGTTGTTCGAAACAGTTTGCCTACAAAGCGCAAGCACCGCTGCAGGCACGTTCGTGAGTTAAGACATTCAAAACCGCTCAATATCCTGGGAGTATGAAAGTTTCGTCGGCTTCACGTGGCCGGGGGGCGGCGAGGGGTTCACGGGGGGTCTAAACTATGCGAAGAATGCGCAATTAGTGAGCGAGCGAGCGTGTAAGGGGCCCGGCCGCTAGGCGGCGAACGCAGTAAGAAAATATAAAGAAGGCCCGCCCCTTCTCCCGCGCCTTAGCGCCCCGCCCGAAGGCATAACTCCCGATTGTCTCGAGAAATCCTTAGATCGTCGAAACTTAACCCTTCAACTACCATTTGCCTTGCATATCTTCTGTTTGGGTCAGCGTAAAATTCTGACGCTTCTATCACCTCGTAATGTTTCTTTTATTGGAAAAGACCCTTTCTGTAAATTTTATTTATTTGCTAGCTAGCTTTCAACTTTTCTTGTTTTTGCGACTCGGATAAAACGTTTTCTTAAATCATATAAAGGATAAGGGATTTTATTATTATCACATTATTGCAAATATTCATCTCATCACACAATACGTGCTCTTAAAATCATAATGTGGCGTTGAGTTCCACCACTCAACATGCAATGCTTGAAGCGGCGGAGAATGGAGAACGAAAGTGTCTAAACACTGAGTTTCCTATGTCTACCGTGCTATTCGCAGGATATAGAGTGAAGTTAAAAAAGTCAAAATAATTTTAGTAAACCTGGAGATTGATTTATACGTTTCGCGTATTATCATTTACTACATATTCTTTGTTAAATATACATTAGCCGATTTCTTTAATAAGTGCCGATTTATATATTTCTTACAAAAAATTGTAACGGACATGTTAATGTCAAGTCTTAAATGAGCGTTGCCGCCACTGCAACGTCAAATTTCGTTCTCTTTCCAAAACCAGTATTAATTGAAAATATACCATTTTGTTCACAGTTATATTCCAGTAAATAATTAATGCACCGAAATTTAATCTTTAATACACTAATTTAAAAAAGTTATATAAAAATATAGTCACTAAAATGAAAAAGGAAATATCAATTTGTAATTTCGAAATGTTACAACTCAAAAAATAGTTTAATATTAAAAAATAATCATATGTTGTAATTTAAAAAAATGGCGATGAATGAATGAATGAAAAAAATTATGAAGAGATTAAAAAATATATTGCTTACCCACATGAAAAATGGTACCTACAAAAGAACTTACCTACTGGTTAAAGAATTATCTTCGCGATAAACTTACCTATAGGATAAACAATTGAAAGGCCATAGCTTTACGTTAATGTGTTTCTGATGGCTCTCCGATAACTTACCGCAGTACAAATTATTATCAAAAATGAATATATATTCAAGGTCCTCACTCTGAGCTTAAATTAAATATTAACATAATGTTATATTTACTTATTTTAAATGCAAATATTATGAAATCTTCTTAAAAATATCTCCCCACAAAAATTCAAATAAAATTATTTCTTGGTATTAATGAAGACAGAAAATGAACATGTAATTACTAAAAAAAACTGCTTCACGCTGTATCCCGCACACAGCAGGGTAGGCAGAGGGAACCTAGTGTTACGTCACCTTTTGCCTCGAAACCAGAGCGTTTAAATGGAAATATAAACGTAAATAAATATTTCACCTCCTCGAGTGGGGATCGAACTCACAACCGTCGCGTTACAGTCACACCCTTGTGCCGCTGCGCCACGCCGGCCTCAATTGTGCAAACATGTAATTACTAATTATCTCTAAGAGAAATCAATATTCATATATGGCGGCTCTACGCACAATTTGATTCGAGCGGAGAGCGCGAGAGCGTGGCGCGACGCTGGCAGCGGACCAAATTAGCCAACTAAGTAATAAATAATCATGTCTTGTTTTTCTATTCGCCGCCCAATAGAAACCTATACCTACACTTGTAACTTCTCTGCACCGCACTATTTATAGAGAGATGCACACGACGTTTCGGGTGAAAGCACTCTTGATGCGGGATTCGCGGGCACCGTAACGACGTGTTTATTTTTCACGCCCATTCGACTTAATCGTCATCGTCTCGTAACCTCCACTAATTTTAACCTAATGCCCGTCGTGAAAATTTTATGAAACGGTGCCATAATTTCAGAGCGATTCCAAGAATGTTTTCACTTAGCAGACTTCAAAAGTTTGTTGCCGAGCTTACTACAACTGCCTTTCACTTTAATTTTGGACAAAGTTAGGATCGACTCGAGTTATATTTATATCTCTTATATTAAGAAAATTTATTATTGTTTTGAGTCATTATATCGCTTTGTTCGATGTTGAACAAACTTTTTAATCTGCTGCTATTTCATTTGAAATCCAAAATCTTTTTTATAAATCCAAAAGTGCTTTATCATGCATAAAATTTAACTGACGAACTACACGAAAATGAATAGATATACGCACTCACGCCTCAACGAGCAGGCAAGGGGTTAATTAAATTCGCACCAGCCGTCTCTCGTTGCCATCGCATTCCCCGAATTCAATGAGATTTCAATTTACTTTGGCCTGGCCCAGTCTTGTTCTACGCTCGCCTCAAATTAACACACCATTGTTCAATTTAAACTCGCATCGATAGGAAAAAACTGTAAAATATAAGTTTCTTGGTAATTTATATTTTATTAAAATGAAAAGCAATAAGGGCGGGGGGTGGGGGGTGGTTCCAGGATAACAATTCAGTTAGTAAAATATATTTCATTACCGCTGTCGATCCACCCCGCATTCCTGGCCGGCTGCAGTTTCAATAATTGAAAATAGCTATTCAAAATATTTTGAAAATTGTTTCATAACGAGATCGGCATCGACTGCGCCGGTATTGCATTGTGCAGCGGGTTTTGATTTGACTATTTGGAATATTTCGCGGGCTACGACAATTGCCGCTTTTATTTGTTTATCACATTTTTTTTAAAAATATACTATGTTGATAGCTCTCTGAGGAATTTTCTATAGAATGGTACAATGAATAAAAGAATAGAATTAGTATTAAACAATATACACTTGTATACATTGAAGTCTATCCAGTTAAATCTTAATTAAATTTTTCGCCCGTGTAAACTTATGAGTTATGCTTAATTTTTTTTTAAAATATTTGTATAGATCAATATATGTATATCCTGTGTATTAAATGTCGAAAGCGTAGTCTAATTGTCGGGGCACCCAACGCACAAAAGCCGAGGAGATGTAAATTCGTATTCACCTGCGTCCGGCATATTTTAGAATCTTAATTGTATAGATTCTTTCTGATGGTCTTTATTAAGCTTTTCATATATCGATTCCAGGACGAAATGAACTTATAGCAAGATATATAAAACTGAGGACGGGAAAGACGCGCACAAGGAAACAGGTCTCTTCACATATACAGGTGCTAGCTAGGCGGAAACTGCGTGAAATTCAGGCCAAACTCAAAGTGGTAAGTGCAATTCTATTTGCCTTTCTCTCTTGTACAGCAAAGGGATACTATTTTAATTAAAACGAGGTGTGGTTTTAAGTTATATTTAGAAATTTATAGTGAAATTAAATAATTCTGCCCGGGCACACGCTACATTGTATCGCGCAACTCTCATTGTTTTATGTTATAACTATACATAAATAAATAATTCAAAATAGCAACATATTGAAATGAACATCATATGTGTAGTGTAAAAAAGATAGAGAGAAAATAGTTAATAGAAAAAAAAATGTCGACGAGATTTTAGAATAATTAGATTATATAATATTATTACATTTATATACCAATACATTAAGTGCACAAAAATACAGTTTTTTTATGATAATTTTGTATTACGTATTCTATCTTTACTATTGACTGACTGCTACATCCATGTGTAGTCACCGCCACCACCGATTAAATCTCCAAGTCAAACTATTATAATTTAGCGCGAGCCAATACTAAATGTGGTAATAACAAAGCGATCTAAGAGATGATAAACAATCTAGGACGGGGGTGTTATGAAAGAGAAGGCGATGCAGTCCATGAGCACGCTGTCTAGCGCGCAAATAGTGGCGGGATTGCCGCACCCGGCGTACCACCACACGGTACATTTTGTACGCATGCCGTTGTGTTGTTGTCACACGAAAAACGCCTTTATTGTGTCGCTTCGAGGCATGGCATGCACAAATAACTATTGGCTTCCAATTTAACAAGATGAACGATGTGGCTTTGGACGGATTTTTTTTTTTTAGATCTGTCTTAAGATAATATAATATATGGAAGTTCAGGCGACTTACAAAGCCAATTTTAATGGGAATGATCAATAATAGTAAAGTGTGACAGAAACACTAAGCTGATGAAATTAACTGATATATTTTGTATTTAGAAAATAATCATCTCTTAACAATAATTCATAACTTTTAACCGAACATTTCATTCTTAATGAGTTTATTCTATTAAAAAGCATAGTCAGTGATTTTAAATTGCTGTTCTAAATGAAAGCTTTATAGTGTCGTGTGTAGAAAGTACGCTAAATCTAACAAGATTTTTTAGCTTCACGCTATATCCCGCATATAGCGTGATACATGCGGGATACAACGTGAAGCGTGGTATGCAAACTTATTTGTTGATTTTTTACTAATTTCTACGTTTTTATTTCAGCAATTTTGGCAACCAGGATTACAAGCGGGGACATCACAAGAGTAAGTGTCTTTTTCCTTTAAATATTTTAGTTCCACAATAATAATTATAGTATAAAATAGCACCACATTGTATTGTAAGATATTCAGTTCCTAACCAATAATTTACAAACATTACCTATTCAGACTAAAAGCAATGCAAACAGTAAGCTAAGTAAAACTTACATGATGTTATTACAAGAAGATTTATTCATTAATTATATTAAAAGATAGATTTTTATACCGAAATAATTTATTCATTGCCAAGTTCATTTGCATATATATATAGACTCACCGGTAGAATTAATAAATATACCTATTAATAGAACAGTAGTAGTATTACACTTTTTAAATGAATAGCTGGGGAGAGTTAGGCGGATAACTCTGTTTTCAGCTTTGAATGAAAATAATTTAAATATAAATGTTTCGCCCAGCCTTGTCATACAACAATAGTGTAATTGTGTTTTCTTCTTGCCTTTCTATTTCCTTGAAAGTTCGGACACTTTTTCACATCTGATGTCAATTTTATATTCTCATAGCATGAAACCTAATATCATAAAGTTTTAATGAATTCTTTCGGAGATAATTAATTCTTTTAAACGTTTTTTAACTGTTTAGAGGTGATCCTAATAAAAATAATACGATTTATTTTAATAATTTGTTAATATTTCAGTGTTAAGCCGTTCCCAACCGCCGGTTACAAAGGCGTCCCCGTTGCCGGCGTGGTCCCCGGCGCTACGGACGTGGCGCCGCCGCCCCCCTGGGAAGGGAGAGCTATAGCGACTCATAAACTGAGGCTCGTTGAGTTCTCAGCGTTTGTTGAACATCCGAGGGATTCTGATACGGTGAGTTATTGGTTTTATTTTGGTACACTTGGGTAGGCAGGGCACCTAGTTTTAACACACTCCATTCCTCACTTGTTTAATTTTCAAGACATTTTGCTTTGCTATCAAGGCAATAAACAGACAAATAATTAAGTCCTTCATACATACTCGTAGGTAGGCGATAGGCTGTTTGTCCGTTAACATTGTTGTAATATAGATACAATACATCTGAATGATGACTTTTCATCTCTTTAAATACTTGTGATATTGACAATTATGGTAATTCTTATGTGACACATCGTTTTCTTTCCTATTATATTAATTTCTAGTAATTGTGAATATATTTTCACTACTTCGCTCTAGTGTCGAGGCAAAAAGCGGCGTTGAGTTCCGCCACTCAACACGCAATGCTTGTGGGATACAGCGTGATGTTGATCTAATTTGATTTGAATTTGTTTTAGTATCCTCCCAGTACGGCGCCCGCGCAACATTTATTCGTGCATATAGGTGGTACCGTCACGTACGCGGATCCTGTTTTAGAGGTAATATGTTATTTGGTGCTTAAAATAATTATATAATAGGCCACTGAGTGTTCTACTACTTTATGATATCATAAAACTCAGCAATGCATTTAATTTAGGAAACTCATGAAAAATTATATTAAATTATATGAATATTATGGATGTTATAAATCTTCTCTAATTAGAATCGAACTCACGTCAGTTGCTTGTATGTTCAAATGCTTACCAGATAGCCATTTACAATTGTATTTTGTAAAAGAAGTGAATTATTTATTTTCCAGTCAGTAGATGTACAGCAAATAAACGACAAATTCCCAGAAAAGAAAGGCGGTTTAAAGGAACTATATGAAAAGGGACCGAGAAACGCGTTTTTCTTAGTGAAATTTTGGGCGGACCTCAATACAAATAATTTGGACGACCCGGGAGCCTTCTACGGTGTTACTAGTGTGTAAGTATATAAATTATTTATTAAGTATATTTTAGGACCTTGTTGTTTAAGGGTACGAGGTGAGACTGTTGATGCGACGTTTGTGGATTCGATATCCACTCGGAAAATTAAGTAATATTTTCATTTTCTAGATCTGATAATAGTGGTGGCGAACCCTCTGCCTACCCTGTTGTATGCGAGATAGAGCGTGAAGCTGATTTAATTTATTTATGTACAATTTAAAAATCTTCTAACTCTAAATATATTACACTTTTTCCCATCAGATACGAAAGCAACGAAAACATGTCAATAACATGCAGCACAAAAGTGTGCTCATTTGGCAAGCAGGTTGTGGAAAAAGTGGAGACTGAATACGCGCGCTTCGAAGGCGGACGATTCGTGTACCGCATACAGCGCTCGCCCATGTGCGAGTACATGGTCAACTTCATACACAAGCTGAAACACTTGCCCGAGAAGTACATGATGAACAGCGTACTGGAGAACTTCACTATATTGCAGGTTAATGCGGATTCCATTGTCATTTAAACTTTCGAAAATTTCGTAACTTTACTAAAACTTTTCGAAAACTTTACTAAAACAATTTCAAATGGCAGGGTTCATATAACCATGGCTGTGTAAGTTAAAATTACGTGGAAGTTATAAAATAATCCAAGCATTTCTTATTAACCTAATTATTTACATTTTCCAATGGCCTGCAATTTATTAGAGTCGAGGTCATTGTTAACAAAAAACTATGTTGGAATCTATTAATTACTTAACTTTTTAAGAAATAAATTATTATTAGGTAATTGACTAGGAAAATCTAAATACTTAAAACATCGTTATATATTCAATTTAATGGAAACAAAGTATAAGTTATTAATTAAAGCAATTACAACGCCTAATAAGTTGTTGAACTAGTTTGTTAAAAATGAAATATTATTATGTTGTGCATCGATAAGTAATTCTAATGTGTGAATATATTGAATTTGAATGTAGTATATGTCGTATAATGTTATTTGTGCTTTGTAAGTAAGTTGTTGCTATCGTATAAGAAATTTGTCATAGCTTGATGAGAATGTAACGAAAGCTTAGATGGTTTCCAAGAGGCGCGGGTTTTTGTTTTCTAAAAAAAAGTTTCACATATGCTTTTTCTTTTCTCCTGATATTTTTTTCACTTGTCATATTTGGTATATATTGAGGTAGTTTTTTTATATTAACGCTGTATCCAGCATATAGCAGAGAAGGCAAAGGAAATATAGTGTTAGACACTGTTCTTCATTTTTCTCTCAAATTTGACACATCGTGATGATACTTAATGCTGTACTCTGTCTTACCATCGCACAGAAATGAAAATAATTCATGCACCTGAGTGGGAAACATAGTGTTAGAGACTGTTCCCAACTTTTTGCCCACATTTGGGACATTGTGACGATACTCAACGCTGTACTCTATCTTACTATCGCAAAGAAACAAAAATATTCAATTCCCCCGAGTGGAGATCGAATCTACAAATATCAAATTTACAATCAAAAATTTCCACAATGGATTTTCTAGAACTTAGTCCTATAAACAATGTTAATATTTATAACTAATTTCCAGGTGGTATCAAACAGAGATACACAAGAGACGTTACTATGCGCGGCATTCGTGTTCGAGGTGTCCAACAGCGAGCACGGCGCTCAACACCACATCTACAGACTTGTGAAAGACTGAACTGAACAGTGTTGCCAGTAACGGTGTTCACTCGTTATACTTGTGTTGCCATCTCTATGATATAAGCAAAAAATATCAGTTTATTTTTTGCGTTGTTCTGTTCTAATCTAATTGCAATAATTTAAATATTTTGTGAACTTAGTGAAGTTTTTGAAGTATGGCAACCTTGTTAATAATACTGCTATCGCTCCCTATATGTTATACGGCAATCGTCCGTTTTGGAGTTTTTTTTAAATACGTGAAAACTGCACTTCATTGTTAAAGAATATTAAATTATTAATTAACGTTTGAAAAGAATAGCAATTCGGGTGTGATTTAGTAAACCGTTACGGGACGTGGTTTGTAAACAAGAATAGCAGATGTGTTTACTATTTACAAATGTGATCTGAAAATAGCGCTACAAGTATTTTTGTAAATGAAAATTTATGTATCTATAGCTCAATTTTGTATCTATCATAGAGTCTATCTAAACTACCGATCGATCGGTTCTTAGGTTTTTTTTTTATCTAAACTGACTCTTACCTATGTTATTTTATTTCTCAGTTGTAAATTTTTTCGTCCGACTCAATATTATATTAATGTGTAAAAATATCAATTTAATTTAAGAGAAAATATAAAAATTGAATACACACAGTGCCTCTATAATTATGTTACATTAACATAAATGAGCATGTTTGGTCCTTTCGTCGGAACAAATAGACATACTTCTTTATGTTGTATAGAATATATAAGTATCGAAACAAAATCTATTTTAGAATAAATTTTTAAAATATATTTTAATGGCAGTTTAGCCATTTTTTAAATTATTATATTAAGTGAACTCTTCTAAAATGTATTATTTTTTTTGTCAATATGAAAACAATGAAAGGACCAAACCTTAGTGTAGGATATGAATCATAGTGTATTTAAGTATAGAGTTTTTAAGAAATTTGTGAAGTGTTCTGGTACAGTACGAATGGTACTCTTTTTTATTTATCAACCATTTATTGAGAACGCTGATTGATTGATTATTTTTGTTTGATTGTTTAACTTTATTTTGCTCTTTTCAAAAAAAAAATAATTGGAGGATTTCGACCATTGAGCTCCATCGCGCCGAGGCGCGGCTCCGCCTTGAGATGGAACTGGCCTCGTCGCCTCTTACGGCGGCGGAATCCCCACATCACTCTATTTAGGAACGACGTGTCATTCACGCCGCTCCCCTAAAAGCTGACAATTAGGATTGACAACTGACAGTGTTGCGGTCCTCTGAATACGCCCAAGTCAAACAACTTGACGTTCTATATTCATATTTTGCGATATATTGCATGGTTTTAAAACACAAATGAACAGTCTAGAATTACCACCTTCAAAAATATGAAATCAACTTTATCCTAAACAATCAGCGTTCTCATTCGGTTTTATAATGATTTTACTCATTTTTGAATGCGTTGTGGAGTATTTTAAATTTACTTTTAAAGTATTTTAATTTTGCCACTCAGTCTTTGCCACATTAAAGTATTGTACATAAAATTCAACACACGTTGTGTTGTTGTTTAATGTAAAGTTAAATTGTATTATATTAAGGAAAGAATTAACAGCTTTAGGTAGCATTCGGTTCTCTTGATTTTTATTGTTTGTATTTTAATTTTCACGATCTCTAAAATTTAAGTGATTAAGAATTAAACAGAGAACACTTTTTGTATTTAATAATCATGTTTAAATAATATTTTTACACTATATTTACAAAATAGCCGTCTTTATTTACTTTTTACTAGCTCGGCAGCTCACCTTCAAGTATTTACAACTTTTTTTCGACATACTCGTTTATTTAATCCTTATACTATGATTGTGCTTTTTAATAATTTTTCGGTTTTTGTAATCAATTTAATTGTAATTTGCATTATGAAACAATGTTACTACATATTTTGTGCACTTCTTGTTGGACATTAAGTATTATTTTTATAAATTTTAGATAGATTCAATTATGTAAATATATTATCTGAACTAAGTACTTTTAAAGTAAATTGATTACAAACCGAAATTGGTGACTTCGCTCGTCTCTATATTATATATTTTCATGTACGAATGCGGTGTACATACTTATTAAAATAATTTGAAACGTATAATTTTCTTTTTTAACAAATATGAAGCCCGTGCAGAGTTAATTAATTTTCATAATGCCTATTGCAAATAAGATAACCTACTTGTATGTATAGCGTTCGTGTCGAAGTCGCCTCCCACTAACATGGCCGCTTTAAAGTACAAAAGGCGTTTCCGTCTCACAACGGCCGGATTTACATTAGTTTACGTGGCAATGATTTGATCTCTCTTTTAGTCAAATATCTTTAGGGTCCTCCCGTCTACATCAATCATGGGTCAAACCTCCGTAGATGATAGATATGATGATATATATATAATATTCGAGAAATAATCATAATTTCAATACACGCACGATTCGTACGATCGTACGACATATCGCATCGTCTATGGAGGATCTTATGTGCATTACATAGCGTTTAATTTGAAGACATGTGGTAGGAAAATATTATCATATTTAATTATAAGAGATTTTTTTGTATTTATTTCATAGATTTATATTATTATTAGATAAATTGTAAAGTGATTAGCTGTAAGCGTTTTATTTTTTAAATATGGCGATGGTCGTTCAAAATCGTAGGTGAAGTTGTCAAACACTTAGTACTTAAGATCGACTTAATTTTTGTTGCTTTTATTGCTTCTTCTTAATGTTTAAGAGTCAATCTCGGTATGAATGTTAAGGGAAATGGGTGATTGGAAATATATATACTAATAATATATTTGTACACAAATTTATAAACTGTATCAATTAAAAGTTTTCCTACATAATACAATTTTTAGTAAGTTCTTTTATGAATCATATTTACAATATGATATTTGTAATAATATTTTCACCCATTTCTAGTCATACGGTTGCGAGACAAGCGTGAGATCTGTCTTGTTGTGATTCTATTATATTAAATGTACTCAAATGAGATTACTCGCCTCTACAAGTAAACTTGGCTCTGTCGCGAACACTAGATAACGTTAGTTTGTGTAAATAAATTATATATTAGTGCATTTCTTTCAGCTGTAGTCCTAAGTGATTTTTGCTTCTAAAAGTCTTTCATATCGACAATCTGCCATATCAATATGAAAATAATTATGGTCGGCCGCCTCAAAAGCGATCCTTTGCGATTTTATTTACATTTCTCAATAATCTCAGTTTGTGATTTTTTTTTTTAATATAAGCGAACGATCGCCGAATGGACGACCGACTCGTGTACAGTATTTTAAAGATAAATTACGTTAAAGATTTGTATGAAAATTTAATTATATTGTCTTCTTAAACCATGTGTTTATTATTTTTATTGAAATCCTTTTATTGTTGCTTAATTTGGGACGCGTCCTACCAGATAAGGGAAATTAATTAATATACATTTTTGTATAATCTACTTTATTTGATTAATCAGTTGTTTTGCATTTTTAGTAAATATTGCGATAATGTATCTATATATACATTAAATTAATTTAAAGATTGATAAATTGTCTTAACATACGACATAGTTTGTGTGAATTATTATAATTTCAAATTTTTATTTAACAGAATTACGTTATTAAAATTTTTGTGTGTATGATTGACATTTGGCAAATTAATTTAGAAAGGGCTGATTTTCTTAAAATGAAATTAGATTTTTAGCTTTGGGAAATAGAGCAATTCTCTTTGCTTATTCAGCTGATGCATTTACACAAATCAAATAAATTTACTACTATTATTCTACTACTAGTCAACTCTATTAGTAATTTTTTTTAAAGATATATAAGAATTCTATTCTATTACGCGTGGTGCGCGTTGTGAGTCTGATTATTACTCAAAAAGGTCATTATCTTCCTTTTCTCATAACACAAAATGCAGTGTTTGAAAAGCGAAGTACAGAGTGTCTTAACACTAAGTTCTCTAGGTTTTTTAGGTGCTGTATTTATATTATTTAAAAAATATATGAAAGATATTAGACGGAGAAAGTATTCAGTGACAGATTAGCACGTATCAAATGTTAATAAGCCCCCCACTTGTATAAAGATATTAATCAAAGATATAATATATATGTATAAATACATATGATAACGACATTGATTGCAATGTGAGTTTTATCTTGGATCTAAGACCAAATTTTTTGTAATTAATTCTCTTGCCAACGGTGAGTAAACACATTGATTTTGTTTTTTTTTTGCATATAATAATTTTGATTTACCAAAGTCAAATCAATAATAGGTTAAGAGTTTTTATATTATATTTTTTTTTCAATCGAAACAAAGTAGGTAATTGGTTCGAATATTTTTTTTTAAAATATTTTTGATACAAAATTTTAAAGTGATTTTCAGAGAGCCAAATGTGTATCAATAGATTTAATACTATGTTACTAATGTTTATCAGTTTATAATAAATTGAATAGAAACAATAATTTCAGAAACATAATTTTGAAAAAAATAATATTTTTATCGGTTTTTCAAATGTAACCGTTCCAGTTCCCAGCATTGTTATGAAAGCAACATACAAATATATTTTTTCATCGTATTTAAATAATTTACTTGTGCATCCGTTTCTACGCAAGCTTTCATATGGGTAAATGTCTCAAAAAATTATAAAAAGCTATTTTGGAGCATAAATTGCTTAATATAAATTCCGTTTCTGATCTGGCTGATCTATTTAAGCGAACATTATATTATGGTACGTTGGTAATAAAAATTGGGCCTACGCTTACAATTTGTTTCATATTAATAACATTAATTAGTCCAGAAAAGAAATCGAGCCGTTTTATGTAATCGATATTTTTTTAATTTTAGATGGCAAATATTTTATTTTTTATTGCTACAATATCGGCGCTTCTTAAAATTGTTATATGTGGTAAGTACATTAACAATATTTTAAAAGTTATACTCATAATTTATTTTTTGCAATTTTCCAACAATGAAACGAAAAATTAAAGAATAAAGTATTTTGTTAAAGTGTGTTGTAAGAGTAAAGTATGTTGAGGCCGTCGTGGCGCAGTGGCACAAGGGTGTCGCGCGTGAACGCGACGGTTGTGGGTTCGATTCCCACTCGAGGAAGTGAATTATTTCTTTACGTTTATATTTCCATTTTTCTTCGCTCTGGTATCCAGGCGAAAAAAGCGCGGCGTTGAGTTCTGCCTAAACACGCAATGCCTCCAGAATTCGGCAGAAAGTGGGGAACGGAGTGTCTTAACACCGAGGTTCCCTCTGCCTACCCTGCTGTGTGCGGGATACAGCGTGAAGCTGAAAAAAAAGGTATTTTTCAGATCAACCATGTAACGTAAGAGATCTTGGTATAGAAGGAAGATCCATAGTATGCGTTTGTAATGCTGACTACTGCGACACTATTACTAGGATAGAGCCAGCGAGAGGGACCTACGTCGCCTATACAAGTAGCCGTGTAAGTATTTTTTTATTTTCATTTTGTTATTGAAACCCGTATATGGCGTGTCATCAAATTCCAATCAAATCACTCCGTTCGCCACTTCCCGTCGAAATTTCGAGGCATGTGGCAGATTAATTTAGAAACTCAACGCCTCACTTTGTCTAGTTAAGAAAACGATAATAATATTAATAAATGCTTAATCCCTCAAATGGTTGCAGTCACATACTTGTGCCTCTACGCCACAAAGGCCTCAAATTAAATGATATAATTATTTATTTATGAACCAAACTGTACTTACAGAATAATAAGAGTTTAATATTATATTATTTTCATTATTTTGATTTCAGGCTGGCAAGCGTTTTGAAAAAACAACTGGAAATCTCAGCTGGGGCATAGGATACTCGAATAATAATGAAACGGGATTCAACTCGAATTCATTCCAAGGTAAGGATATGAAAGGTTACAACTTTACAATATTTTATATATAAATAATAATATTTGTTTAGAAAAATATGTCCATCTATATTGTAAAAATCGCATTAAAATTTCGTTATGACAGTAGCGGTACTTACGAAAAAAAACGTTTACTTGGGTAGAAAGCATTAACAACAAATATAAAGACGAATTATGTGTTTTAATATTACGTATAAATATTAATGCAGTTGACTAATTGTGTATTATATACGTTATTTCAGCACGATTTTGGACGGAGGCTTCGTATATTGTTAATTCTAACTCTAGATATCAGACTATAGAAGGGTTTGGTGGATCTGTGACGGATGCGGCTTCTATTAATTGGCGTAAATTATCCGATCGAACACAAAAGCATATGATCAAGTAAGACTTTACCTCTCACCTCTCTTCTATTATATGTCTGACATCTCACTACGCCACGATGTCCTTTATTACTTATTAAATTGGGTTTTAACTTCGCTCTGTCCCGCTCATAGCAGGGTAGACAAAGGAAACGTGGGAACCTAACATTAAGACACATCCGTTCCTAAATTATTACCAAATTTCGGAGACCATTGATTGTCGAAACACGGAATTCAAGGCCGCGCCTTGCCTCTTTACCAAAGCGAGGAAATGAAAATATCGAATATTACATTTCTTCAAGTGGAAATCGTACTCACAACCTATTTCGTTCAAAGTCGCACACTTCTGCCTCTGCGCCACGACGTTTTTAATGTGGAGAAAAGCAAATACCATACTGCAGGAATTTATTATATTTATGTATATTATACATAAATATTATAACAGAAAATTTTTTATATTATAATAAGTATTGTAGTTTTAATACCCAATAAATCCATACGTCTTTACATACGTGTACTATGCTGTTAAATTTTCTTTTCCCAATCTAGCTGATTAATTGAAATTATCACATAATAACATTGATTTTTTATATCTATAATCAGTGCTCGCGTACCTGCTATTATCTTAAAATTTCTTTATCATAAAGGAATGTACAATGTACAATGCAGTTTTGTTACCGACACTGTTATAAGGCAGCGAAACGTGGGTATTACAGAAGAATGAATGAAAGATGAATGCCGTGGAGATGTCACGGTGAGAATGAAGAACGTGCTCAGCTGGTGTGCTGGTTTGGGCACGTCGAACGAATGAGTGATGAAAAAATGGTAAACAAGATTTATGATGGAAAAGTGAGTGGTAAGAGAGGTAAGGGGAGACCTCGGTTGACCTTCAAAACCACAGTATTTGTGATACTGGAGGAAAGTCACATAAAAAGCATGACCCCCGAAGGTGATCCATGAAGAGGTTGATGACAGTGGACGAAGCGAAAGTGGTATGTAGAGACTGTAATGTTTGGCGCTCTGTTCTCTCTGACTACCCCGCCAGGGATGTATGTAAATATATCAACTTGCTGTTAGGTCAAGTTTATATCATTTCATTATTATTGTTTCCGCCACTCAACACGCAATACCTTGAATTCAGTGTATCTTAAGGAGAGATTTCCTCTACCTACCCTACTGTGTGGATACAGCGTGAAGCTAAGTTATCAATAAAAAATAAGCTTTTATAAATTAATTCTAATTAAAATAGTATATTTCTATTACTGAACAGAAAATTTATTAGTCATTGATAAAGTAACATATATAAAGGTATAGTTTTTACTACCTTTTTAAAATCAAGCAGGATGCCTAACAGTTAAAAAAAATGTTTGCATCCTACTTGTATAATATTTAACAATATTACGAATTACCCATAGTATTTAATAGAATAAAATAAACAAAACTTAAACCTTTTATTTCAGTTCGTACTTCAGTAAAGAGGGTATAGAGTACAATCTGATCCGCGTACCGATAGGCGGCGCTGATTTCTCGACGCACCCGTACACTTACAACGAATATCCTCAAAACGATAAAGCTTTATCTAATTTCTCTTTGACTGATGAAGATTATTTTTATAAGGTAGGTTTGTTTGGTGTTATACTATACCACGTGAACAGATCTAATTCCAGCCCAGTCGTAGCACAGGGGCATAAGCGTGTTACTGTAAACGCGACAGCATGTTGGTTGATTGTTTGTTGGTGTGGGTTTGATTCCCACTCGGGGAAAAGAAATATTTAATATTCTCATATGCTCGCTCTGGTGTCGTGGCATGGCGTGACGTTAAGTAGCGAATACTAACGAGTTGAACCAAGATAAATCATCTGCTAAGTTATACATATTAAGTGTCTATAGAATATAAGTACAAGACGGCCAGCCAAAACAATCAGCCAGTCAATAAATATAATACATGCAAAAATAAATGAAGTTTTAAGTAATATAAAACTAGGACATATTTACCATTTTCAGTTGCCAATGATTAAACAAAGTCAAGAAGCAGCCACGGATTATATAAAGATAACAGCCAGTACATGGTCGCCCCCGGTGTGGATGAAAACTAACGGAGCTATAACAGGGTTTGCGCAATTAAAGCCAGAGTACTATCAGACGTATGCCGATTATCATATTCGGTAAGAAAGTATATAGTTAATATCTATCGTTGCTCAAGAAGCGTGGATGTCAGATCTCATGTATGGACGTGAGATCACGTTAAAGGGATAACGAATAATAAAATATTTGCAATTTCTATTATCTAGTTTCATGGAAGAATATGAAAAAGCTGAAGTGAACATTTGGGCGCTCACCACAACTAATGAGCCTATTAACGGAATTGTGCCATTCGTGGACTTTAACTCTTTGGGGTGGTTCCCGTCCGACTTGGTAAGAAACTAAATATCATAATCAACAAGATCTATTCTTATTTAAAAAAAAATACTATTACCGTCCTTTTTATCTAAACCTGAAAGATATCACTGATGAGCGTTTTTTATTGTTATATTTATAGTTTTTTTTTTTAATGTTATATGTATTCTTTCATTGTGTTTGCAGGGTCGATGGGTTGCTAATAATCTAGGTCCTACAATAAGAAATTCTCGCTTTAACAAAACTCTCATATTAGGTGTAGACGACCAAAGATACCTTATTGATCTTTACTTGTGGGGAGTAAGTATTAGTTAATAAATTAGAAATACAGAGATATGAGATGATGATGAGATGAGAATATTCCAATCAGGCTAGTTAATTATAAAGATTTCATAGTTTTGGTGTGCTCAACGTACGCAACGCACTCAACGTACTTGGAGAACGGCAGTTCTTAACTCTAGGTATGACGCTAAAACAATATTCTCTATTTCTTAAAGATGGCAGCGGGAGATCCTAAATCAATAGAATATATGGACGGTATCGCGATACATTATTATGGTAATTTTATTCCTGCAAGTATTCTATCTAACATTCAAGGCAGATATCCGGATAAAATCTTACTTTCTACTGAAGCTTGTGAAGGTATGACAAATTCTATACAATTTCGCTACTTTATCTTAAGTTTTATATTTTTTAAACAATTACATAGATTTTTTTATATATTTAAAACAATTGGTAATGGAACAAGACATCGTATTTTTTAAAATTAATAATTTAAGATGCCATTGAATTTCTTATAGTACCTCTACACCGAAGAAATGGAAAAAAATAAATATTTCTTTTCCTCTATTGGGGATCGAATTTATAACCGTTTACAGTCACACACTTGTGCCCTCGCGCCCCGAGTGGCCTCTAATATTAATTTATTATATATTTTTTATTCATCCGGTTCTTAGCAGAATTGTCGAGTTGGGGGTAGTTTTTTGTTCATTGGACGAAAATTACTAATAACATTTTATTTGAAAACAAGAATATTTTGAGTTAAGTACATTTTTATATTTCAGGGCCGATGCCATGGGATATAATGCGCGTTAAGATTGGATCTTGGGAACGCGCCGGCAGATATGCTAGACACATTATTGATGTAATTTACCTTGATTTACGTTTACTTTAAATTTGCATATATTTCTTATACATAGTAATACATAATCTGAGATGTTGGCATCTCGTTGAATTCTGGATTAAAGTAAATAACAATTATCATTGAGCTGCATATGCGAGATACAGTGTGAAACTAACAAACGAAAAATTTACAAAAAGAAATACATAAATAAATTTAGATATTTTCTTTCAAGGATTTAAACAATCACGTGGTAGGCTGGCTAGATTGGAACCTTTGTCTCGACGAAACAGGGGGACCTAATTGGGCACACAATTACGTCGACGCACCGATCCTAGTTTACGGCGATAAAGATGAATTCATTAAACAACCCATGTTCTATGCTATGGGACACTTCTCCAAGTTCGTCCCTAGAGGTTCCCGGAGAATTGAAGTCACCAGATTGAGCTTGGGTCACGTTAATAACGTTGCTTTTGTAACTCCACAAGGCAATATTGTTATGGTATTGCATAATTCGTAAGTATTTTGATTTTCCTTTAGTAAATTGAATAACTAGATTTGGTTGTTAATGCCTGGTAACACTAGGACTACACAATTAATTTATTTTATTAATATAATATTCATTGTTCATAATATAAAACAAATATATATAAATGCCAGACAATAAATGTCCACAAGTATATCATGTATGTAATGACAGAATGGCAGTCTGACTGAAAACTAGTTATGAGGTCAATCCCCAATGAGGAATTAATTATTTTATTTTCCTACTCTGGTAACAAGAGATTGACTTACGCCACTTTGCGTTTCGAAAATTGGGCAATGTGTGGAGGGGAGTGTCCTATCAGTAGGTTCCCTCTGCCTACCCTGCTAGATGGTGAGATGGTGAATCTAAAAAGCTCTTTCTTTGCAGCAACTCTTTTGAAATGTCTGTTCGTATATCAACAGTATTGCAGAGATATGTACAATTAGTGCTGGATCCAGAATCAATTACAACAATTGAAATTAACCATAGCCTTTTTTAATACTTTAGTATTAAGAAAAAATGTATTTATTATTTATTATATAAAGAAATGAAAACAGTTTAATTGCCTGTTAATCTAATGTACCCATTCTTTAACTGTATAAATTATATATAAACGGAAAATTAATGATGGTTACATACTTGATCTCCTTTTTTCCCCTAGACTGGTAAAATATAGCATTGTAAATAATATTATTTAGGGCTTACTTAAACTTTTCCATAAAATGAGATCAAAAATAAATTTTAGTTTTATAATAATTATAAATAATTTGTTTTTAATGATAATTCAATAAGTAACAACACAAATCTGTTAGCAACAATATTTTTTACTTACAACTCACAAAATAATCTATTAACAAGTTTAGAAAACAAATAATGTTCAACAATTTATTGCTATATTCTAAGCTAATATTCAGTCAGGGAAGTTATTTTATTGAGTGGCCATATTCTACACACAACTCTACCTCTAATTAAGCCTTGTGGCACAGGACCATATATTCGAGAATCCTTCGAATTGCTTGTGTTATCTCCTTCTAACCATACATGACCTCTTGGGACTACTTGGCTACCTCTGGGGAAATTTCCTCTCACTTTATCACCAGGCAATCCAGTTATTCTTTTGCAAATATTCTGCTTGGGATCGGTAGGACATTTAGCTATTATGATATCACCTTTTCTTAACCTCTGTAGTCTTGGTGTTATATGTTCAGTAAATAATATGTTATTGGTTTCCAATGTAGGCTCCATTGAAGGACCTGAGCACTGAAATATAAAAAATCATATAAAAATTTTATTGATACATATTTAAGTTATACAAGTTTAAAAATTCATATATATTTCATTATAACACACTAGACAGTCAAACATGGCTTCCCTTAAATTTATTTTTATATTATATCAGCTTCACAATGTATCCTGCACACAGCAGGGTAGGCAGAGGGAACCTAGTACTTAGAGAATTCGTTCTCCACTTTCTGCCGAACTCTGAAGGCATTGCGTGTTGAGTGACAACACTTTGCCTCGACACCAGAGCAAAAAAAATGGAAATATAAGCATAAATGAATATTTCACTTCCTCGAGTGGGGATCGACCCACATCCAATATGTGTATAAAAGTTAATATGTAAGTAACATACCATAACTAAATCTCCTCCGTATTCAAGAGCACAGTGTGTTATACAAGCAGCACGTAAGACATAACCCATAAGAGATGCTGTTTTTCCAATAATATTCATTTTTATATGTATAAATATTATTATAAATGAATCACATATACACTACTTAGTAAAAAACAATATTATACTTTGGTATTTATATTTTTTCATAGTGCCAGATTTATTTTTAACAGTATTTTTTAATACAAGTCAAAACTACTTTGAAAAATTTTGAAATATATTTTTTTGACATTGACATGTATCGAATGGCTTCAATTTCTATGGTTTGCCTATAGAGCTAAAATATAAAAGTATAGATATTGTAAAATATTATCAACCTTTTTATAATAATGTTGACATAAATAAACTCGCAACATGTCGTTCATATTTTTAGATAATCTATTTTATTTTATTTTCAATGATTACCCCAATTATTGGAATCTAAAAAAAATCAGCCTCTTTTTTTGAAAGCTAAAGTTATTTCTTAAATTTTGTGTATATGATAGTGTAAAGAAAGGTTTTTATAAATACAAATTTGCTTATGTGCATTCCTATTATCCTAATCATTTTTGATAGTGTTAATGTAAATAAATAATCTGTAAATGAAAATTTCTTTTAAATAATATTTTAGTAACGTTATCCGATTTTCATGGAATGGAATTTCATTTTACTTGGGCTTTATCAAGTATTAACTATCTGAGTTTGACAGTTATGTGCAGATGGTCAGTCGACCGACGTATCTATTCAGCTTTAGTTAAAAGCAAAATTTTCAAATTATCATATCACACAAAAGCGAGTTCATATCTTCTATTAGTGACATAATAGTTGTTTATTATTTGAACTAAAATATATTTTTAAAACAAAGTGTTTCGCTTATCCAAACTTCACGTGATATATTTTCTCTCCGATTGTTTCACGGAGAATTTTATAAAAAAGAAATTTATTTCTACGACGCACTTATATTTTAAATACTGACTTTCTATATACCGAAAATGATGATTTGATGCTTGTGCTTGAATAATACGTTAAATCGATATTATCCTGAAGCATATACTATTGTCAAATGAGTATGCATAATTCGTGAATGTATTGACTCATAGTCCTAATGGGCTCGACCTGCTGATATAAACCGTCTAATTTCGATAACTTTTTATTGGTAAGTAAACAATAACCTATAATTCTGATTTTTAATGTAGTATCTCACATTAACACCTATTTTATCTAACAAGAACTACCACAAATTTTCATAATAATTGCATATTGTTTTTATAATTTTATTTATAATAGATAAATTTCATCATATAAAAATATTTTTGTAAAATTTTGAAATGTGTGGATCTGTTTTGTGTAATGTTCTAGCAAATTATACAGTGTTTATTCTAAATATTATTCACTTAACTATAAACAGCTGTGACTGAGATGTTTTGTTTTGCCCATTTAATATACATCTATGAATATTGAATTTTCTTACAAATGCAATTAATTGTTTGTTTGTCTTTAAATCAGTTAACAGAAACAAGATTAAATTTCATGTAATATTTTATAAAATGTTAAGAATAAAGAATTATTTATAATGCATTGAGGCTGCCATGGTGCAGGAGCACAACATCTGATTCCAAACATGATGTTTGCGGGTTTGATTCCTATTTGGAGAAATAAGTTATTATCATTTGCTCACTTTAGTTATAAGAAAAAACATGGCTTGAGTTCTTCCACTCAGGATGAAGTGTCTTAGAAACTGGAGAGAAAGTCAGATATATACTCCCACTCTGTTATATGAGATAAACACTATGAAGCTGAACAAAACTTATAGTTCTTAAATTACAGATATATGTTTTGTTTTATTTTAGCCACAATGGGGAAATTCTCCGGGAAGAAATGTCGTCTGCTATCCATGTTATGGCTTACTGGCACATTTTTCATAGTAGAGCTGGTAGTGGGCTATGTGACCAACTCAATGGCATTAGTCGCAGATTCATTTCACATGTTAAGTGATGTGGCCGCGCTTGTTATAGCTTTCTTATCAGTAAAGGTATGTGGTACTATATATATGATTGAATACACAATGTGAATGTATATGATCAGATTGATGGTTGCGGTTCTCATTATCACTTGAGGGAATGAATTCATTATAACAATATTTATTACCCCACTCTAGTAGATAAATCAAAGCCACAGGGAGATTCAACACTTGATGTTATTTTTTATTAATTAAATCAAACAAGGAACTGTAGATTTATTATATGGTTGTTACAACTTTTATATTAGAATTGTTATATTAGAACTTCAGTGTTTGGATGTTTGACTCCCGTAACATAAATAGTTTTCTTTCCTTAGACTGGACTAACACAAACTTTATCATTGATATAAATTATATTTATTTCATTGCAATTTTCACATTAGTAACAAATAGTGTTTATAATTGCATAACATCTTTGTTGTGATGCACTTGAGTCATATCACACCACTCCATAAATATAGTAAATGTGCATACAAACTAAAATGTTTACATAATTAACATATGTTTTACACTATATATGTGTACTACCGTCGTAGCAGCAGTAGCAATGTATTCGGTCCCCTCTCGTCAGAGTTATTATTTTCTTATTTACTTTCATTTACGTTCTCTAAAAAACGACGCGCGGCGTTGAGTTCCGCGTACTCCGGTACTCATGTACGCAAAACATGGAATGGAAAGTAGGGAATGGAGTGTTTTTTCATAATCCAACAAACCGGGTATGCGGAAAAAGCGTATAGCAAAACGTAAAGAATTGTTATGACGTCATCTTTCTGATAAATAATAGGATATATTTTCAAATTATGCTTCTCTTGAATGATGACTCAAATGGTACATGACTGTAATGTGTAGGGGATTTTTTTTCATTGTATCAATCAAATCAAATCAAGATAATCATGTTTTACTATGGAGTATTATAATTGCATATTAAAAAAACTAGGCCGTCGTGGTGCAATGAGACTAACATGTGAATGTGAACACAACGATTGTAGGTTCGACGTCTCGGAGCTGAGCTCCACCACGCAGCACGGAATGTGTCAATTCCAGGTAGACAGTGGAAAAGGAAATGTCTTCACACTAGGACTGGCCCTGCTATTTTTGGAAATGTGAAAATATAATAAAAATACGTCTTACAATGACGTTGTTTCATCCAATCATAATATTGAATTGCGAGGACCAAACAGTTTTATTTTGTTGTTCGCTACTCCGTGTAGGCGTGCACACGTTCGTTGACACGAATACGTACAGTATTCGGGTTAAGCTTACTCGTGTGCTTTAAAAAAAAACAGCCACAATTTGTTTTGGGAAATGGGTAAATGTAAATAAGATGCGAAAAGAGTATAAAATTTCCATTTGTTAAAAAAATACAAAATTTCAACCCCTATTTCCTCGCTTTAGGATTCACATTTTCAAAATCCTTTCTTAGTGGATGTTCAGATTGTGAAAATAAACATCTGTTCAAATTTTACGTTTCTACGCACAGCGATAACGGCTATGCGTGCGTCTTACCTCAGTCAGTGGGAACATCTCCTATTGTATATATAGATTGTATACACTCAAAACAGAAGCTAAAATCCATGACATTAAAGTTATGGTTAATATTATTTAAAACATTTTATATAACGTATTTTTTTCACACAGTTAAGATGGAGATCATCTATTGACACCAATCCGATTTTCACTTTACAACCGCTATGGGATGTTGTGTACAGAGTTGTTCAATACAATGGAAATAGAATATAACTCTTCTAAGAGAGTGCTCTGCCTCACACCGACCCTCACACAGTCACATGACAATTATATCGAAATCGAATTCAAAACAGAATAATAGTATTTAGATAAAATCTGAAAAGATTAGAGTAAATAAGGAATATAAACAAGTTGTAACAAGCGTGTAAGAGAGGACGCTATGTCCTTGTCTCAAGGAAGGCTTCCAATTCGTGTTTACAACATTTTCATAAGTTTTCTAAAAATTTGTATGGAATGATATTTTTAAAATGTATGAAAATAATAACGTACATGTTTATTCAGATGTCACCAAAGAAATGGTCGAAGAACACATTCGGTTGGGCGCGAGCTGAGGTGCTTGGGGCGCTGGTGAATGCGGTGTTTCTAGTGGCGTTATGCTTCAGCATAACAGTAGAGGCAGTGCAAAGGTTTATCCAAATTGAGACTATACACAAGCCTGAGCTGCTCGTCGCCGTCGGTACGCTCGGCTTGATATTAAACATCGTTGGATTGTTTTTGTTCCACGGTGAGTGTTTTGATACTTAGTGATATGAAACGTATTTTAATAATCATATTAACTGATATTCTCTAAGTTGCATATTCTCTAACTTTTATGAGTTGGATCTGTGTTCCCAAGCCTTCTTTTTAGGGGATGATAGAAGGATCAAACGAACTCAGTATTTTTCCTGGGTTCCTTTGATCTTGGTCTACTTGATGAAGAAAAATCTTAATCGTGTCCAAACTGGACATTTTATATTTATAGTCTCCAGTTTGGACACGATGACATTATAAAGTTGAAAAATACTAATTGTTAATTAATAGTTGTGTTTTGTTTACCTTTCGAAATTGTAATTTTTTAACCTTTCGAAATTGTAGATGTTATGATAGTGCTTATCAATGTTTAACATATCGTTACACATTGTTATCTGTTAAATCAATCGATTACTGTAATTTTGTAACTTAATTAATTTTTACAAAAGTACATTTGTCTATTAAAAGTGTTTTATTTTATTTGTTTGAAAAATCATGTACCTAATGTAGGTAGATGGATATATTTGCGGTTTATTGATATAAAATAAATATAAATAATAAAATATAGAAAATTACAAAACTTAGTGTGGTGGAACTCTACGCCGCTCCTTGCCTCGATACCAGAGCGGAGTAATGAAAATATCGATCCACAACCTCCATTACAAATTTATTGTTTCTTTATAACTATTCCAAAAATTTATATTTATATAAAATTTATATTTAAAAAATTAGAATAATTAATTTATTAACACACATTGGCGACTGTACCCATTAAAACGTTATCGCAATTACACAACACGAAATTAGTTCAGCGGGTTATTAGTGTATTATTTGCTCGCCAAATTGATTTCGTGTATTATCGAACTTTGTGCAAAGCTAACAATGATATTGTTTATCTTTCATTGTTGATTGTCCTTTATGCTACTACCTTGATGTTTCCATTTATAACGTGTCCAATTTTATTTATTTTATCATATATAACAATAACATTAATAAATAACAATAGCATTATTATTTATTATAATTTTCATTTCTTCGTTCTACTATCAGGGCCCGGGGCTCAGTTCCGCCACTCAACACACAATGCCTTAGCGCTAGGCTCCCTCTGCCTATCTTGCTTATGCGGGATAAAGCGTGAACAGGATTCATTTTAACATTATTTAAGTTCGGTTAAATATATATATATATGTGTGTGTGTATTTAACCGAATGCATGTAAGGCTACGCTTGATCACAGTTTCAATATTCAATTTCGATTTTAGTAAATTTAGTTACCAAGAAGTTTAAAAATGGCTGTTAGGTGTAAATTTTATTACTTACAAATAAAAAATTACTTCAAACCTACATAAACAATTATTATATAATTTAGTTTTCAAGTAATTCCAGTACCAAAATCCAGTAAAATTAGTATAAGAACAAAACTGTCAGTTCAGTGGCCGTGGGGGTCAACCTCGTCCATCTTCTCCGAAATGAAAACGAGTTACAATTTTATAATTTGCATGGCAACATTGAAAAATGATACTTGCGTAACCCGAGATTTATAATATGGCCATTTAATTTAAACCCTTTCTTCGTCGTTCGATTAATTTTCATTATTTATTATATGTGTATAATAAATATTTTTAATTTTTATAACTATCCTATATCTAATGCATATATAAGATGATACATAAGTGCAGTTAGTTTTTGAATTTATTAAGTCATCAATACATTATTAAAAATTTTGTTTGTAAAGAGTTTGCAACTGCGGTGAATACTCCTTTTTATAGCTGACGTTTGTTGAAATTTCAGTATCTAGGCCAATTAATTAAAAATCTACAATCCAACTAACAAGATAACTTTAGTTCTGTAACTTGAGTCTTTTTTTTTCCATTTCTATAGAATACCCAATTCTCTTATCGAAATTGAGGCCAAATATTGATATGTTCTCACTACGTTAAAATTTTTATAAGTTTCCTAAAATATATTTTTTTCACTTTAAAAATGTCGATAGAACAATTGCCCTAATAGCCTAATTAGCCTCAAGATAGATTCAAGTTCTACATAAACATGCAAAATATAAGAAGTGTCATAATAGTTACTTCTGTACACTTACTATTGTAACTTTTATAAGATTTTCTATCTGAATTTCTTTAGACTGACAATACTGACTTTTTATGTTAATTGACTTCCTGTCGTATGAAATGACTCACGTGTTTGGATCCGACGGCAATGCAATATTTCTATAGCACGAACCTTATGACCTTGCTCGGAAGATTTTTCGTTACGGCTCTAAATTTATTTGTTATTATTCATACTTATTTATATATTATTATTATATTACATTATATTATAAAGCTTTTTTTTAGTTACGCGCTACCTCAGGAACTACTGGTTCGAATTGTTTTTCTTTTTGAGTTTTAATTATATTCTTGGGAGAATGCAGTGGGCTATATTACATTATTATAATTTAAATCAAAAATTATATATATTTCTTATATAACAGAACATGGAAGCAGCCACGGTCACACACACGGTGGTGTACCACCGCCGGCCAATGTTAGACATTTGACTGAACTGGTGAACAGTAACGCAGACATGGCTTTAGGCCACGCGGCCACCGACACCGAGGAGACCGACGAAATGGTACCACCCAAGAAGGACAACAGGCCCAACCAAGTCCCAAAGCATACTGATCCCGGACACATGAATATGAAGGGGGTGTTCTTACACGTTTTGTCGGATGCGCTGGGTGAGTGTTTCTCTTGTGTTTCCTTTAGATTTTTGTGTAATTAATATGGATGTATATTATATTCATTCAATTGAAATATGTTCATGAAATTGGTGGTGGGGGGGGGGGGGGGGTTGTATTGTTAATTATACAACTAATGAATAGTTAAAATAAATCGTAAATAAAAATATATAATGTAGTTCATAAAACAAATTTCACGTGTCGAATTCCGAACACGAATCAGTTTCGATTCGCTTCCCCATCTGTTAAATTATAAGCCAAAAACAAGAAGTTATCACGCGGTGTCGATACAATGGGATAATTACTTTGAGACTGACAAAAAATATTTAACTTAAACACTAGAAAAAAAATGCACAAATGCCTTCACAATACTAGAAATTCGGTCGGCACTCACGAACAGGAAAAGTTCGTAGAACCTGTTTAATATGAAAATAACTGTTATTACTTAGACGGTTTTCAGAAATTCGCGGAAATAAATTTTAATTATAATTGCTTAGGCAAAAATCGTGTTTTACCTTCATAAGAAGCCGATGCCGGGCTAATTTATCCTTATTACTGTACATTTAAAAAAACCAATCTCGAGAATCGTTTGTGCTCTTAAGATTGATCAATCTTATAGTACGGTCGAGAAGTCGTGGCCGCTCTGTGGTTCGGCTTTCTGAAGTTTTACGCGTTGTTTACTCTGGGAGAAAATAGTCAAAAATAAAAAAAAAACTACCAGGCGTGTAAGTTGAAGTTTGCCGGTTTTTACAGTAGGTGTCGCTAGCAGGATGTAGGCGTTCCTATGATTTGTTATATACAAGATAGTTTTCTATTGACATTAACCTCCAAAAACACCCAAGTCTCATTCTGTCAAAATAATAGCGTCATAGTCGTTGATATCAATAATGATGTCGAGTTTCATTTCAAATAAAGAGCATTTGTGGCATTCGTTGCTTTTCTTTTTTCATCAAAGGAAAAAAGCAGCTGAAGCACATCATTTGCTAGTAGAAACTTATGGTGAACATACTCCAGTGATGATAAAAGTTTTTTTGGATTTCCATAATTTGCCTGAAAGATGGACGAAATGTATAGAATCAAATGGTCAATACTTTCAAAAATATTTTGAGATTCCCCTGAAAATTATGTGTTTTTTTAACGAAAAATTCGGCAAACTTCAACTAACACTCCTATGTATATAGCATACTGCGTAGCCAACTACAGCTTCATGTAGCTAGCGTGGTTTCGGTCACGACTCGTCGAACTTACTATAGGACCACGAATAGTTAATAATTTCTTTTTAAAATCCTATATCGGGTTTGTGAAATCCGGAGTGACCTACTTATTTTATTTCGTCGAAATCTTAATATTAATTACGTATACATATAATAAAATGTATAATTTAAAACTTTATATTAAACTTTTAACATTTACAGCTAAATCATCGTAATACTCTTAAGGTACTTAACACATATAGATAAAAATAATTTATTTAATATTAGATAAAGTTAAATAAACCCTTATCAAATTCACTAACTAATTGAATTTGAACCTGTATCTTTTTGGATAACATATAAATAACATGTATATGTATATTGTAATACCTTTTAATATACACGCATTTAGTTTTTATGTTAATAAATTAAGCAGTAATTAGATATAAATGGGCATAATTAAACGCTTCACGCTGTGTTCCGCATGTGGCAGGAAAGGCAGAGGGATCATATTATTAAGACACTCCGCTTCCCACTTCCCGTGTTGAGTGGTGGAACTCAACGCCGCGCTTTGCCTCGATACCAGAGCCAAGACATGAAAATATTTAGTATATAATTTTACCGAGTGGAAATCGAAACCATTACTTGTCGCGCTTGTGTCCCTGCACAGACCACCACTTACTGGCCACAATAAATAAATCTTACAACTAAAAAAAAATATATCATTGTAGATTATATATTTATTAGTTGTTTATAAGTTTTCATTCTGTCAAGGAAGCCCAACCTTGTTTACGTATTAAGGAGTGTGCTATAAAAAAAATGCAAGAATAACATTGGGCGAGATTCGATAACCGACGCGACGGACGCCATTGACATTATTTGCTTGTAAATAACAAACGTGCGAACTAATAGTGACCTTGTACCCATTTTTTTTTTAAATCTTATCATTTCTTTTTACTCGTTGGCTTCACTTTTAATGCATGAACCAAAAACCGAAGCCTATCTTTCTTTAATCGCTCCTTGTATAATTTATTTCAGTAATGCACTACGAAAATATTTTTTTCTGAATTATCAGTTAGTATTGATAACGTCAAGGTTGGGAGATACGAGTACTATAGAGTTAAAAACGACTGGTGAAATTTTCAAATACGACGGCAATTTATTTAAATAATTATTTTAAATAGTATTCGTAAAATCGTTAATGTTTTTAATTTTAAATGAGTAATGTAATTATTCAAGGCAATTACTTGAAACTATTACTTGAAAGTCATTTGAAATATTTAGCCTTTACTCGCTATTGGGTATGCTTGGAGGCTGTGCACCTTGCACTAACTTGTTTCGAACAATGGATCTTAGATCGCGATTCAATATATAAATAATTCCACTTCTATATGAGAATATGAAAATAAATTATATATATATATATATATATGGATTCTTGATCGTCGTAGAGCAGTGGATAGAGTTTGATTGCTAACACGACGGTGGTGGGTTCGATTCTAACACGGTGGAATGATATATTACTTTTTTTAAAATCCCGTGGTGTTGAGTTTCGTTTCGACACGTAATGTTTAAAAAAAATTGGCTAAAAATTGGGAAGAGAGTCTTAGGTTGCCTCTGCCTATCCTACTTTATGCGGGAAAAACCATGAAGCGTGTAATTTTTCAAAAATATATTTCTATAAAATCCTTCATATACTTTTAACTACACTAGAAAATCTAGATCCCTTCTTGGAAATTGTAGTATTAATTTTTTTGCATTTGGCAAAGAAGAAAAAGTTTTCATATCCAAACTGTGCCTTTTGCGTTCCTCACAAACAACTTGGAATATTTTTATTTTAATATTTATATAGAAAGAAATGGAAACTCTAATTATAGTGTCTAATAAATTATCTTTTACCAGAATTAATTAAAACAATTCTGATTGAATTTGAAGTTTTTAAACTATTTATTTATTATTCTAAAGAAGTAAAAGGCATTTCTTAGAAATATTATAGATACCTTAAAATGACAGGAAGTGTAAATTATGTGACATCATATTTTATGTTACTATGATTTGACATCGCCTCAAACCTGTAGTTCTTATCATTTTTGTTTGATAAACAAATTATTTGACAACAATAACATGTTTCAATGTAGGTACAGAACTTCTTTTAGGCAAAGATTTAGAAAATTATATAGCGATAAGTCACTCCATTCTTAATTTTTTCATGTGTTTGGTGTCACACTTAACCCTTTCTGGCAAATAATAAATATGGCAGAATATATCACAAATATATTATTTATTAACACTTTTACGATCCAGCTTTCAGTGTGGTGCTCGTCGTACCTAAACTTGCGTCCCTTAAATAGAATTTGACCCTATAACCCTACATCGATAACATACATTGCTTTACTCACCCTATAATCATATCAACATTTAATTCTAGGTTCCCTAATAGTGGTAAGTTCAGCGATAGTGGTGTGGCAAACCAACTGGGAGTACCGGTACTACATAGATCCGGCCCTCAGTATAGTGCTGGTGATGCTGATACTGGCCTCCGTCTGGCCTCTGTTGAGAGAGTCCGCCCTGATACTGTTGCAGACCGTGCCTACTCATATACAGGTGAGATTTAGTTTTTTTTTTATATTTTAATTTTCGCCACTCAACACGCTATGCATCCACAATTCGGCAGAAAATGAGGAACGCAGTTTCTAAATACTAGATTCCCTCGCCTACATTGTTGTCTGCGGGATACCGCTAAAAGTTAAAAAAAAAACTGTATGTAATAATTATATCCATTGATAAATTATATAAGAATTTTTACAATACAGTTTTCGTTGAATTGAAAGTTGGAACAAATCGATTTTACTTTTATAGATTTTTATTTTATATAGATACATTTAAATGACATTGAATTAGATAATATACATATAGTGATATCATAATTTCTAAAGACCAAAAAGTTTAATTGTATTTTTACAAATTTTGTTTGTAATCTAAAATTTGTAAAACTAATACTTAAACTACTAAAATGTATCTCATAATATTATATTCCTTTAAAAATCTTAATTAAAAACCTTATTGCCCAGAACGTGCATAAAAATGTTTATTGTTTTATAAAATACTAACCATACTTGTTTTCGATTATATTTTTACATAACTTCTTCTTTTAGTCAATGTGATGCGGAAAATGCGCATTGAATTTAAAGTTTCTACTTTAAAGCGAATTATTTCTTAGAATCGTAATCAAAAATACTTTTTTTTCTCATATTGCAAAGACATCAATAATATTTTATTATTTTGCATTTACCTTTACGATTGAAAGGCAACAAAGTAATTCTATATCTGTGTAACCTTAAAAAATAAAATACAATAAAATATTGTCCATTGTCAATTTCTATGAATAGAAATAGGAAATGTGTAGTGACCGTAAAGGTTCGCGGTTGTTCGCGGTGTACGGCACGTGTTTTCCTTTCGATCGACCATTTTGACTCAATGATTCAAAAAATTGTATTTGTCTTGTCTTAAAATAATATACTGGCAATTTGTACATGCTTTGGAATTATTGATAAAATTTTACGGGTACGCTGCACCCGCATAATCTGATCGAGTGGAGACTCTAAAGGACTCGTCAACCACCACAGGCCATGAATATGAGAGTCAAGGGAGTCTTCTGTAACCCCGGCGGAGTTACATGCCTACCTACAATAGGGTCAACGAGTCGTGGCCGCCCTGGAGTTAGGCTTTCTGAATATTTGGACATCGTTCACTCGGGAACAAAATAATCAAAAGTAAAAAGAATCCTTAAATCATATCTGCGCAGCCAACTACAGTTAACTTCAGGGCGGCCACGACTACATATTCAGATAATCTATTACTTATTTTTATGATAGATCATAGTTACGATAATTGTTTCACATTTAAAAATTTACGTTGTATAATCTAATATAATATACACTGATAACAATATAATATACACAATACATAAATGCACTGATAAGTCATATTGTAGTACTTGTACAGTATACGGCAGCCAATATAAACATCGTCGTCTACATTCAGCGGCCTGAACAGATGCCTGCGAGGATATAGCGTGTTTACTATTTGATAATAATAATGTTTGGGTACACCTATATGTATTATATTATGTAGACTGTAGGTATTGTAGTACGGAACGTCTGTGATTTAAGGGTTTGAAATAAATTTGTATGTCATATTATGATAATGCATGATGTGATATATTATTATTATTAATGATATCGAAGCTCTGTTGAAAGGCGATAATCGTGGGTTGGATTTTAGTTTCCGTTGCAAATACCCAAGCAACTAATATAAAAAATACTATTTATATGTTGAATTAAAAATACCTTATCATATGTGAAATAAAGACATTTCAAACACATTATTATTATCATTTTTCATTTAAATTTGTTATATTCAAAATAGATGCTAGTAATGCCTGAGTAAATAAAAATATAATTAGTTTCTTTTTACTGCCGGAAAGTTTAGAACAGTTATGTACGCAAAATCTTTAAAAGTCATTTAGTAAGGTAGACAAGCCGCCCTGAAGTTAAATGGCTGCGTTGATTTGATTTTAGTACTTTTCTTACTTTTTATGTTGTTGGCATCTCTTTAGGGAGATTTTCACAAATTTTTATTCATTTTCTAAATAAGTATTTTTCTTTTCTAAATGTGGAATAACACTTTAAAACTGTCCAAAATTTTGGTTTATCTTAAAAGGTGGACGTCATTCAAAGACGTCTATTGGAGAAAGTGGACGGAGTGCTTGCGGTCCACGAGTTCCACGTGTGGCAGCTAGCTGGTGACAGGATTATAGCCAGTGCTCATATAAGGTATGTTACATTACCAACTAACACATAATTATAATTCTTCTCTATTTTACTAAGGATTCCTCTACCATTTAGCTCGTTTTGGAAGCAATGATACTCTTTATATAACACCTCGACCATGACATAATCAAATTTTGTATCGTTACCACCTAATAAACAGAACTACTGAGGGGCTAAATGTCTGCAACTTCAACTACAGGCTTCATATGATGTACCAAAGACACTAAGACTGATGGGCCTTCAGCTTTCGTATTTGGCCATACATCCTATATAAATCATTATAAAAGATACTGAAGGGATTCAAAACATAATTCTTTATAACAAGGTTAAAAATATATAGTTCTAAGCTTATCCATTTATCAGGCAATTGGAAATTTTAAAACAATAGTGTCTAACAGCAGTGTTTACATTAGTGAACAAATTTAATAAGTCTAAACCTGTCGTATCTTTATACTAGGTTCCCTCTACTTACTTCGCTATATGCGGGATTGAATTTCGTTCGTTATCGTTCTTGGAACAAAAATTGGTTGACTCAATTTAAAATTGATGAAATGAATAACTTTCAATTGCAGCATAAAAGGCTTTCAGGGAAGTCCATTATATAATATTTAAAGAGCTTTCGATCGCTCTGAACTTTGGTTAAGTATTTTTATTAAACTAATAGTAGTTTGAATGATGTGTAAAAATATTCATGAAAGGTCTAATAATATCTTTAGATTTTTTTTTGTATAGATAAATTGTGGCAAATCTAATGAGGAAAGTGCCCTCATCTATCTATGGATATAGATGGATATCTAATTATACAGCAGAATCGTAACGGATTGTTGTCATTTAATAATGTAATGGATCCGAAAACAATTATTTTTAAAAATTTTGTCTGTTTATCTGTGGGTTTGCTTAAACTAATCTCCGAAACGTATAAGCCGATTTAATTGCAGTTTTAGCTACTGTATTTTGACAAACTTCTCTCAACATTTAGTATTTGTTTTATTTTAATCACTTAATAAATTGAAAAGCTACCATTATAAGAAAGTTTTTCGTAATTTTTTCAATAATTATAGGTAAAGTTCTAATGAATTAAATTCTGAAATAATAATAAATCATTCATAAGAAATAAGTAGTTACGTTAACCAAGGATTTCAATCCTGTACATCCGAATTGTATGTGACTTTCATTAAATGATCACATTGGTTTTACAAGATATATATAATATCAAGTAAATATATATCTTGTATTTACTTACTTATTAACTGTCCTCCAAATTTAACATATTTGTCTATATTAATTTTAATGCATTAAAAACACTACGTGCCTAACAAATGCGCAAACTATACAAATACATGGGATTTGGTGTCATTAAAAAATATATATAAACGTATACAAATACGAATCATTTGATAGTGAAAGCGTTTAATTACTGATAACAATGTTCTAGATTCTTTAGTTAGTTAATACGACTTTGGTACACACAAAATGTTGAAATAATGTTTTTTTTTAAATATTTTATAAATATAATTAATCAGATTAGACATTGTTGTACACTGTTAAAATGACCGATAGCGTTTTATTATTGTAATTATCTCTGATATGAAAAAGACTATAAAATCGTTTCGTATACTAAATTAAAATTGTTTTCGCCTAGGTCATAATATTTCATTAAGACTCCAGCTCAACTTGGCATCTCTTAGAGTAATAAATACGAACACGTTGATTCCATACTCGAAGCATCAAGAATTATAATACTTATTTTATAATTGTAAACCTCAACTAATGTACTTGACAAATTTATATGTAAAAGTAAAATCTAAACTAAAATACTATACTATGATGGGTAATAGAATTAACAATGTTCTGCGTATAACCATTCATGATTTTGATATTTTCATAATCCAATATTGCTAACATTCTACATTAGTATAGAATGCTTGAGAGGTTGGAAAATTGGAAGAATTCTTAAAAAGAAATTAATTTAACGTTTCCTGAAAAGAAAATCCTATCATAGATAATCTATAATTTCCTATAACAATAATATATCTATAATTTTTTTCTAATCTCTCATGCAACGCAGTACAGTGTTGCAGACTAATATAAATGCGATACACATGTGTTTTTCAAAACATTTCGGTCTCTCGTTCTTATTGGCGTGATTCCAACCAAACGGCCTTTGTCCCTGAATAGGTGTCAGTGAACCGATGTTTTTAAACTGCTTTTTTTATAAAATTACAAATCTAGTGTATATATTTTTTTTGTAATATCCAAACAATTTTAGAAATACCTTTCTTTTTATTATTTTTTACCTGCTGATGAATCACCGCCGCCTGTCCTACAGTTGCTACTAAATGACATACATGATTTTGTCTTTACTTACTGTATCCATCTTATTATTTTGTGTCAATTCAAAAGGTTTTTTGTTGCTCGCAGGAGCAGACTCTGACTGTATTACGCTCATAGCAGGGTAGGCACAAGGCACATGGGAACCTTGACTGGGGGAACTCCTTATCAGAGCGAGGAAATAAAAATATCAAATATTTCGTTTCCTCGGGTGGTAATCGAATCCACAACCTGTCGCGTTTACGGTCGCACACTTGTGCTCCCGCACCACGGGATTTACATTAAACATTGACACTGTAAAGATCTTTGGATGACATTGGCACTGAGTGCAAATACGTTTCCAGCAGACACGAGAAAGGAAATGCAATTTGCATTAGCATGTTCTACTGTTTTTCTAAGTGTAGTTGTTATTTTAATAAATGCCCTTTTAAGTATGAAATTAATACAAAGTACTACTGTCTAAATTCATGGCTTTACTGAATTAATTCAGTAAAGTTCTGGGGATTATCATACAAGATTCAAACGGGGAGTAGGTTTCAAGCCCCGCTTTATTGCAAAAGTTTATTATTCATAAATTTATTGGATAATGTTTTATGCAATAATTTTAAAGTGTAGAATAAATTTTATAGCAGCATTTTCAAAGTTTCTACTCTCAACTTTAATATACTTTCGTTCGTAACATAATACGTATTTAGAATAAAATATTTTTTATATCTCATAGCGGGGATTGTATAGAATTTCAGATCTTTATTGTGAAATTAATAGTCCATAAGCACCCTTCTCGTGTCACCAGCTGTCCAAGTCCTCGCTTATTTGGATTATAATAATTTAATATAGTTTCTAAAAATATAACTACTATATTTATATTAAATATTCAGGAGTACTAATTCTTAACTTATTAAGAAAAATTGTGAATGTAGTTTGTGTAGTGCGATTTATATAAATCTGTAAGAGAATGCAGGTGAAAGTTATTTGCTAAGTTAGCGGAAAACGAGATATAAAGAAAACCTAAAAAATCAGTTTGATCAGAAAAACCATTGACATATTTTTTTCCTTAATGAAATGTGCCAAAAAAATGTAAATTGAAATGTAAGCTTATATCTCAATTTGTTATACAATAGTCTGTAGTACTGTACTGTATGTATGTATGTATCTACACCTACATCAGTTTTTGCCGTTAACGATTTATTGATAATTTCAACAAGTCGTTTATCTCTAAAGTATGTATTGTATATTACGTAGCAACGCCGTTTCTACTCAATGCCACACATAGGTATTGATAAGTTGTGGTACATTATATTATGTAAAATATGTGAATGTATCGCCAGTATTTTATATGTCAGAGTAATTTATTACTATTATTGATTTGTATAATTAATTTGAGAATAATTTTTTTTTTTTATTCGTTTCTGTATGTACCTTTGTCTTTTATATATTTGTAAAAATATCTTAGTGATAATATAACCAATAACCATTAAGTTACTAATTACTTAAAAAGCTTAAAAATGCGTGTGCCCTTTACTTCCTTGTTAAATTATTGTCGTTTAATCAATTAATTCTGTTTTATGAAATTTAGTTATTTTTCCAAAGCGCAGCGTTTTGTTTTGCCACTTACTGCCTGTTAAATTAGGCGTGTGGAACTTCTTAAAATGAATCTTAATAAAATTTAAAACTTTAAATAAAATAAATAATTTTTAAATAACTTTGAAACAATCAAAATCGAGTAATACGAAAAACTATTATTTATGTAGAGACTAACAAATTTTAAATATTAAAATTTAAAAGCATTCAGAAAAAAGTACTTACAACACTAAAAAAAATATCGTTTTTTTTATAGATGTAGAAATTTGTCGGAATATATGAAGATAGCTGAAAAAGTGAAGGAGTTCTTCCACAACGAAGGTATCCACTCCACGACGATACAACCCGAGTTTGTTGAATTGCCGTTGGACGGCACTGAGGTATTTATATTTTACTATATTACTGTAAAATTCCATTTAAATCTGTTTATTAGTTTTTGCGTGAAAGTAGAACAAACATCCATCCTTTAACCAATTAACAATATAAATATTTATAATTGTCTTAATAACAATGAATACATACATTATACATCATGAAAAAAAGGTATAATTTACATAAGTTTATACGTATTTATAACAATAAACAGATAATAAGCGGCGGTGCGGCGGAAGCGCCGTGCGCGCTGCACTGCCCGCCCAACGACCTCTGCCACAACGCGACGTGCTGCGGACCCAACCAGCAAGTACGTACACGTGTATACCAGTTTGCGTAGTTTATATGTATTTATGTGTATTTATATGTATTTACAAGGTAGATCATAGAGTTGTTGCTTATTTAAGGTTTTAAATTTAAAATTTGACACTGTTTGGTCAAAAGTATATAAATTTATTATTATTATTTTCCATACTTTCCTTTATTCCTAAATATTCATCAAAATTTCTGTTACATTTTTTTTTGCTTTTATTTATGTTTGTATATAATTTTCAAATTATTTTATCAACCTTCATTGTATTATCCCCAACTTACTTGAGTAATAAGTGCTAAATAGAAAAATAAATCAGCTTCACGCTGTATCCCGCACAGTCGTAGCAGGTTAGGCAGTGGGAACCTAGTGTTAAAACATTCAGTTCCTCAATTTCCGCCAAATTTTGGAGGCATTGCATATTGAGTGGCGGAACTCAACGCCGCGTTTGCTTCTACAAAATGATACATGTTTTATTATATTGCCTATTTTATTATAAATATTATATTTGAAATGTTACGGAACTTATTTTTATATAATATAAAAAGATAAAAACGTCGTAATCCTTTCCATTTCAATAGTAGTTAAATGTATATTTTCATTGCATACTTTTGTAGTTGTTTCATCCTAGCTTTGAAAATGTGTGTGAATGCACTTTAAAAAATATTATGTAGATTTTTATAGTATATATATTTTTATAGATATATTTATATTATTTTACATACATAATTTTCTATTATTTACTCATTAAATTCATACTATATGACTATGTTTCACTCATATGCCAAAATATATATACGAGTATATATACATAAACAGAATAGTTATAGTATATCTCAATAGTTTTTTTAAAACGAGTTGTTATCTAGTTCCCTTATTTATATAATAAATTATATGTTGTTGTAGACGTATTAGTTTTAACGTGCAGTTGTACAGTTCAAACACTATAAGGGTTAAATAATATTTTTCAAGGAATTCCAGCTTGACGTGACCAGCAAATGTGTAACGCCGACAGTGCAAACCGTCTTTTTGAAGAATTTTGAATAAATCTAGTTAGGGGCCATCCATAAATTACGTCACAAAGAAGAGAGGTCAAAATGAGTGACCTCTCTTCGTTGTCACAGTTGGTCACACTTGTGAGGCGCTAGAGTGACGTCATATATAGAATATTATACCAAATTATTATATTCGGAACAGTTGTTCGAAAATTACTTTTGTTCGCACAAATTTCTTATTATAATACATTTCGTATTAAAATGTGATGTCACCAAGCTTATGGTCCGTCGTCACACAATTTCTGTCACACATCGGTGACGCCGTGACATGTGACGTTATTTATGGATAGCCCATGTTTAAATATTATTTTCTGTTGTTGTACAAAATAAATGTGATATTTACTTAAATATTTTTAAACTTGAACTTTTAGTGATGTCAGTTGTACAAATCATGGTTAGCTTAATACCTCAGTATGCCAAAGTATATTTGTCTTATGGTTATGTATAAAATATATGGAAAATAAAGTAAATATATTATATTTTTGATTTCTTTTACTGTTTTACACCATAAAATACATTACACAAAAAGTGAAAACACCTTATATTACACAGGCATAGCTAATTTTATTTAGGTGCATTGAAAATAAAAGATAAGATATCGATATTTCAGTACGATATTATAAATAATTAATCGAAATTGCAAAATATATCAGAAATTGAGTATAATGCAAAAGAATTTACGATTACATTTGAATAGCACTAGTCGGTCTGATAACATATCGATTTTAGATATTACTGTTAAGTAAAATAATAAGATATCATATAGTTCATTTTTCATTTAAATTTTTTAATAATAATTATTATTTATTTTTTATTGCACATTACTTTTTTTAAGTATTATTTACTAACCATATATTTTTAAATTTACTCAATACGAAATGTTTTTGTTTTCTATCTATGTTTCCCTACAATTTTAATAATCTGTATTTTTTTTAATCTTCTATAACATAGCTTTAAATTTTTACTTTAACATATCATTATAGTACTAAAACATATCAACATTCAATATAATTTATGTTTATTTAATTGTAATGTTTTTAATTAATTGTAAATTGTAAAGTTTTTAATTGCTTAGAGAATTAATTGGAAAATATATTATCTGTTATTTAGTTTATGACATGAAAATTGAAGCATAATAGAATTTCAGATAAGCTTACTCATTTATTCATGTATGGCATGCCCTTTCAATCAACTGCATATTCTCAAAGGTGATTGTTTATACATTTTTTATGATCAATTTTCTAATGTGCCCTTGAATTGTTCACAACTGAAGTATATTTGTGTTTAATTTTTTTTTAATGTTTAATTTTTAACAATGATACTTTAATTTTGTTGATAATAATTGTTTGTTTTTTTTCATAATAATATTTTTTTGTTACGGAAGATCATTGCTTTAGAGGTGATTATTTACTAATCTTTTTATTAATAGTTATCATCTAGTTGTTTGAAACGAAATAGTTCTCATTAATTTTCATTCACCAATATACCTAAAATATATGAATTTAGAAATTATTCACCATTTCTTCACCAATTACTTATGGCCATCATTCTGTAGTTACATAGAATTAAAAAAAACAATATTATTTCATTAAAAATCATTAGTTCATAATTTATATTTATATATTCATAATTTTACAAAGTAGTTATCATTAATTTCAGAAACAAAGTACCCCATCGCCGACTGTTACACCGTACATGTGCAGGCAAAGGAATATGGGATCTAGGACGGAGTCAATAAATTCTAATATGGCTGCGAATGTACAAGGAACTAATACTACGAGGAATCTAGATGCGTTGGAATGCGGGTGAGATGTTTTTTCTTAATTTGATTATTAAAAATGAATCAGCTTTACGCCGTATTAGACACTCCGCAGGGTGCCCTATTAGACCCTACGTGACTTAAGACCAGGCTCCCACTAGGCAGTGGGAGCCTAGTCTTAAGAGACTCCCCACTTTCTACTTAATTCTAAAGACATTGAGTAACTGAACTCAACGCCACATGTTGCCTCGACCATGATACAGGAACGAATAACACAACAATATTATTATTTTTTTAACGCTAATTAATTTATATTGTTTTCCTTTCTATTTGTAGGTCTCTCTTGCCCTCTCCAATGATAGACGGTCGCCTGGCGGTCTGACAGGCCGCGTAGGGCACGCACCACACACTGCACACTAGCTGTGAAATGGAAGCTAACACATACATATAGGTAATTAATTAATTAATGCATTATATCATAAATGATAATAAAGATTTTTTTATTATTTATCTATAATCTATTTTTATCTTCTTTTCTTGTTTCTCTTTCTTGAGATGATTGTTGTCTAAAAGACCTCTTAATATTTGTTTTGGTTTTTAGTTATTTAAACGTATTGAATACTTGATATTGAGCCACTTAATATATGAGGGTAATGTTATTTTTTCTCTAAATACATTTTTTTTAACATTATTAAAAAAATATATATAAATATTAAATATAATAAAGCTTTGGAGAAACGATGTGTTCGTAGATATAGGAGTTTCACAACTAATGTGTATTGTGTGTGTTCGGCCGCCTTTTGAAGCCGCCATTATACAATTTGTACTAATATATAAATGTATTTTATTTTTATTCTTCTTTACTTCAAATAAACTTTGCAAAATTATTTGGAAATTGTTTGAATTATTTATATAATATTTTAATTATTTCTCAATTAAATTATGTACTACTACTACTACTACTACTACTACGTGTCGCATAATAAACGAAAATAATTTTAAATTTTAATTTAATGTGATGAAAGTATAAAATCTCCATACACAGCCGTCGTCATATTTTAATAGTTAGTCACTCTTACAAAATAAAACTAAGAGCTGTTTTATTTTGTTATTAAACGAACGATACATATTGTCTTGATTCACAATTATAATTATTATTTTCTTATTAAATAAAAACAACAACAACACGTTGGCCATGATTGCTAATATTGGCATTCAATCGGCCGTATGAGTTAGTAATATATAGTATTAATAAATATAATCTAAGATTTACAAGAGAAGTGTGTCAGGGTTAATAGCCTATGGGTTGTATATAATAGGCTTATATATTATATTATATTAATTATAAGCTAGTTAAATTTCGCTAATGCCCGTTAAATGTTATTATAAATGTAAATTATAATGCCACATTCAAATTTGATCGATTTGTTTTGATTTTTTATTTGAAACTATTAATTTTATTTTGGCTGATTCTTGCGACACATATATTATTTGTGTATAATTTCTATACAAAAATAACTAGAAGTACAATTTAAATTATGCGTATATTTAATTTATGTAGCCTTTTCTAATTATTTCTTTCAATTTATGATACTTCAGTATACAAATAATATTATAAAGTTTTCAATATTGTTGATATGTCCGTCTATTCGTACAGGGCGGACGGTATTACAGGAGATAAATAATAAAACTTACGGATATAAAACGTCCATCGTAAAATTTAAATGAGGTTATACAAAAGTTTTGGTCGGACTAATTTTCCTCATATTTTGACAATTTTTCTCGATATTCAAGGTCAAATGTTATTGACCTTAGATTTCGAGTCACTTCAATAGATTATATCTTATCAGTGTACTTCACTATTTAAAACTATTGATAGTAGGTAGTACCGTTAGAAATGCTGCACAATTGATTATTATTAAATAATAAAATTTTGATAAATAAACATTCACGATTTTATTTGATATATGTGAGGTTCATGAAAATTAAAAGAAAAATTACAGAGAAAAATTATTTCAACCTACGAATAATGCCAAATTTCATTCTTAGACAATTTTCTTCACTATCGCATACACTATCTCGACATCTATCTTCATTTCAAAACTAAAAATCTCTCATTCGGAGCTATATCAATGAGTTTTACAATAATAAATAAGGAATAATTTCTGTCATTTCATTTCGATAGTAAAATTACGGCATTATAATTAAACCATACCCACGTACCATTTTTATAATCCATTAATATAATATTATATGTTAATATAAGAATATTCGTAACATAATTCTTGGCTCAACAATGTTTTCAACCAAAGAAAACAAATAATCGATTGATATCGATTTTTATAAACAACAAATAAAATATAGATTTTTATTAAATGTTCTTGTTGAATTAATAATAACTATAACACCTATGTTTTAGTTTTAACAATCACACCAAATATAGTGTGCATTTTCATAACGCGAAGTCACATTTAGATTTACTTAAAAGATTGTGATGACGATAGTTTAAGTAGATGATGAAGTTAAAGTAAGTAAGTATATTAGACAAGCGGGTTATTTTGCAATAAGCATTTAACTAAGGAATCACAAAATATTTAATCCTTTAAAATATATTACTTTAGCGGTTAATTACAATCAAGTTTTTTTTGAAGGAAAATATAGGATAGCCCGCATATTATTAAAATCATTTTACAAAACCAAATGTATATACATGTTTGTTGAAAGAAATGTTTAGCATAATGAATTCAATATACTTTTCTTTAAAATAACTACAGTTTGTTAATAGGTAAAATAGGTCATTCTTACTCGCTGTAGAACTATCAGACGGGCTAAAGCCACTTATAAAAATGAGAATGTTGATCTTATTAAAAAACTAAATCATATGTTGTAAAGCGTTTTTGTGGATAATGTTAAATTATAAATAATGACAAACAAAAAAAGATATATAAACTTAAAACCATTGTCCAAATTAAACGCTTGTAAAAATTATTGTGCTTTTATTGTATTCAAATGGTCAGGAATAATATATATATATATTCTTTTATCTTCAGTTGTTTTTTTTAATGGTCTGATTTTACGATGACTGGTTTGCAAGTAATCTGTCGCAGTTGAAACGTACATAACCAAAGTTTTTTTTGACACGCGCACTTGACATTAGATAGAGAAATTTTATTATAGATAAGATTTTTTGGGCCTACAAATCATTTTGTTTCCTTATTTTTCCAAGACCCAGCTCAAATAAAATATTATTTGAAAAATACGACTATGGAAAAATGGAGCCTCCATTCCTGTCTCCACATTATGTTCAATCTGTTCTTAAATAAAATCTTTTCTCTTTAGAGAAAATTATCAGTGTTACTTTTTTTTGGGAAAGTGTTTTATTTTACAGTTAGTTTCATCACAGGAATAGTAATAAAAAATATTTGATTTTTTTTTGCATTTCATCTATATTGTCAAGTAAAGTTTTTATTTAATATATAAATTTTCATTTGGCGAACCTAAAATCTTGCCGATACTTCCATCCAATTATATAACACAATGAAAATTTATTAAAGCATTTTCTTAGAATGTAAGTAACTAATTAGAGTTATATTATGTAATAAACTTATTGATATATAATTAAGTTTTTTCGATAGTATGTGTTGCCGCGTGACGTCAGTCACTGCTCAATATGCAAAGTGTACCTTTGTTTGTATTTATGTACAAAATGTAAATTATTGTACGACAGGCAGAGAGCCTCTAGTATTTTAATTATTGTTTTATCTGTTTAATGATATTTTAAAATTGTGAACAACAGAACAATAAAAAAAATGAAAAAAAATTGACACTTAATTTAATTAACTGATTTTAAATGTTTGATTATGATATGATATTTGATTTTAAACTAATGTTATATATATGAGCAAATGTTGATCTTGGTTTAATGTTTGTACAATTGTGAAATTGTATTTTCATAGTTAATAAAAATATATAATAAAATGAAACAATGTTTTATTGTCTACCTTCTATATTATCTGCTCTGGTTAAGGAGTGACAAAACTATAGCATAATACACACAGTGTAAATAACTTCTATGTTTTTTTTTTAATCTAAATTCAATCAAAAAATAGATCTTAATTCTACATAACAAGCATATTCTATAATAATATTCAAGAGGTATTTCACATAGCTGTTAAATATATTCTTTATCTTTAATGTCTACACTAAAATAAAAAAAAAATAGATTTTGTATTTATTTCTTCTTAACGATAAAGGAAAGCCGATGGTGTTCTAACAGGAATCAAACGTGTGTCCCCCATAGCGTTATGAACAATGAAATATTCTCTTCCGTTTACGATTCTTTTCTCGGAATCGTTGAATTTATATTTTGTTTTTCCAAATAAGGAATCGTATGGCGGCGGACGGCTGTCATCGTAGTGGTTCCTTTGCTTTTTATTATTCTGACTCAGCTTGGTTGAAACATCGTTGACGAGGTTCTTGTTCAAGTAACGTTTGTAGGTGATCTAAAACAAGTACATAATGTAAAGATAGAAAATATCACATTTGACAACATTTTATAGAAAAATAACTCGCTCACATAATTGACTTATAAAAATACATTTCAATTACAAAAAAACTAAAGCTATAAAAATATACTGTTAAGTGTTGGCGTACCATAGATAATTAGTATTTGTATACTATATAGTAAATTTGATTACAATTAGACTTAAATTGAACTTGTAGGATAGCTTTTAACATTTCAATTATTGACACAAAGATACTTATACAAAGTCCTTTTTTTACGGGAGAGTTCCCGTGTAACATCAGAGGAGCTACAGGTGAGTTGCTAACTTAAAGGCCGGCAACGCAACGATGGTGATGTAGGGAGCCGGGGCCAGGCATTAATTACCTAATGCGAAACACAGTGACAAGAGCCACTACTTCACGCCGGTTGTAAATGCCGGGGATGGTATTCATCCGGTCGAGTCTGCCCATGCGTGTTGCCATTACTGGCGACGTGACTCTACCACACGTACTTTAGTCGTCTCTTACGACACCGACAGTACTAGGGTGATCATATTCTAAGCCGGGATCACACGGCTGAAATATTTAGCTATTCCATCCCTATTGTCAAATATTCAGCTTCACGCTGTATCCCGCACCAGGGTAGAACTCAACGCCGCGCTCCACCTCGACACCAGAGCGAAGAAATGGTCTTATAAATTTTAATAAATATTTCATCTCCTCGAGTGGGGATCGAACCCACAACCAGTCGGTATTACAGTCACACTTTGTGCACCTGCGTCACGACTGGCCTCATATCTTCAACCCGAAAAATTACTTTAAAACTGCCGTTTTCTATTTTTACCTTTTTTAACTTACCTCTCCAATAAAAATTGCTATAGCCGCGGCCAACCCTGTAACCATTATCAAGTAAGTCATCATAAGATCGCTGTTTCTGAGCTGTCGGTCCTTAGATTGAAGATCGAGTGGACATATTTTAGTACTTGGCAAATCCATCCTTTCTAAGAATTTAACGATACCAGATTGTATTAAATGGGAAAGTCTGGAATCAATACATAAAATCAATATGAAAAATGTATTTTTCAAACAATTTTTCATTCTAGTTGAAAGCTCACACGCCATATTGAATTAAGGCGTCTATTAATTATAGTGTCACGAGTCACTGCTGCGGTGAAGGCGGCGGTTGTAAAGCTATTTATATTTAAGTGAAAATAGAAGTGCCTGCAAAATGAAACGACTATACGTTCACTGCAGGTAAAAGATTAATTTAGTAGATAAAAATACTATAATAATAATCAACATATGTTAGATGATATCAACTTTTTTTTTTGCTTTCCACTGAATACCGCATATAGGAGGGTAGGAACGTAGTGTTGAGGCATTTCGTTCTCAACTTTGGCGTTGGATTCTGCCACTCAACACGCAAATAAGAAAATTCGCCGGAAAGCGGTAAACGTAATGCCTTGATATAAGGTTCCCTTTACTACATAGGTATAGGATAGAGTGTGAATACACGCGTCAATAATATAAAATTAATATTTTCATAGATAACTAGATATTCACAACTTACACAGTATCAAACAATATCTTTAAAGTACTGTTTCTAGGATATGCAAAAGCTCTGCGTTTCTTCATGAAAGCGTTCGGGGCGACTACGTAAGTGCATCTTTCGGTTTCAGCCACGCCCTCCTTGGTTTTTCTCAAATAGTCGTTATACATGAGATTATCGATAGCGTCTTGTTCTTTAACCAGAACTGCTCCGCCCGTCACTGATGGTAGGAAGTCCTCGTTGAATTTAATTGTACGGAACCTAGCGCGGCCGTTCGACACCATCCGGCTTAGGTAGTAGAGATCTTCTTCTGGCTGTTTTAAAATGTCTGGATGAATAACTTTTGTTTGATCATGAGAATTGGAGTAAGCATATTTGTTTAATATCAACACCGAAGCGCGGTGTTGGGTCCCGCCACTCTACAATGCCTCTATAATTCGGTGGAAAGTGGAGAACGTAATATCTTAACACTAGGTTCTCACATTCCTTCTAGCTGGATAGCATAGTAGAGTTGTTATGTGCGGAATGCAGCATGAAGTAAAAAAATCTGGATATTACAGAATGTATATCATATACCTACAGAATGTATTTCTTTTTAGGAAACTAAAATTTTCTACCAAATTAAAATAAAATTTATTACTAGTAACAATACCTAAACACTGTCCAAGTCTTATAAAGTTTTAAAATAGTTAAGGCGGACATGATGACAATTATAATAAAGTAAAAACTATTGTTAATTTTAAAAATCAACAAATCAACATACACTCTTAATAGTATTCTGGACAGCGCCTCCCTCAGTGGCGACCCAACGATAGTTCTTCTTGTACAAGTCTATAGGATTTTCAATGTCCAGTGTAAATTTGGATAAAGTCAGAAAAGCCGTAAGGTTGGCCGTGTAGAACGCGGAGAGCAGGATCACAAACAGCCACCACGTGGCGAACAATACACGAGTAGTGTCTAAAATAAAAATAAATAAAATCAGCTTCACGCTGTATCCCACATATAGCACCCTGCTATATAGGCAGAGGGAATCTAGTGTTACAATATTCCGTTCCCCACATTCCGTCGATTTTTCGAGACAATTTTTTACGAAGACAAGCTCGGTAATAATAAGGAGCATAGCTAATTGAAATTTCATATGCTATTTCATTTCAAGAACTTGTAACTTATAATATTTAACAAATATATTATTAAGCAGAGATTTCACAACCTAAATGTATTACAATAGGTATATATTGTTAAAGTTTACAATTATAAAATAAAAACAAAAATCCGATAAAATCGTTCATATGTTTTTACATTACTCTGATTGGTGGGGCGGGCGGTCCTCTATGATAAATGACTGGCCACCATTAGCGATACCATCGCGCTGTACCTACTGTTATGCACGAACAAAATTTTGTACTTTAATTTTAAATGAAATATTATTTAATGTTTTTAATTGCATATGTTATTATTTATTACGCGACATAGTAGCTTTTGAAAGGAAAGCTCTCTTTCTGGGTGGTCGAGGGGATTTAGGAACTTCTATTGGAAAATTTAACAATTTATTTAATATTTCTCAAGAACAATGGAGCCTGTGCAGTGATTTTAATTAATAAAACACTATAAGACTTAATATTTAATTTGATTACTTTTTAATTGTTATTTCACATACAATAAATTTACCATGAATAATAATAAAAAAAACAACGTATCTGTATAGCTAAAGTCCAGGTTGGTCGGTAGAGAGAAACTCTTCTATTTATATAAACAGGATAGTCAGAGAATTCTATATATAAGTTTCTCCGTTCTCTACAACGTTAAGTTACGCTACGTTCTCTTCTCTAAATATATAGTTATAAATATAAAGAAATAATAACTCACTAGCTTCAGGTGACAGAGTGGTTCCTTGCTTAATGAAGGCCCCATACACGAACCAAACGCTCGGAGATAGAGATATGTGGTACTCATTGTCTTTCACGCATTTAGCCCTCAGCCAGGTCAGCAAAGTTATACAGGGGCCGTAGCATAAGACTGCTGCCAGTATTAAATACCTGTATTTTAAAGATGATTTTGAAATTTGGCCAGTCGTGGCAGGGGTGTAAGCGTGCGAATGTAAATACAATAGGTTATGGGTTCGATTCCCACTCGGGAAAATGAAATATTTAATATTTTCATTTCTTCGCATCTGGTGAGGCGAAAAGTGCGAAGTTGAGTTCCTCTACTCTACTCAACACGCATTGCCTTCCTTCTTCATGTGAATAACGAAAGTGTAATAATGGGAATGTGTTCTCTTAACACGAGGTTCCCTAAATTTTCTCTGCCTCTTTTATATACATAATATGGAATACAGCGTGTTTATTATAAAAAACAAGTTAGAATAATAATAAAATTCAATTTAACCTTAATTGTTTGTTTTTACATATTAGCGGCAGACAAGATCCTCATCTATCTCTCTGTGTCCTTCAGCAATAATGAACTGAACCGCCACAAACATCGATACATTTTTTTTCTTATATTCAATATATATAAGAAACTATTTAGATTATACTAATTTAGATTTAGTAAACTGTTACCAAACATAAGTAGCGAACGGCGCTAAGAGACCAGAGCCCGCGGCTGACTCCTTCGGTCGTTTCAACATCATCATCCAAACACCTTCGTCGAGTTCGTTCGAGAATGTTACAAATTTATTATATTTAACAAGAATCGGTAGGAATGCGGCCGCCATATCTGCTTTCTTGAGAAATAATATTTAATCAATGACAAAATTTTGATATATTTTTTTATTAATAACTAGATATAGGAATAGGTAATGAGACCAGGCACAAGCGTGTGACTGTAAACGCGATAAAACGTGGAATCGATTCCCACTCGCTCTGGTACCGGGGCAAAACGCAGCTTTGAATTCCGCCCCTAACCGCGCTATGCCTTCAGAATTCGGCGATAAATGGGGAACAGTGTCTTAACGCTAAGTTCCAAACCATTAGTTAGCAGGACAGGCAGGCAGGACAGGCAGTAAGTATATTTTTACTATTTATTTGAACGAGCTCTACCAAAAAGAAAATAACATATTCTAAAAATCGACATCTAGGCGGTAAATACTTACACTGCTGTTGACAAGATTGATAACAGATTCTTCAGGCTTCTTCCCCGTCCCCATTTCAATATTCTTTTCCGGCAATACAATGTCGAAGGTAAAATTGAACTTTTGTTGCAATATATCAATGATAATGAACGCAACCCCGTTTCCGACGATAGTGCCATTTTCCAGCTTTTCCGTCCAACTTAATGGATAATTCTATGATATATACAAATTCTACAATTATTGTGACTTGAATAGCAAATTTTGAAATTTACCAGATATAAAAATACAAAGATATATATATAACTTTTCTATAATTCAAAAGAAAACTTACTTAATTAAAATAATACAAACTAATCTAAATATTGTTAGAAAACAAGAGTTATTCATTAACTTACATTTAACGTTGCTATTTTTATATGTTTGCCATTAAATTCGTCCTTTAAAACCTGTATTTCCTCCTGTCTTGCCGTGAGTTGGGTATCTAAATAAACATACAATGATTTTTCTTACAAATTACTAGTACTGGGTCTAGACCACATTACTAATTCCTATCCAGCATCACACAGATATCTCTCGCGACAATTAAAAAAAAATAGAAAAAAAAACAACTTATTTTAATTATAATTAAATAGCAAAAAATATAGCACGAATAATAAATATAACTTCTAATTTAAATATATTATATTACCCAAAATCGGATTATCAAATACATTATCACAAAAGGTAGCATTGCATATAGAAGCCAGTATCAACTCTACACCAGCCATGGCATGGTGCGAGTGGTGGCGCCACCACGCTGTACGCTGTGTAAGCAAACACGTCAGTGACAACGTTGAATCACCGTGTAAGCGTGGATGCGCCCCCGTCGCACAGCTAATGCATACAAGAATTGTATTGATAGGTTTTTTTATTATTTTCTATTGTAATATATATGTTCTGTATACCGCGTATAGCACGGTAGATAGAGGGAACCTAGTGTTAGGACACTCAGTTTCCCACTTTTCGCAGATTTTTTGAGTAATTGCGTGTTAAGTGGCAGAACTGAACGTCGTGCTGTTTGCCTTGGTACCAGTGCGAAGAAATGAAAATATTAATAAATAATAATTCATTCTATCGAGTGGGAGTCGAACCGACAGCCGCCGCCTTATAGTCACACGTTTGTGCATTCTACCGCGTTTGAAGAATGGGTGAATAAATATAAATAATTCGATATATAAGGTGATTTCTATAAATAAATTTATTGTCACATTATAAGTAAACGCAAAGGAAGATCCACATAGTCGCATCCACATGTCTGTCATCAATAATGTTCGATTATTAGGGGTAAGGCCGTATATGTTATGTAAATTGTTTTCGCTGCCGCGTAAGTAATGCCTGCGCCATGAAATAAATATTATTATGTGGACAAGCCTAGTTGACTCAACTAATTAGGTTGACTAGCTTGTTGTGTGACTTTGCTTAAGATTTCATAGAGCGACAAGAAAGTAGAGTGTTTTATAATTAAAATAGTTTTTTTGTAACGCCTTAAAAATCGATGACCTACACGCACTAATATATATTAATATTATAAAGTACAAATAAATGTTAGTTAATTACTCTTTTGTAATACATAAAATAATTGAATTATTAAAATTAAATTTAATTCATATAAGTAATCTGTCATTAATATTTTTTAAACCGACTTTACAGACAACCAGTGTACTATGAATACTCGTATATATTATTGTAAGACGAATTTATGAAAATTTTTTATACGAAAAAATTATGAAATTATACAAATAAATATGTGGGCTACTCCCACAAAATAATAATAATATAGAAACAACACCACCACAACCGAAACTGCTTATACACAACTGAAAATTCATAATTTTTTTTATTCTAAAAAAAGAACAAGAAGATCAAAACAAAAGGAAGAAAATCTGTCCAAAACAATCTATATATTACGTATCCAATCCTACCATCCTATTCTACTTAAGTATGGTAATCAGATTAATTTTATTCTATTAAACTTGGTTAAAAGAACAAATGTAAACAATGACATTTTACGTAAACATTATCATACAATAGAACTGCAATTAATATTTTAATAATTCAATAAATAGTAAATATAATTAGTACTTTATAACAAATTCTCTTTTAACATGCAATAACGTTTATTGATACTTAGCTACTACTTTGCGCCTATGTATATGCATTTAAGCGAAAATAAAGAAATTAAAGGGAATCTAGTGTCAAGACAGACTCCCCATCTCTCTGCCGATTTCTAGAGTCATTGTGTATTAAGTGACGGAACACAACCCCACGTTTTGTCTTTTTCTAATTCTGGTTAGACAAATTGGATTCTGCCCTCATTCGAAGCAAGAAAATAATTTTTTGTTCGATAAAGCATGACGTTGGGTTCCATTAAGTCTCGATTTCTGATGTTCATTATCCTTGAAAACGTTATTTTAAGGACATAAATGCTTATATTAGAGGCCGTCGTCGTCGTCGTGCCGGGGCACAAAGTTGTGACTGTAAAGCGACGGTTGTGGGTTCGATCAAACAAATGAAATATTTATTTACATTTATATTTTCATTTCTTCACTCTGGTGTCGAGGCAAAGAGCGACATTGAGTTCCGCCACTCAACACGCAATGCTTCCAGAATTCGGCGAAAAGTGGAACACGGAGTGTCTTAACACTAGGTTCCCTCTGCCTACCCTGCTGTGTGCGGGATACAGCGTGAAGCTGAAAAGAAAAAAGAAAAATCATAATTATCATCAACATTTAGAACTCTTCTCATAAGTAAGTAGGTAATGTAGTGTAGAAAAAAAATGACACTGCTTTTTGAACTAAATTTTAATTTTAATTAACTATGTTCGTTATGTTCGTTAATTAAATTAAATTTTAATTAACGAACATAATTTATTTCAACGTAACTGATACATTTCAACTAAGATTATAAGATAGATAAGAACTAAGAACTAAGATAGATATTTAGGTAAAATTTTTGACTAAAACTTATTTATTCATATAACTATTATATTATATGTGAAAAACGAAATAAATAGTTAGCAGTACCAAATACAGAATAAATAGCGAGTATTTGTAGCGAGCGTCTTCTAGTTTATACGTAAGGTCTAATTAGTTCAGTCTTTTTTTTGTGTGATGTTTTTATTTTTATAAAAATCTATGTCGTCAAAAATTTAACGATATAATTTAAAATTATCACTAATTAATTACTTTCTTTAATTTTTTTCCTGATTGTCAATCAGCGTGAAATGGATTGTAATGCATAGCGTACAAAAAAAACACATTGTCATAAACAATTAACAAAATATAAACGTCACTTTTAGTTTTTATAACCTATTCTAAAAGAATATTCAAACGTTAGCAAGCAAATATTAATTGAAATAAATAAATATTAACAAAATGAGGGAAGCGTTCTTATCAAATTGTCAAAAAACGTTTGTACAGAGAATTGTTTCAGAAGGACACGTAAGGAAATAAAATAAAGTTTAAATGTGCTAATGTATAATAATTTGGCGCTTAAATATTAATATTTTAAAATTACAGCGCTTAGATGGCAGAATTTACAACGAGAGCCGCAAACTTGATATAACATTTGGATCTGAATATGGTAGTTGTATAGTTACTTTGGGGGAAACAAAGTAGGTATTTCATTTTAAAAGGTAGATATAATAAAAGTTTACAGAAAATTATGAACCATTAATATTGCAGAATATTATCACAAGTATCTTGCGAAGTTGTACAGCCGAAACAAATACGACCTAATGAAGGTATTTTATATATAAATGTAGAAATCACTCCAATGGCAGCACCACAATTTGAATTGAATAGACAAACAGATCTCACAGTATACCTAAATAGGCTGTTAGAAAAATGTTACAAAGATTCAAAATGTGTTGATCTTGAGTCCTTATGTATTGTTGTTGAAGAAAAGGTAAATATTAATTTAATAAAAATAATTTTTTTGTAGTAATAATATATATCTAGTTAGTTGGTTGGTGCTGTTGTGGTGCTGATGGAACAGTATCTGACTGTAAAAAGAACATTTGTGGGTTTAATTTCCTTATAGCTTCATTTTACAGAAAGTAAGGAACAGAGTGTTTATAATATACTAGATTCTCTTCGTCTACCCTTTATGTGGGATATAATATGAAACTAAAAAAATTATATGATTAAATTGAAGTGCTAATATATATATTTTTAACATTAATTTCAGGTTTGGACATTAAGAGTTGATGTTAAAGTACTAAATCACGATGGAAATTTAATAGAATGTGCTAGTATTGCAACTTTGGCCTCATTGGCACACTTCAAACGTCCAGATGTCACTCGCAGTGGGGAAAATGTAATAATACATACATTAGCTGAAAAAGACCCTATACCCACAGTGTTATATCATTATCCAGTGTGTTTGACATTTGCTATATTTAGTAATAAGTAAGTTTTTTTTATTTTTATTCTAACATTTTATGTTACTCTTGCACACAAGAAGGAATATCTTGAACTAAACATACAAAGGCTAATGCTCTCCCATGGGATTCTACCAACCACCTAAGCCTCTTAAGCTATATGTTATCGAGACAAATCAAAATTCTTATTTGTTTCCTATAAATTTTTGTTGTTCCCATCTCAGTAGAAAGATTTTCATAAATGAATGACGCTGAGGATGATAATTTAGAATGAGTGGATATTGTTAATTAAATATTTAAACTATTTCTAAAATGTTATTCACACACATTGAAACATAAATTTCTAAATACACACAAGAAAAGTAATATAAAAAATTTTTTTTCAGTATAGTCAAGTTATGTCTGTTTTAGAAACCAATAAAGTCGAATTAATTAATTATTTAACTTTCTAAAGAAAGTAAACTATTGTTAGTATACACTATGTTCTGAACATTGTTGTCATTCCCTTAAGTCACACACACAATGCCGTTGCGTTTACACATTACATTTAAGCCTAATGCTAAGCCATAATAAATTATTGACTATGACAATTTATTATTTTCAGCATTTTAATATCAGATCCAAATTCATTAGAAGAATCTGTATGTATGAGTACAACAGATGAAGGAAGTACTAGCGGTGGCTTACTTGTTATCGGAATGAACCAATATAAAGAACTTTGTCTATTAGATTTGAGTGGGGCGGCCATTTATAACTCAAATGTAGTACATAAAGCTATAGTGAATGTTGCGGAAAGATGTGCACAAATTGTAGATTTAATTAAGAAGAAAATAATATGCGACGATACATTGAGGTGAGTTATATGAAATGAATAAGATAGGTCGACGTGACGCAGTGGTGACGCACAAAGGTGTCACTGTAACGCGACAGTTAAAAAAACTTTGCAGTACTATCTACTACTATATAGATCTACTATCTACACATACAGCTTTAGATTATTGTTGGTCATATGGAATCGTGATATGGCATCTTATATGGAAGATACGTATGAAAATCAGCTATTAGAGGCACTTTTCAATGTAATAGAACCCAAAACATTGATTTTAAATTTTTATTGTTTTGTCCGTGCATTTGTGCACGCTCATCTAATCTGAGCCTAATTGATTTAAATCTAATTTGAACTATAGTATTTAGGCAAGCTTCACGAAGCCTTTAGTATTTGTTTCGTTTGAGAAAGAGAAGTTATATAAAGTAATTTCTTCCACAACATTGCCACAAAATTATGTGTTAATACATAGGTATCATTTTGATTCATATTTTTAACTTTGAAAAAGATGAACTCACCTACGATACATTAAAAGTTATTTGTGTAAGTAACCCAACCCCTAATTTACTGCCTGTATTATGTCATGAAATATAAATAAGTACATTACTTTAATGAAAAGATCATATTTATTTAAAAAGCTAACGTTACATTTATAATGTAACAAATCTTTGTATTAAAATAAATAAGTAAACATGCACAAAGATAGTTATTTTTAAAGTAATAATTTAACCTCTTTATTCAGACAGATTAATTTCACAATATTAATTATGAGTAATTAAATGCTAATTAGATTTCAATGTCTGTTTGCCCTTTGACAAAGGTGTCTCCCATTTCTTTCCATTTCCATCAATTGGATGCCATTCTCTTCCATAGCTTTTCAGCCACTCAGGCAATATCATCCTCTTACTAGTATTGGCGACCACTCTTTCCTTTTATAATTCTTGGGTACCGTAATGTGTCGATTTTACTCCACTTCTTTTTTTACAAATCCTGAATATTCTCGATTTCAATATAATATGTACGTAATGTTATGTATAAATTTTAATCTTGAACCATTTTATTTTTTATGTGACAACTGCATTAAAATCTGTTAAGTCGTTTGTAACTTATGAGCACATATTGGGGCAAAGCTTTGTTTTGGTATAGTATAGGTAATTCCAACTTCGGTCACCATTCCCAAATATAAATTATGTTCAATCTTTCTTCAAGGTCTTAATAAATAAAATTGGGTTCTTTTTATCTTCTAGTAACTACAAAAATATATATTATTTGCTCATTTAAAGTGTCCGGTAAAGTAGGTCGCGCGTCTATTCCGACTTCATTACCATCTAAATCAGTGTCACGCCTAATAAGGATAAGTATATTGACCGGGTTAACGCGTTAAGTTAGACGTGTCTTTTTTTTAATTGTCTGACTGTTTCGTTGTCTCGTTTGTGGATTACGTTTAAAAGTTAAAATAATAAAGAAAGTAGTTTTACTGTTATTTTTTTTTATCTGCGCATAAGTATTTTTTTAGCGGAGTACGTACAATAGAGATTTATTAATCTCGACTTATATTTATTTATAGAAAATATTTAAACATTCCACCGAGAAGAGAAAACCCACATCGGTGTGGGCAGCCAAATTAATTTATAGTAATATAATTATACTCCAATATATTGGAGTCCAGTCAGGTGATATTGTAAACGCGACAGGTTGTGGGTTCGATCCCCACTCGCGGATATGGAAATAATTAATATTTTTATTTTCTCGTTTTGGTGTCGAGGCAAAGCGAAGATCAAAATCCAATGTCTGCGGCGGCAATAATGCGGCGGAAAATAGAAAAAAATATACTTAGAAATCCTATGGTCTTTAATAACGCCTATTAATAAGTAAAAATTTACTATATAATATATTTTAGCCATGTATTATGCATTTTTCTAGGCAAAAAAGAGCAAAAATCAATTTCGGTGAAATTATTACAACCGATCACGTACAGTCCCTCATTATGAAGGATTTGAGTATATGCCTTAAGAATTACAACGTGCACGAGCTGTCCTCGTGTGAGGACAGCGACATGAAGGATAGCGACGTCGAAATAGAAATTAGTAAATATGATGGTGAGTATAAAGTTGTAAGGTTTAAGCATTCTTTTATGCATACGTATGTTTTTATAAATATTGTTGAATCTGTCATTATTATCTGTATATCTGTAGTATTTATTTAAATAAATGAATGCCATCATATCATATCATAGTTTATGGTATAGTATTTGCTGTACATACAATAAATACTATACCATAAACGTTTCATATTTTTTTATTTTGCTAATAAACGCATAGAAATTTTTAATAACAATAGTTTGAGAATAATTTTTGTTCACATAAATTTCGTGCTTTAACACTTAATTTACACGTTAAGTCGCCTGTCGGTAATACTCATAGCTATGTATCTATGTATTTGTAAATCTAGTGAAATAAATTAATTCACTTGGTAAATTATCTAAAACTAACTTCTCTTTTAGGTTTTTAGTTTGTATTCATCATTTCGTCTTTTATACTTATTATTTATAGTTTAATACGAACCAATATTGATACATACCATGTCGAGGCCAGTCGTGGCGCAGAGGTAAAATGTGACTGTAGGCCGTCGCCTTGCGCGGCACAAGGTTGGTTGACTGTAAAGCGACGGTTGTGGGTTCGATCCCCATTTGAGAAGATAAACTATTTAAATTTCTATTTCCATTTCAACGCTCTTATGTCGAGATAAAGCGCGGCGTTGAGTTCCGTCACTCAACACGCAATGCTTCCAGAATCCGGTAGAAAGTGGGGAACGGAGTGTCTTACCACTAAGTTACCTCTGCCTACTCTGCTGTGTGCGGGTACAGCATGAAGCTGATTTGATTTACATGAATAAATATTTTAGGGTGAAATTATATTGTTATTATTCTAAAATATTTGTTAAAAATAAGTATATATTTGCAGTTGCACCATCATTGCCACAAACAGCAGAATTAAAAGTAAAGAAAGAACCCTCAACATGGATAGAAATATCGTCAGAGTCAGAGGAAGATTGAAACTATTCAAGGTTGTCAAATAAAATGTAATAAAAGTTACATTTCACATTTTAAATCTAATAAATCTCTCTTAACAGTACTTAGAGTTTTAGCATTGCATTTCCCTTGTTAATTAACAATCAAAACTAAATAATGGACTATATCTAACATATATTTGTATATGTATATATATTTCATGCATGATAAACAAAAATTTCATAGAAAATAAATAAAAAATGATTGTCATTGGAAAACAAGCCACATTGACCAAAGTGGAGTAATTTCAATTTCTTAGGAATGTCTTGTAAAATTGATTGATGTAACATGAAGTTATACAATATAATATGAAATTATTAACTAATTAGAAACAGAAGTCATGAATAAACCTTTTCTTATTAAAATAGTTATTAAATACAATTTATAAATAATTAATTTCATTGGATTTGTTTCTACAAGTTGAGTTTATTTTTGTTTGAAATATATACAACTATCTGTCTATACTTAATACAGTCTGAAATTATTTGGATTTAGAGGATTTCATTTTTTCTTTACTTTGAACATAGTCCAATATTTAGTGAAAACATTTTATAAGGAACATATATACATAGAATATTGATAAATTTCATGTCAATTACATAAATACATAAATTTTGTAGACATAACAAATAATGATAATTTTATAATTGATAATAGAGATGTTAGTTTTTGTGGGGTACAAAAACTTAAAAAAATCTATAGTTTCAAAGTATCAACATGAATAACATACCCATAAAGCATTAAGGTACATTTAGAAATATGAAATAAATTTCATATGTCGACATCATTACTACAAAAACAATATTTATTTACAATATTTGAAATTATTGAAGACAATGCATAAATGCTACACAGTATAATTAATGCCTTACTAGGATAATAATTGTTCAAATCTATTGAAAAAAGGGTGATTTAAATAACATGTTGGTCATCTCCTATGATAATAAAATATAAATATTTCAATATAATAAGTAAATTAATAAATAAGCCTTAAATAAGTTCTCGCTGTTTTTTTGTTAAAAAAATTAATTTAAAATATGCTTACAATGACATTACTCAAAGTATTGTCCATCACTAGAGACCATTTTCTCTCATCTATCTGGTAGTAATCGAATCCCCCGTCGGAAAAACGACTCATCTTTCGACGCAATCCAGGAATCGAGCCATTTTTCGGGTTCTTTAAAAGAATGGAAGTGCTGCTCGCTTAAACCGTGCCATCGATCTAAACAAGTGGTAATCGGAGGGGGGCTATGTCCGGTGAATACGGCGGGTGGGGTAGAACTTCCCATTGAAGTGTTTCCAGGTAAGTTTTGACTGGTTTTGCCACATGTGGTCGAGTATTATCATGTAATAAAATCACTGCCGTGTCTCTGCTCGTATAGTGGCCGCTTTTCTTTCAGAGCGCGACTCAAACGCATCGACTGAAGTCGATAGCGAGCTCTCGTGATAGTTTCATTAGGTTTAAGCAGCTCATAATAAATTACGCCCTGCTGATCCCACCAAATGCAGAGAAGAAGCTTAGAACCATGGATATTTGGTTTTGGCGACGATGCTGATGCGTGACCCGGCATGCCCCACGATTTTTTTCGCTTTGGATTGTCGTAGTGAATCCACTATTCATCCCCAGTGACGCTACGGTGCAGAAAACCTTTTCTCTTTTGCCGTTGAAGCAACAATTCACACATGAGAAAACGTCGTTCTATTTTCGTTCGTTCTTTTGGATCATTCCTGACGCTTTAAACGTTTTGAAACTGTTTACGCATCTACTTGTAACGTTTTCCCGAGCTCTACTAACGTCTGACATGGATCTTCTTCAAGCAATGCCTCCAATTCTTTATCTTCAAATTTTGTCGGTGCTCCAGAACGCTCTGTCTTCAAGGTCAAAATCATTACTTTTGAAGCGCCTAAATCAATCTCTGCACGTTGTATTCGACAAAGCATTGTCACCATCTGTGTGCTTCCGCTGCAGATTTTTTCTAAATAAAGCAGTGCAATAAAATTCTCCGCAAAAACACTATTTGGCACAAAAGTACACATTTTCACAAAGGGAAAATAAATATGTGGTTCACACTGTAGTAAACACTATTCTATTATAATTTGAGGTTACATACTTTGGTGATTCGTTACCGTACGAAATTCCATGCAGCAACACCATCTTTAAAAAAATAGCGAGAAGTTATTTCAGGTCCTAATACAATATTATATATACATACACTTTCGAATTATATAAACACAAAGAAAAAAATGACTAGTAGTCAATTATTATCAAATAAATATACAACTTGAGATGGCTTTGAGTTTTTATGTATAGTATTTAATTTTTTATGAATTTTTCTTTCTTTAATGCATCAATGCACAGACCGCGGCCCGCCGACAGCAAAAATAATACTCGTACATTGAATTCTTTATTGTCTTTAATTACATATACTTCTGGCGGCCGGCCCGCCATCAGGTCATATTCTGCCGGAGTGGCCCCTAGTCTGTACAGCCATGATTTAGTGTAATATTGACACTAAATTATTGTTTTTAAATAATTCATAAAATGTTGATTGCAAATTTACAAAGAGAAATCTATAAGGCAAACACTAAAGCTAACGTTACAACTATATTTCATAAATAAAAAAAATCACATATCACTACACTGAGTCTGAATTCATACCATTTTTCTGATCTAACTTGTTGCCATTTGTTTTAACTGTATATATAAAATATGTAACAATCTCCTTTTCATTGACTGGCAGTGATTTAAAATGTTTCTGTATAGCCTGAAATTAACGAGTGTTAATTACTTTAAAATAACCTAGAGTTAACTCTAGGTTATTTATATCTTATTTATAACTTATACCTAAAGAGTTAACTCTAGGTTATTTTAAAATAGCGCATTTAATACACTATAAGTGTATTTCATTAGATTTTATTAAAATGTTAATGTTTAAACTAGAATTTACTTTCAACTTCAAAACAAAATTTGTGTTAGCAAATTAAAAATTATATAATAGTAGATATTTAAAAAAGTGAGAGCACATAAATTATATGAATTGCAATACTTACTTCAGCCAATTGAGTCTTATTCAATCCTGGTTTTGTTGGCACCTTGTAGTGTTTTTTATACCTCCTAAGAGTATTAACTTGCAGTTGAACCCAGTCCACCTCTGGTGTGTCCATTTCCACTTCATGACTGTCATCCTCGGAGTCCTTAGGCCTCCTTTGCTTGGTTCTCGCACATTGTATCATTGTCTTATGATAATCACAGATATACGTGTGCCTAGCCTGAAATTGTAAATAATTACTATTATTAAGTCAATTTGTTTACGCGTACGCAATTTTTGTTTGCGTTCATTCGATGTTAATATAAATGGAAACGCGTGCAACAACCAATGCCATACCGACCTGAGGATCTATATTAAGTTTGAGCCTCCTTTGAGCCACTGTTTTCTGTATGCGCTTGCTGTACGATGCGTTGCCAGCAGGTCGCCTACATCGGTCGCTGTCATCCACAAGGCAACATATTTGATCTGAATTACCTCTAGAATCTTCTTCTCCTGTGCTAAACCCGTTGTTCATTGGATACTCGCGTTGAATCATATATAACAGGTAAACTTTGAATTTCACACAAGGTCTCGCACTGGGCGATGCAAAATAGTTCGACGTATTCAAAAAGTCTCCGGATTGAGGTTATGATAAGTAAAAACACAGATCATTTCGGCGGAGCAGTCAATTAATAACATATCAAAACCACCCGGGGATCTCGATTTCACACCGCAATGCTCACAATAAGACAAAGTTTTTTTAACCACTGCACATTTACACAAATAATGCAATGTTCATGGCTTCGTCGGGCAAGCTCGCGATGTCTTACGGGTGTTGTACTGAATGTGTCGACGCGACGAGGGCGAATTCATAAAGACGTGTACTGTACGGTGTCCCCTAACAGACCCTCAGCCTTAATTCAAACCAGTGAGCACAAATTACAAATGTAGTACCGATCGCCATTCGAGTATACGTCCCGCTCCCGTCACCTCGCTCAACGCAATAGCGAACGCGCTAATGGCCGGGCGACGCACACATGCAAATATGACACATACTTCTTTGTGAACACAGTCCATATTGACAGCGCGCGCGTGTGGGTGCATAGTGCGCTGTAGTACCGCGACGTAGCTATACTTACGTATAAACAAAAAATAAAGCCGTACGGGACGCTGTGATTGGTGGGCGCGCGGCGGGCTTTTCAATTTTGACCAATCACAGGTTGTCCTGAGTGACACCGTCTGTCTTGTATTTATTAGTGCGACCGAACGCGAAGTTCCCTACGTAATAAGCGCTGAAATCGTGTGCTCGTTTATAATAAATATATACTCGGTGAGTTTTATTATTTCATATAATAGTAAGTGCATTATTATTAAGATTCGATGTTTGTTTTGGTAATCTAGTGTCATTGTTGAATCGTTATTTTTACTTGAACATTCTAAATTTATAAGCAAATGGCTGCCGAGAGGCGAAGTAGTGACACTATACATAACACAATGTAGTAATAGGTGAGTAGATATAGCGGTGCGGATACACAATATCGTGACACAACTAAATCAAACGAGTAACATACTACATTAAAATTGTAGGTTATGTTATTAAAACTTCATCACATTCGGTAATATTGAATATATATTTTTAATTATAGCAAATTGTTTCTTAAATTTAAATTTTTCTTGCCCGAACATATAAGATTCTTATTGTAGTTTTAGAGCGCTATCTGAAATAATATTTTGCTGCTCTCCTTATTTCTTTTGTCATTTAAAATTAAGTGAAATCCAAACAAATGATGAAAGTAATTATTAGAAATTTTATAGATACATATAATTGTTATTTCATTCACAGTTAGCGTTCTATCAGCTAAAATCGACATCGCTTATACATCGATATCGTATTATACATGCGCAAGCGCAATTAGAGTGACCACTGTCAGTACTATTATTATTTTGTTACATAATAACATTTAATCCAATCAATGTTAATTTATTTTATATGTTATTCAGTATCATATTAGTTAATATTATCAATATAAAAATATAATCGCTTATTATCACTCTGTATACTTTAAAGTATTAAACTTCACGCTCCGGAACATAGCAAGGTAGGCAGAGGGAATCTGGGAAACTAGTGTTAGGGTACTCGATTTCTAATTCGATAGACACTTCCGTTCCGCAGTTTACCAGTCGCACATTTGTTTCTTTGTACCACGGCTGAACGCAGTTACTGATTGTAAAAAAATATTTTCCAATATGACATTATTTTTAACAATTTATATTGAAAATAGTACAGTTACTTCAAAGAATGATTTTTAAATATTCTTAATCACTCATAGCATAATACGCAGAAGGACCCTTGTTTTAAAGTATTGGAGTACCGTAAAGAATTAATTAAACCAGCTTCATTCTGTATCCCACATATAGAGCAGGATAGACAGAGGGAACCTAGTGTTAAGACACTTCGTTCCCCACTTTCCGCCGATTTCTGGAGGCATATCGTGTTGAGTGGTTGATCTTAACGCAGCCCTATGTCTTAACGGGTCGAGAAAATGAAAAATATTCGTACTCTCGGTTGTGGAAAACCGACAACCATCGTGTTTACAACCAGGTTCATCACCCCAAGAAGACATATGTTTGTACGTTAACCACAAAAAGAAACCCTTTTGTCGTGTCGCTAATTCCAAAACACTCCCCTTATAGCCACGCCTAGCCGTGTTACCGGTACGATCATCTGGAAATCAATGCCAAGTTGGCCTCAAAGTGACTGAGGATCATCAGCAGATCGAGGCAGTACTTCACGCCAAAACGGTGTTTTGGCTTTATTGGCTTGTTTCAGCCCTGTATAGGGCTCAGGTTGGGTCTCATATGGAGTACTGTTCTCATCTATGGGCTTCTGCACCCCAGTATAAGTTAGGATTGTTGGGGACCGATGATCTGAGAAAGACTTGACACGTTGGCTTTGCGTAGAGCGCCTCGCTGTGCGTTCTCTACGGGATTTGTCACGGTGAGTGTTCTGGGGAACTGTTTGCCCTGTTATCAGCCGCCGAATTCTCTAGTCGTACGTCACAAACTTAAATACTATCTACACTATCTGGATATGTGGCAAGGAGCATGACTGTGTGGTTTTGTGGGAAATTCCTTCCACGCTCTACGCAATAATAATAAGTAGTTAAATCCTAAGAAATAGTAACCTTAACCAGTGAAAACGAATATTTCGACACTATAAAGGGAATCAAAATTCGTAGGGTACTCTCGTACCCTATTATTTTGATTCCCTTTACTTTACGCGTTTTTTGCGATATAAACGGCCATACCTTTCCTATAAACGTACAAAGAAATATTTTTTGTCAGGAAATAATGGGGCCGTAGATTTGAGTATATGGTTTGAATTTCAACTCTATATCTCTACGGATCACAGAGTGATCTTCGAAGGGTTCCTTTTTTCTTTGATTTTTACCAAGTTGATGGTAATTATCCTTCCTTTATACATTATCTCCTCAAAAATTATATAATATAATAGTATGCAGATAACTCATTCTTAATTTTAAACTGTTAGAGAATTTACAAAAAGCCATTGAAAATAAGTGATACTTATTATAAAACTTATTGGCCGAAAAGTAATAAAAGTGAGATAAAATACCATAAAAATAGTGAACTCTCCCTTTGCCCTTCCATTAAATCTCCAGAACAAGTGTAAAGGAAGCTGTATCATAAAACCCAAACCAAACGTGTTTACGCCTGGTTGTTGAACTCTAAAACGTCTCAGGAAATAACTAACAGCGAAATAGTACACTTTCTGACC
>JBAIZZ010000288.1:254283-334038 GCA_037355905.1 Heliconius aoede
GTTGCAACATCAAGTGGCTCAAACATTGCAACAACAACAAAGTTTGCAAGATCAGCTGCAAGCAGCCCAGCAACAACAAATACAGGCTGCTCTACAACGACAGTCTGCTACTTTGCAGGTATTTACTATTTCTTCCTCTTTTTTTACAGCTGTACAATGTGTTCTGCTTAGCAGCGTTAGGTAGAAATTATGTAGGGTCAAGGCAATTCATTATCAACTTCCTCAACTCATTATTAATTTTAAATAAAAAGAAAAATTATTATTTCTCAAATGAGCTATGTAGCCAGTCATCATATTTACATGGTTCTTTTTTTTTTAAATTAATAAATAACAATATTATACTTATTAAAATACCATTTTGCAGTATATTATTGCATTATTAATCTTTAGAGGCTATCTTTTATTAATAGTGTGTATTATATTTATATAATACATAAAAAAAATATGCATTTGTTATGAAATAATGTAGGTCATAGAATGACATATCCCTCTTTAAATAGTTTTCACAAATTTTACTCTTTCTCCATAAATTATTTTGCTATGTACCTACCAGTGCTGAAGATAAGTATTTTTAAACTTTAATGTTAACAATTTGGACATATTTTATTAAATTTACATATTTTCTTTTGATGAAGATAATTGGTAATTTCATTTTTGTTAATGTCTTTTTTACAATGGCAAGAAATTACAAATATTCGTCGATTATCCGAACTAATTGGGCAACTGATGTGTTCATATCGATTTTTTTGAATAATTGTACTATATATATTTATTCATAAGTAAATGAATATATTTCATAAAGAAAGAATTCAACTTATATTGTAGTCTTGTAACAAAACACACTACATGCCTTAATTTGTCGAATATTGGTCTATTATTATAATGCGTTACGAGTGTGTGTGTGTGTGTAACTAACAAGTGCACGAATGATGTGTGTAGGGGTGAAAGTACGTGAAGCAGTCGTTCGATGTTTCGAAGTTCACATAATTGACGTATTTTATCTGTAACAAGATTTAATTTTAAATTGTATCATTTGATTTATATTCTTACTTGATTAATTAATATTTCAAAAGGTTTTTTTTTTAGTTTCGACACAATTTTTGTGAAGTAGATTTTATTTCGATTCGAGTTTGATTCCCACTCGGGAGAGTGAATTATTATTACCATTTTCAATTCTTCCAAACACGGCATATTTCTCAATTTTTGTAAAGTAAGAACGTAGTGTTATCACTAGGAACGTAGTGTTACTAAAGCGTGGAGCGAAAAGATAGATCTCTTATTACGTTGATAAGATGGATTCTTTTTAAATAGAAAAACATGTAAATAAAACTATGATTTTATTTACACATACCAAACGTTACAAACATGACCTATAAAAACTATATATTGCGCTGGCAACTCTAAATATACGGACGTTGGACGTAACCGCTCTCTATTAGATTATTGGAGCTTGTATTTTTAATTAAATGTCTGACAAGCTTTTACTTTTGTTTTTTTCTCATATATTCTACTTGATATTGCTTCAGTTCGTGGTAATATTAAACCGTCTTACCGAAGTTTCTCTAGCAGGAAGAGAACCTACAACTATCGAAAGTATAAAAAGAAGATAATTAGATGAGATTATATCTCGTTTAGTTTTGTTTGTTTAACAATCGTTGTTTTAACAATCAATGTGTTTGCCTTGCGCATGGTTGTACTCTATTCAAAGATCGTAGATACAAATCTCGAGGAATATGTAGCAACTAATTCCAGCTTTAGCTTTCACCGTTCCATACAGTTTCGACACAAGTGTACAGAAACGTAATATATAATAAAATAAATGGATTATGTATACTTAACACGCAATGTTTCCAGAACTCGGCGGAAAGTAGAGAACGGGAAGTGTCTTAATGGGAACGGAGTTACTTAACACTAGGCTACGTTGCAATGTGCGTGGTAACAGCGTGAAAAAATAGAAAAAGTTGATACACGCTAAAACGGATGACTAATATTTTCGAATTTTTTTATCCTAATGTTTTTACATTTGCATTAGCTTATATAGCGCCATTTTTCGATACAATAATTGATATCATAACATCGATCTAAAACTATCATACTTCCGGTCTGATTAATAACTGGTTCAATAAATCGAAAAGTACGTTTGAACAGACATTTAAAATGCCTCAAAAACTATGTTTTCACTGTGCTTGCATAAGTTATATATTTGTTTCAGATTATTTAATCAGAAAATGGAAAACGGAGTGTTGATGTATAATTTTTTGACTCGTTGACTTTTATTTATTAGTAATGAGGTCATTTCTTGATCCATAAGTATGTCTACAAAAAATGTATTTTTTAATTTTATCGTAATTTTCCATAGGAATTACAGCAACAAGCCCAACAGCAAGCACTGTTAGCTCAAGCGGTAAACAAATCTAGAATGCCTCGCTCCCGCCCGTACAACAAGCCGCGCGGCCGAATGACGGCGTACGCCTTCTTCGTGCAGACCTGCAGGGAAGAACATAAAAAGAAACATCCGGAGGAGAATGTTATATTCGCGGCGTTCTCGAAGAAGTGCGCGGAGAGATGGAATGTGAGTTGAGTAGAGAAAGAGAGATTTCTTTGTAGATTGTTTTAGAGATATGAATTTTAAATTTTCGCCTAGTGAAATAATATCCTATTTGAAGTTAACGTTTCGACTGTGCCATGACGGATTTATTAAAATTTTATAAAATTCATATAGTTTTTAATTAGTACTTGATTTAAGTAGTAAAATGAAGTAGGGTCTTCGCTGTCTTTGCCTTTATTTTATTAAACAAGTAGCTAAGGCCCGTATTTTAAACTTTTATATGCATGAATGAGAACGGCGTCTCAAAATCGATCTCAGATTTGAGAGCGATTTATAAATACGGGCCAAGTAATCAATAAAACAATTACACGACAAAATTTCCCTTGACAGACGATGTCAGAAAAGGAAAAACAACGTTTCCACGAAATGGCGGAACAAGACAAGAAGCGGTACGAACTGGAAATGCAAAACTACGTCCCGCCCAAAGACGTCAAAGTGCGCGGCAGGAAACGACAACAGTTGAAAGATCCCAACGCGCCTAAGCGATCGCTGTGAGTTTTGGGTGATTCCGTTTTTCTATATTATTTTATTTATAATGTTTAGAGATCTATTTTTGTATATATAGAGGCTTTACAACAATCATACATATCCTTATTAAATTCATCCCCTGCAAATTGTTGTGGCTGTTCTGTTTATATTTCATCGTCGTTCTGACAGCAGGGATAAGCAGCTTCCCTCCACCCACTCATTTATCGTGCTTCACTCGAGAGGTTAGCGAACAAACTTGGAAATCACTAACAACTTTACCACCATGAAAACTGTGTTTTCTCAGAAAAAAAATTATTGAAACCTTGCTTTCTTTGAATTTTAACGCTTCATCAGTGGTCAAACATCTCCCCTCTCAAATTATAATCTGAGCTTTTCAGTCTCATTTACTCTTTTGTCACCGCATTGACTGGCACCACTTCGCACAGTTCCGACCCATCCGTTCATCCGTTATCCTCAGCTTATAGCGAGTCCGGCCATTATCGTCCTTCCACTTAACTTCAGTCACACATACAACATACAAATCTCTACTATCAATTATATCTGAACGTGTATACGTTATATTCCATCTGTATGCGGGGGACGGTGTATCAGTTTCTCGAAAGGGCTGGCAGGAGTAACTACTCCTTAAGGCGTACACGCCTTTCATCGTCGCCAAATTAAATAACATAATATATATTGTTGTCAACAGGTCAGCGTTCTTCTGGTTCTGCAACGACGAGCGGTCTAAAGTGAAGGCGTGTAACCCGGAGTACACGATGGGCGACATCGCCAAGGAGCTGGGGCGGCGCTGGGCAGCCGCGGACCCCTCGCTCAAGGCCAAGTACGACGCGCTCAGCGAGCAGGACAAGGCGCGATATGATCGGGTCAGTGTTCTGTAGGATCCGTCTGGCTAGCCTAGCTGAGAGTATCTTGAGGGTCGGAGTGTCTACTAGGGTGCCTCTGACTAGCTATGAGCAAGATATGGTGCTCCATAGAGTACCTTGGGTAGGGGATAGTATCTTGACATTACCGAATTAAACCACCCCCGGCATTTAAAACCGGAGTGAAGTAGTGACTTTTGCCACTGCGTTTCGCATGAGGTAATGCCGGGCCACGGCGCCCAACCCCACCTTAAAGGCCGGCAACGCACCTGTGGTTCTGGTGTCGCATAGGGTCGTGGGCGGCGGTGATCACTTATCATCAGGTGACCCGAACGCTCGTTTGTCGTGTCTGTACTGTACTGTTTATTTTTAGCTTCACGCTGTATTTCGCATTTAACAGGGTAGGTAGAAGGAACCTAATGTCAAATGATAGGGTAAGCAGAAGGAACCTAATTTTGGAACATTGCATGTTGACGAGCAGAATTTAACGCCACGCTTTGTTTTACCAGACCCAAAAAATTTTATAAATTAATTTCAAGAAATCGAACTCACTACATCTATCTGAGAAGCTTAGATGTGTTTTCTGTATTGTTAATAATTTAAATTATATTTTTCAGGAAATGACAGCATACAAGAAAGGCCCTTTAGCGCTAGTCCCATCTCAAATACAGCAAGAAGCGGAAGAGGAAGTAGTTGAATACGATGGCGAAGACGAATATAAGTAAATAAATTGTGATTTTGTATAGAAATGTGATAGATATGTTGAAATCTAACCAAAATGTTAGATGGAAATTATATTTTGAACGTTTTTTTGTGATTGAGAGGGTTTTTAAGTATTAGGTATCGTAATTTGAGAGCGAGAGGTGTTGGTGGTTCTATGCAACCATTTTTCTCTAAAATGTATGTCAATATTTTGTTTGGAAAAAATTACCATCTTGGGAGGGAAAAAATCGAAGTTAAAAGAAAAGCTGCGGAGAAATTAACATTACTTAACATTTCCTTTTAATCTAAAGAAAAAACTGGCCAATCACTTCAAATCAATGAATCTCTCAAGATGATAATTGTTTTTAAAAAAATAATACTTTTTAGGTAAAAATGTTTACGTAACTTTTTGGGTTCAAAATCTTCAAAAATTGCTCTAAATAATGCTTCAAAGGCCCTTAAACGCAATTTTAATTAACATAATTTTTTAAATGTTATTAATAAATGTAATATGGTGACTTAATTATTCTATCACATAAAAACAATAACGCATTGTTTTTGTGTAGTGACTTATCACTAAGTTAATCCTAATATATATTTTGAATACGGGTCCACCTGCGTTATTTCTAGAAATTACAGTTAAATTACCAACTGTCATAATATGTGTAAATGTTTTAAGGATATATGTATGTATGTGTTAAACATACATCTTTTTATTTTGTAGTGAAATTTTTGATTAAAATTTTCGAGATATTTTTACCATTTTATCCCAAATGGGTTGTTAACTTAAATATGAATTTCAATTTTATGTTTATGTTAATTTTAGAGTTATTAGTAACATGAATTGAATGAAGTTTTAATAAAAAAATTCATTCTTAACTAATTCCGAAGAGTTACTGTAATGCAAAAGTCAACATATAAAATAAAATCAAATTTCATTAAACTTTAAATTAAATGTTTTATTGATTTTGTATTGTTGTTATTAGTGAGCAATTGACATCAGTAAAACTACGATATCTTTAGTTTCAAATACTTTTGGTGCCATTTTTTGTTTAAATATAACTAAATATTTAATAGTCCATATTTGTTCATAACAATGGATCTTTTTCATACTTATTTTAAAGTTTATTTTGTATTGACCTTAAATACTTTCTTTACAACGCAAATGTGACGGACTAAACTTTATACTGACTGTATGTTTTTTCAACTTTATATTCAAATCGATGTTTAAAGTCCTTGAAGACGTACATACAAACAAACTTATTACATTGTATTATTAATCCAAAGTGTAAAAGCAGGTGTTTCCCAAGTATTAGTAATATTTAAGCCACCTTGCAGGTTCCATTTGTTAGAGATATATTTTTATATGATAATTTAAACAGGTCTGATAATAATTTATAAGAAAATCTCTTTTCCGAACTTTTTGATAGTATTTTATTTAGCTTCACGCTGTATCCTGCATGTTATAGTAGATTATGCAGAGGGAACCCAGTGACGTAGTAAGACACTCCGTTCCCCACGCGCCACTCAATTTTCGAGTCAATGTATGTTGTGTGGCGGAATTAAACGTCGCGCTATATCTACTTACAAGATTAAGGAAATAAAGTTAATTGGTTCACCTTAGTGGAAATCGAACCCAGGACGGTCGTAATTTACAGTCGGCGTGCCACTCCGCCACGGCAACCCCTTTTTGTTAGTTATGTTGTTATTGATTTTAGTATCGAGTTCAGTTATTTTTGGTGGGAATTGAACTGTAAGACGTTGCCATTTTTCTGTATTGTTTTCATTTTTAATTCAAATGTATGTATGTATTAATGTATTTTTTTTCGTTAATCATAAAACAAATATTTTTGAACTAAATTACCTTTTGTCAATTTACCAATTAACTATTTGATAAAATCTATATTAAAAAAAAAACATGTATCATACTTAGAATCTCGACTTATGAAGTCATTGAAGTTGATTGAAAGTAAGAAACTTTTTTAAATACAAAAAATATTACTTTATTATAATTACAAGAATTACAGTCGAAAAAAATATTTTACTGATTTCAACTTGAATGATATTTTCTATTTGGTTTTTTTAAAATTAAATGTGTAGTGTTGTCATATTAAACACAAACACGCAAATGGTGTTGCCTTATATTTTCGATATTTATGGCAATAGCTAGATTTAGTCAGATTTGAATTAAGTCATTTGAACTAATATAAGTAATTATAAGGGCAAGGAACGAGTGAATGATATTTTTTTTATTATCGTATAACTTGTATATAGTTAGTGTAAATTATATTTCTTTTTATATACTTCTCTTAAAATTTAAATTATTAGATTATTATTTTTATGTGAAATTACTAAATCGTTTACGAGGAAATAGAAGTGTTTATTTAAAATTTTTGTTTCACGGTTTTTTATTTTGCTATGTAATTGTAAATAGACTGCGAGACCGTGATCGTACTCAACAATAAGTGAGGGATTTAAGTGTGTGTCGTGTAAATACGTAAGTACATACATACATACATACCTCTGAACACGCCTTACCATATTGAAAAATGGGTGTATGGGGAAATAACGGGGTTTTTTTTACTTTTTGGTTTGTTTTTGGAATAAATAGTAAAACAGAACAAATTTTCTTTTATACATTGATAATTTGATGTATCTTTTAATAATTTAAAACTTAAAAACATAATAAGATTTATTTTTGTGTTTGTAGGTCGTTTTAATTATAAATAGATAAAAATTTTAAAAAAGAGCAATATTAAAAACGTATGTTAAGGAATGAATCCGAGGTATGGTTGTGAATTTATCCAACTCAACTATTCTTTATGATGAAAAAAAATATGTTTTTTTTTATTATAAAAATTTATTATAAAAACACATATTTTGAATGTAAAAGAATATTCCAAATTTCGTGTTGCTAGCATCTAAAAATTGTTTTTATTCTTTGTTGATTGAAAATTCCTTTGATATTCTAGAGATAAAATGTAACTAAATTTACTTTTTATTATTAAGATGTCTATTTTTATGTATTTTCTTACTGTTTGAGTTATTGGGCAGTTTGTTTTAATTCGATGTTATGTTGTTATATTTAGAAGTGAATGATTATGAATAGGTTTTTACGTAATTTGAATGAATGAAGGATTTATCTGTTCATTCTTATATTGTGAATTCTTCCATAATTTTTCATTTCTAGTTATATATATATTATAGTTATATGTAAGATATCTTATATAAAAGCGATGCGTCGATGGATGTGCGTAACGTTGGTGTGTGTGGAGGTGTATTGTTTTGAAATTGTGATCTGTAAAAACAATATAGTAACTTTTACACTTACACTACTGTTCTTTTATTTTTTGGTTCAATATCCCAATTGTACTTTTATTACATATCTGTCTCGACATGAGAAAGAAAAATTATATACATGTCTACTTAATAATATATGAAAGATGTGTGTATATAAAATTTATAACGTTAAAATTTTAGTATTTATAATTTTTTTTTCAAAAAATTTCAAGTAATGTTGGTCTGGTAACAAAGAAAAGCGCGGAGCTGTGTTCAGCCACCTACACGCACTGCCTCCAGAATACGTTGTGAAGTTGGGGGACGAGAAGATGAAGAGTACTCTAAGGAGTACCTACCACTAAGAACATCCTCTATATGTGTATGTTCTTTGCTTTTGCTTGTTCCTTCCTATATGGTTAAAAGGAATTACAACAATGATTGAGTATGTTGCAGATACCGACTAAAACACATACGCACGCAATATATATATATATATATATATATATATATATATATATATATATATATATATATTTACACTGCTCTGTTTGTGTTATATTTGCTAATTCAGAGTGGTACCGCTAGAACACATTCCCCCACATTAAAAGCTCTGCCAATTAATAACTTGCATCTCAGGGACTCATTCTGGACACATTTCATCATATCATGAGATACATCATCTAAAGTGTTGCATGTTGCGTGTTACAACATTTAGGAATATTTATTTTTTCATTAGTAATGTGAATTTATTTGATGGAATGTGTACCGACCTAAGGCTTAAGTACATCACACAATATTTTCTATTGAAGGTTCTGCTTGAGATTGTTAATCAAAATATTTTACACAAATTCCAAAATGTGTCACACAAATTCCTAATAAAAGGCGATCACTAAATATAACTAAAAATACTAAAAATAATTGTACGCTATGCCCTTATAAGATTGTGGTCAGATTTCTTTTTAGGGTAACGTTGTATCCTGCATGTAGCAGAGTAGGCAGAGGGTACCAGGGGGGCGTAGTCTTATGACACTGTTCCCATTACAAAACTTCCGTTACTTACTTTGCAAAAAGAGGCATTGTGTATATTTGTTTATATAAATTATGTTATATAAATATGTTAGTAGATAAATACATTACTTTACGAGAAAGCTTGGATTGAGGTCGAAGTAGCAAGCTCAAGCGATGAAAAAAACGCACATATAATTTGAAACATCATTTATTTTATAAAAATAAATGTTTTGACGACAAATAGTTTATAATATTCGGGGTCCTTACGAATTTTTACTCTTATGGGAGTTCCCGTCCCAAATGTTTCAAGACATTGTAAAAAATTCAGTTTTTACAAAAGTTATTCTTTTATCTTAAAACATTAACAACGTTACATTTTCACATCTACATAATTATTTCTAATAACGGTCGATCACTTTATTTTTACATACAACATTGGCGTTATTTAAAATAAACGTCTAAATAGAAGCTTCGAAATTGCACGATCGTGGGCACTGCATGAGGACCCGGATTTTTTAAATAATTAATATTAGGCCACTTCTTAATAGTATAAATAAAAAATTATAAATGCAATAAATTAAAATATTTGTGGTTACAATATATAAGTATGTTGTCAAAATCCGAGTCTCATATAGTTTGTGAGGTATTTAAAATTTGAAATTAAGTATAAAAATATATGAGAATATATTAAATAAGATTATTTATATGGTGTCATAGTAGTCCTGCGAGCTCGACGCGGCCGCAGTGCGCGCGCACACCCGCGACAGGCACTTTACTGTATTGATCGGTGTGCACCGACCTACAAATTATATAAAATACTAATGAAAGTAAATGATTAATTAATATTCTTCGAGTTAACTTAGTAATAATGAGGAAAATACCACTTTATAATGTTCCTGAATAATACGTATCTATGGGATTTGTTGCGGGTTTTCCTAATCTCTATTCCCAACGCCTAACAAGCTTGGGGTGTTTACTTTATTTTAGAATGCGTAACATTTAGAATGTATATGATTTTTAATAATTTAAAAACAAACTCGATATAATTAAGTACATTGAAAATAACAGAACAGTTAAGAGACGATCACTTAGTTATTCAGTATGTACAGTTCGGTTAATAAAATACTCTTTCGTTCCACTGATCCGGTTAAATCGAAAATATTAAAAAAAATAGGTTTTTATATTATGATTAATATAATAATATAAAATTAAAAAAAAAAACATTGTTGAGACTAGCATATTTATCCGAGACAACCGAAATGATAAAACGAAAAAGTATCACAACCAAATAAACGGTTAAAACAACTGAAGTGTTGCAACCGAACCGAGCGGTTACGTTCGAGTCTATACACTATTTGACGTTTACACAAAGATTATCCGTATACCAGGCTAATGATGAAAGCTCGTTCCAACATTTCTACACATTTACAAATATACATAAATATGAAATATATTGAATGCGACAAACTAATATAAATATCACGGAATGCAGCAAATAAGCCCTACGAGATCGAGACACACTAAAAATAAAAGTTTTTATGGGAAAAGGATGAAAAGCGTGGAAACAAATGAAGACGGCGAATACCCTGATTGTTCGCAAAACATAAGGAATAGTAATAGATTGGTGTTTACAAATATTTACAGTTTGGCGTTTTTTTACGGGAATTTAACATGAAATAAAGGTAGACATGTGGAACTGAAATATTGAGAAAATTTTTAGATCAAACAGAATAGATATCATGACAATATCTAGTTGTTAGTGTAATATGGCGTTATTTTTGTAAATTTTCATAGTCATTGTTTATAATTTCAATCGTCATTGTGTGTTTTTTCCAATACTTTTTACAAAATATATAAAACTTTAAAATTTCGAACGTATCGGGATTTGAACGGTTTCATTCCAAATTTTTATATAGTTTCTTTTTTTTTTTCGAATGGACTTAATTGCTGTTGACCTGGACTGGTCTTGACAGCTTCAGCAGACGGGTATATATTTTCTAAAAAGTATTATGTGTCTTAAATATTTCGTTCATATTACTGATGTCAGCGTACATATTTCGATACGACATTTATTAAATATATTTAAGACAATTTTCATAATTGAATAATTTATGATGTTTTAAAAAGGTTTTCGACAAAAAAAATAAATAATTTTGCCAAGCGTCTCCAACGTTGATTGAATTATTTTATATTTCTCACAATTAATAATTTTTTTTACACCATATGTCCTTTATTATCCATTTATTGATTTAAGAATTCTTTTGTTAGTAATCAGTTATGTCAGTAACATATTAGGAATGATTTTGTTACATACCCACTAAATTACCGCGTCCCTAAAATAAAAGTGACCAAAATCTAAAAAATTTAAAATTTTTGACTTAAGTCACTTTCATCTTAAGACTACAATACCAGACCAACCAAAACAAAAAAACCTATAGTTTACAAATTTACGGGATGAATTACATACATAATACATACAATTAGCAATATAATTTACAATCACCGCTATGATTGATCAATTTCATGGGGGTCAGGGGGCTGTTGAGGGATGTAATTCCACCTCGCTCGTACTACAGGTGGGGCTTGATTTGTGGGGCTTTCGAGGTCTTGTGGGTTTTCGGGATTTTTGGGGTTCTCAGGGTTTTGGGGGTTTCGTCTTGCTCGGACTACGGCAAGATGTCTTTGTATATAGTGTTCGTGGGGTGCAAGTAAAGCGGCTCGTTGTAAGCATTGTTCTGCGATGGCCAGTTTTCCTCTTTCTACGGCAACTACGCATAGGTTGTGTAGCGCTTGGACGTTGTCGGGTTCTAGTTCTAGGATGCGACGATAGCACTGGAATTAAAATATAAGAGAATGGGTAAGATGTTTTTAATATTATAATTACTTGAAGCTTTAATATTAAAATTACATAACGTAGGGCACAGTGTGACAGCAAACCCGACTGGTTGTGGGTTTGATTCCCACTCGGAGCAAATTAAATATTTATTTAAATTTATATTTCCTATCTTTGCTCTGGTGTCGAGGCAAACCGCAGCGTTGAGTTCTGGCACTCAACATGCAATGCCTTCAAAATTGGGCGGAAAGTATTGATCGACGTGTTTTAAAATTAGGTTGCCTACCCTGCTGTGTGCGGGACACAGTGTAAAGCCGATAATATTAAAAATAATTATTTATTCCCTTTTCATTAAAAGGAAACTTATAGTTAAGTTAAATAGAAAATTGAAGTTAACCAACTATACTCACACTCTCAGCCGCATCCAGATCTTTAACTGAATTGATATAAATATCACCTAAAAGTACCAACGCTTTGACATGATCGGGATGATGTCGTACAAGTTGTTTCAAAAACGGCGCAGCCTCTAAGGGCCTTCTTCGATCTGCTAATAATAAAGCTAGATTAAATAAGGCAGATCTAAAATCAGGTTTTAGATGAACTGCTGCCCTGAACCATCTCTCCGCACACTCCGCGTCTCCTTCGTCCATGCAGACCATGCCGAGGTTGAAGTGTACTCTCTCGTTTGTAGCTGGAAGAAAAAGAGAGTGATTGGTAGTGTAAAATGTTAATTTTCTGGTTTTGGATATTTTAAAAAGTTTTTTTAATGTATCATATATGTACATAACCAAAATTTAAAACATAAATAAAAATTAATATCTTTAGAGAAATAGCAATAAAATGTTGGGTGGAATGCTTTATTCAACGAGAAAACAAAATTTATATTTAAAAAACCGACACTAGAGTGCTATACTCATTTAGATTATAGTCTTAATTTATAAAAAAAGGCTTTCATATTGTTCAGAAAGTAGAGAACAATGTCACAACACTAGGTTCTCTCTGTAATAAGAAAATATATAATACAAATAATACATACCATCTTTATCCAGCAATTTCAGAAGTCTCTGTCTCGCCAAATGTCTCAAGTCCGCCGCGCCGAGCTCTTGCAACAGTATCGCGGAGTTTAACAACGCCTGTTCGTGTTCAGGCTCAAGTTCTAGCGCTTTGTCGAGGTAGGCGAGTGCTTGGGACGCTTTACCCTGTTCTAATAGAACTACTCCGAGCTGTTGGGAAAAAAGAAAATTTAAAAATTATAAAACCCTGTGTTTTCTTACATCTATGATAACAAGTATAATTGCAAAAATGAAGAGTTTGTTTGGTTCGACCTGGAAATTTCTGAGTATGTTGATTAGTTCATTTTCTTTTTGTAATGAACAAAGTCTGTCCCTAAACGCAATAGTTATGTGTTCAACATCCAATCGGGGGAATAGTCACTTAACACAAAAATATAAGTTAATTACGTTGGTCATTTCACCAAAAAAAAAAAATTTCTCGTTCCACCAAATTTTGATTAAAAAGTTATAAAATTGGTCGTCTACTATTATATATCACGTCAAAAAGTGTGAGCGGTTGTTGTCGCAACAATTCTTGTTGTTAAAATGACAATTTTTACTCCAGGATTTAGTAATATTTCAATATTGATGTGGATTGACAGTCCATAGTTTTGAAGTCTTATAGAGAGAGTAACAAACTGATATAATCATAAGAAGATTTCATATCAAGAAGAATCGAACCCACAACCGTCGCGTTTACGCGACACCCTTGTGCCACTGCGCCACGACGGCCTCTTATCGTGGCGCAGCCGCACATCGTCGGCAGGCAATGTTTAAAATACTCACATTATAATAAATATCAGGATTCCCGCTATCATAGAGCAAGGCCCGCTCATACACCTCTTGCGCCTCTTTCGTCCTGTTCAACTTAATCAAAATATCTCCCCTATTTATATACGCTTGGGTATAATCAGCTCTCATGCTGATAGCTTGTCTATACAACATGTCCGCTTCTTCCAATCGCGTCGCATTTTTAGATATCAAATTAGCCAAGTTCAGGAAAACGTTCAAATGGTTCGGAGCAATCCTTGCTTGGTACGACTCTCCTGGTTTAGCTTTGGGAAGTAGAGACTTCGCTTTGACGTAGGCTTCTTCGGCGTCCTGATACCTTCCTAGGTGGTTGAAGGTTCTTCCAACGTTGATGTGGGCGCCCACGTCGTCCGGTTGTACGTTGACGGCGGTTTTGAAGAATTCTAATGCGTCTGCGTATTTTCCATCTGCTTCTAGCGCGTGGCCGACGTTGTTGTACAGCTTCGCGTTATGACGGTTCACCTGAAATTTTTTGCGAAATTATGTTTTAGTATTATTTATTTTACAAGTTTGTTTAACATAAAATTAAACTACTAATAGTTTAATGTAACGATTATATTGATAATAAATGGTATATTATAGAACTTACTGTTAAACTGACAATATCATCTTGGAATCGATTAAAAAGAAAATTAAAGCAACATAAAACTGTTTTATAAAATAAAATTAATACAAATAAAAATATTTTCGATTTCGTAAATGATTTTTAAGTAATAAAGGCGCGTATTCCTATGTTTTAATTCAAATATTTTTATTTTTAAAACTTATAAAAAGCGCGGCATTGAGTTCTGCCACTCAACACACAATGTGTTAATACTAGGTCCTCTGTCTACCCTGCTGCGTGCGGGTTACAGTGTGAAGCTGTTCAAACTTGTTAGTTTCGTTAAAATATTGATGTATCTAATGTTAACTGAAAAACATGACGTAACTACACGTACAAAATCTATCTTCTACCAGCATATCAATCCTAACAAGATATTATTGGAAGCTATCCAGATGATTACAAAGAGCAAATGTAGTAACAGACTTAAAATATTAGGTAATCACCTTTAATCCGGAAGCAAAAATGGAATACTCGGTTTTCCAATCCCAATTCCTCACATAAGTTTTGGCACTGAATGCCAAGAGAAGGAAAATTAAGGCTCCAGCTGCCAACTTGGCCCGTTTCTTGGCAACTAAGCGCCACCCGTGTGCCACTAAAAGGCACCAACCCATGGAGGGCATGTAAAGAACTCGTTCTGCCACCACAAAACCGACGGGGAAAAACAGGTTAGATGCAGGCAGGAACGGTAAAACGAGTAACGCCAAACCCTGGAAACAAAAAATCTATTATAAAACCATGTTTGATCTAAAAATTAAATATTGCTTATTAATTTTTAACACATTTTCCTTGGAATTTGTTTGGATATATAATAAAATTATCATTATAGGGCGAATTTAACTGGCAAAATAGAAAACGTGATACTATATAACGAAATATGATTGATATGTTATGCTTTCACTGCTCTAGACATGTAATAAATTGAGAAGAAAATGTATTGTACGGTTGCCAAAATGCTGAACTCAAAGTAGATAAGAACTCCGTATTTCCTAGTTTAAATTCTAAGACTCCCAGATACGTATATTAGCATTCAAATATTATTAAATCTGCACCTGAGTGGGTGTAAATTTAAATAATTTAAAGTAATAGTTGATCAAGTAATTAAATAAAAAGCTTTTAAAGGCCGTCGCAGCGAAGTTGCTACGTATTTCATTCAACGTGGTGCTTGCAGGTTTTAAGTTGTTTTTAAATATTTATATTTAAAAACATTTCGCTTGACATTCATGTTCACTTGACGTGTTAATCTATTATAACACCATTCTTATATTATATCATTGAATTGCCTTTACAGTTTCAAAGCAAAAAAAAAGAGACAAACACTGCTATAAGATATGAAATGGATGAAAGTAATGAATAATATTATCATACCATCGACAAAGCCGAAGACCGCGTTCTCAATGCATGTATAGCGGCGGCTATCAGAGTGATTGCCAGGACAAGAGTTGCCAAGTTCCTTGGATCCCGCCAGGACCGCAGTAGGGCGACGGTCCCCATGGTCCAATCGCAGCACAGCGCTTCCGGTAGTGTTAGCAGCCAGGCGTTGAGAGCCGGCAGATACGCGAATGTTAAGTGTCTGAAAGATCGACTTATGTTGGGAAAGGTTTCATATGGGATTTATGATTTTTGTATAACAATATTTAAGCGAATCTATGGAATATGTATGGGAAGATTCCATTTCCCAAATTGAATGTAAAAATGTTAGTTATTGACTATTTTACCAAACTATTCGGATTAACTAGGAATGGCGTTTTAATTAATTTTATTTATAATTTACTTTCATAATTATTTCTTCTTATTACAAAAAAAAAATATCTTTTGCCTCGTCTAAGAGTGACATATGTTTTATTTATATTCATAAGAAATATTTATCTTGATTTATAAATTATAGATGTGATATCAAGAATATATAGGCGAACTATATAGGCGAGAATATTTATAGTTTCTCTTCAACTCACCTAGCCGGTGGCACAGCAGCACCCGCAGGGTTATCAAACCTCGTGAAGACAGGCAGCTGAGCACCCATGACGTGAAGCCTGGCCGCCAGCAGCGCCAGGGTCGCGCAGCACACGGTGGCAACCCGCCTTGCAGCCTCCCCACAGGCGCACCCCCACCCGCCTTTACCCCAGTACTCGAGCCACGATCTACTTGTGCAGTTACGACGCTGGAGAAAAATTGGAATTTAGTTAGTATTTGATTTAATATTGTTATTTAGAATGGAATTGTTTTTCTATATTTTTTTAGTTTTATGCTCTATCTTGCATGTAGCAGGGAAGGCAGGGTGAACCTAGTGTTAAGACACTGCGTTCCTCACATTGTGTATTGAATTACGAAACGCCGCACTTTGTGTTATTACTAGAACGAGTGAATGAAAATATTAAATGATACATTTCATCGAGTGGGAACTCAACCCTCCTCTTTATACAAAATGGGCACAGTGGCACAGCGTGTGACTGTGAATTAAGTTCAATCTGCCTACCCTGTAACATGCGGGATACAGCGTAGAGATAAGAAAGAAAAGAGAAATAAAGTAAGATTTGAATTTAGTTATATTAAGTAGAATAAAGATCTTATTATTTTATATAACTAAATGTTTATTCTACTAACCAACTATCAGTATCAAAATCTTGACAGTCTGAAAGAAAACTCAACTCTTACGTCCACTTGATAGTCGCTCTGTCTATTTTAATGTTAATTAAAGTATATTATGCAAAATAATCGTTTTCCTAGTATTAACGACACACGTGTATCTCTGCACATAAACAATGTGTTTTACATCAAGAAAGACATGCAAAAGAACCTCGACAATTACTTTATTACAGATACTCAGATGTTTTCCAGAAATCAAATCATCCATCAGCAATATTAAACAGAACCGACGAATTTCAGTCAGTTTCCCCGGAACAAGGAGAAACTGGTAATCGCCTTATATGTTTAGAATTTTGATGCTGAACGTCCACAGCAGAATACATTCGCATTGGATCCCAACATCTGTGTACTCTCAGACTCAATACTCGACAGGATCCCGTTTGTTCCGGTACTTGAAGTTTAGTTTGAAACTTCGATCCGTTTAGAATCCGTATCTCGATTTCTCGAATCACGGATCGCGGAACAAGCGACAGTTCGCTAACTCGCCGTATACGGGTCATTGTCGTTGGTTGTGAGATTGGTAATTTTTAATTGTATTTGAACGCAATTTATATTTATTTTTAATTTAAATAGAGAAATAATATAATTAATTTGTGTCAAGTATAAGTTTGAAAGGTGGAACAAGTTCCAAGTGTAACTTTACACTGTTGTTATGTAATATAATATAAGATATAGGAAATAGGTTTATTTAATTTAATGATCGTTTAAAATTATCTTGCATGCTTGCCCATGCAGTCTTTTCATTTTATATATATGTTTGTTATTATTTTTTATTCTGCATAAAATACCAAGACAGTCCATTCTCCGCTTTCAATCGAAAGTTTTACAGAGCGTTATATTAAAAATAATGTATTATTTCGTATATTCATGTCTTATATAAAAATATCTTTACCTTCTGAGCCACGAAGAGTTCGTACACAACACATACAGCAGTGACCGTGATCCCTTGTTCTTTGCACAACATGGCAACGCCAACGCAAGCAGTACACGCGACTACGTAGCGCCAGTCTGAAAAATAAAAAAAACTGTGAAATATATACATATACAGAGAAAAATATAAATACTCAGATACATATATTAAAAATAAGCATACCAATTTTAAAACTATTTAGATGGAAGTTTTTGTTTTAAATTCTTCTACTATTTAATTTTCTTTTCAGGTTCACGCTATATCCCGCACATAACAGAGTAGGTAGGAGAAACATAGTCTTGAGACACTCCGTCCACTTTACACTGAATTTTCGAAGCATTGCGTGTTGAGTGGCGTGACTAAACGCTGCTCGTTTGCCGATCAGAGTGGAGAAAGAAAAATAAATATTAATTTATTTATCGAGTGATAATCAAACCCACAACCTGTCACGTTTACATTCACACTTTTCGCTCCATACGGCTGGTCTCGTTTAATTTACCATTAATTATATTTCCATAACGGTGATTGACAGACGCACAAAACAATTTTCGTTACACATTTCGCGGTATATATTCGTTGCTGTCACATTTTGTTGCTTGTCAAAATGTACGAAATAAAACAGGACAAAAGAGAAAATGTTGGCAAACAAAAGATAATAAATATCTTGTCGTTTGCTCATCCTTCATATATTTACCCTCAGAACAAAATGGAATGGTGAAATACGAAACTATCTGTATTACTCTAGCATTTGACTGTATTATTTTCAACTAGTGTCTTGAGAGATTCACTTCAAAGTTCTCAAAGATTGGCCTTATCAGGTACTTAACCGCAGGGCAACGGCGGTCTGGCCCTTCAACACAGTAAGAAGCTTTGGGGTCTACTTTATGTGAGGAAGTCAAATAGGGTTGGAAATGCCAAGCTACGAGTGTATGGGTTTAGCGATTAAGGCTAGTAGCGGTGATAATTAAATTATATTTGTTTGGTTATGGAGAAAATACACGTGTAAAAATAAATAGTAAACATGAGTCTTAATATTTACTATTCTAAATATTGTAAGAAGAATATTATGTATATTGATTAGACTGATTGAAAAAAAAATTGTGATATTATTAATAACTAAAACTGTATATAGTTTAATAATAACTACTTATTTTATATAATAACTTAAGTCCTAAATTTAATCCTTCTAAAAAAAATAGATATAAATATTCCTACAGTAGCACGATGACACAATAAAACTAAGGAAAAGCTAAAGAAGTTAAACGTGTAAATGGCAATCGACGAACATTTTCCCATTGTCGGTAATTTTTGAGAACGTGAAACGCGATTAAATTGAAGCCAATCTCGACCACAATTTTTAACCCCATCAAGTTAACTGGGGTCCAAAAGGAAACGTAGAGTGGAACCTCCATAAACATTTGCGCGTTCGCAGGAGCTTAACGAAATTACATTCTATACAGGTATACACGGAGGGATGTTCGCGCGTCCTTGGTTTAAAGTTACAGCACATATATGTGTTCATAGTTTAGAATTCGTCCCCAAAATGAAATTAGTTCCAATGTAGTGGACTTTCGGTTTCGGACAGTTTCCGGAAAGTAGCTTTCATAATATTTGAACTCTGTCGGCGAATCCGACAATGTATGTTTCTGACGACAAAGTTTGGTTAATCTTTGGGGGGTTACTTAACATGTTAGCTATGTTATAATTACTCGAGAGTGATATCGTATCGTACTTTGTATTATTATATATATAAATTTTCTAAAATAAATAATTGTGAGTTTATTATACACTTCGTTTCCCACTTTCTGCCAGATTAGGTATAGCGTGTTGAGAGGCGGAACTCAATGCTGCACTGTGCCTTGTTATCAGAGGGAGGAAACGAAATTATTAATAAAAAATAATTCATTCTCCACAGTAGTAATTAAATCCACAACCGTCGTGTTAAGTCACATGCTAAAAAAAGTTGCAAAAAAATTTACAAAAAAAAACCTTAAATCTATAATATAAATTCAAAAAAGCCAAAACAATTAAACATTCAAACAATAAATTAACACCTGCCTATACCTACCAAAAAAATATAAAAGTTTCACCAAAAAGTGTCCATCAAAACTTACCTGTACACCGTCTCCGGCTCGCGGCCCGCGCGTAACAGAGCAGCGCGGCCAGGAAGAACAGCGACGACAGCATCTCAGCCCTGCCCACGACGCCTGTCACCTGTACGAACGAGTTAAATCATTTAAGTTTTAATAGAAGCCATTAGAGAGCTTTTACTGTTCGTGTGCTTCGCTAAATTTGTGAAGCGGTGTGTTATTTTGTATATTCATTTGTTTCATGTTAAAATATTTTGGACTATAGTTAGCCTTGCTTCACGCTGTATCCCACATAAAACAGCGTAGGTAGACGGAACCAAGTTTTAAAATGCCGTTCAATATTTTCCGTCGAATTCTGGACGCATTACGTGTTGAGTATCGGAACTCAACGCCGCGCTTTTGCTTTGATAATTAATTTTAGCTTTGATAGATAATCAAATAAATAGAATGCAATTCTACGCAATCACGATAAAAATATACGGTAGGAAGTACAAACGTGAGCAGCGTTTCTCCTTTCGAAACTTCTTTCATATGCAAATAACCAATTTAATTTTCAAGGAACTAAGTAGTGTAAAACAAAATACGTAGGCTTGGGAATTTTAAAATTTTCTTTAGAAAAGTTGATGAAATGCCAGCGAAAGCTGACTAACCTTAACCTTTCACAATCCGGCTCAATTGGGCCTCGAGTTGCTTTGTAATATTCCTTAGTAACAGTTATAAGGGGACCATTAAAAATTCGCCTTATAAAAGAAACGGTGAGAAAAAATAAAAGTGTAATACTGAAAGTGAGGCCCGCAAAGTATAAGGAAATAGATGTTAGCTCCGTTGGGTTGAAACCAACGAACGGGATAATTCCGTTAAGAAAATACTCCTATCTAGTCCTTTCCAATTAATTGACAGTCCATTTAAACGAAGTTAAACAAGTTATTTAATATATAAATTTTTGCCACTCTGGTGTAGACGCGCGACGTTGAGTTCCATCACTCACGCAAACACGCAATACCTCCAGAATACGGCGGAATGTGGGGAGCCGAGTGCCTTAACACTTCTGATCCACGCGGGACACACCGTGAAGTTGATTGTGATGTAAATAAAAAAAAAACGCAGTGTTCACTTCCAATCAAGTACAGAACCTGACGCTATGAGTTTATAAACGGCAAACATAGTTAGAGCCTGAGGCGGCGGGCGTCTCAGCCATGTCCTCTTGCGACTTTATTACAAACTGTTTTGCTCGGAAAATAAACAAGTTAGGGAACTATTGCTGGAATTACGCCTGTATTTTTACTTAGTTGAACGTTGAAGTTGACAGCGTGCTCTTTATTTGGCTACTACAAAGAGCGGGGCAATTCGAGAAAACCATTTAAGATGTCTTCAAATTAGAAATGTTATTTAACACAAATAAAATGTTTTTTTTTTGAACATATAAAAACATATCAGCATAGAAAAGGCAGAGTTTAACAGCGAAATTTATTTAAATTTAAGATTTCACGTGAGTTTGCACTACGAATAAGTTGCAAATAGCCGTTAAGTTTTCAGATAAACTCTGAGTTCGACGTTAGAATTCTAAATGCACTGTTCCCTGCCACCCTCAACGCGGTGAATGTAGACAGAAATTTTTGAATTTAAAAAGAAAGAGACGATTCAATATATACAATGGAAATAAATTGAAGCGATAAACAAACTGTGCGGCGATAAAAGAAGTGTAATAGTATGAAATTGCTCCTATTTGCCGTGTCGGTGTGACAGACCGAGTTAAAACTTTTTAAATTAATGGTAAACCTTTAAAATGGCGATGTTGGGCTGCGTGAAGCGGACAAATAGAATATAATAATTTGTGTTTGTCTGGTGATATTAACTTTAAGGATAGTATTGTCTTTTTTTTTTCAGCTTCACGCTTTATCCCGCCTATGGCAGGAAAGGCGGAGATAGAGATAAGTTAGTATCGTGAGACATTATGTTTTCAAATTCCGTGAGAATTCGACACGTAGCCCGTCGAATGGCAGAAATTAACGCCACATGTTACCATACCATACGCAAGGATATAAAAATAATATATTTCACCGAATGGGGGGGGTCGAACCCACAACCATTGGGATAACAGCATTAAGTCTTGTAATGTAATCTTATTTTAATATTATTTAATATAAAATTTAACTTTTTACTTATAAAACTTATTACGAATTGCAACAACACATAAATATGGAATACATAACTGCAAATCAACATATAATAACATATTATAGTAGAATCCAAGATTCCAACAGATAATTTAAACTATGTGATGGCTCCTCCAAGTCAAGGCAAACAAATAATGTTTGTACACAAATTGAAAAGTTTTTATTAAAGATTGAGCTCATCGGAAATAAAACTAAAAGGAATCGCTACTTCATTTGTCCCTATACTTTGTATACATTGAAAATAAATACACAAGAGCGACTGCCTTCATTCTATTTTAGCCAACAAAAGTTCTTTCTGAACGGAAAAAAAGGTATTACGTTAATTCAAACTGAAGACGCGGCACAGTAGTATCAGATACGATAATAAAGAATCAACATGAAAAGAAACAGCTCTCAGTGAGTATTCGAGGCTCGGCCGTCCCTCTAATTACACGAGTGATTGTGCGAGAGGGTATAAGGGTAGGTCAAAGATCAGTGATCGTGTGAAAGGACCTCAATAATAAAGGAACCAATTAGTTACAAATGTGAGTATAGAAAGTGAAGCCAGTCGTGGCGCAGGGGCACAAGGTGTCACTGTAGAAGCGACTGGTGGTGGTTTGGATCCCCACTCGAGGTGATGAAAGATTTATTTAAATTTACATTTCCATTTATTCGCTCTGGTGTCGAGGCAAAGCGCGACGTTGAGTTCTTTCTCTCAACACGCAATGCCTCCAGAATTTGGCAGAAAATAGAGAACGGAGGGTCTTGATACTAGGTTCCCTCTGCCTACGCTGCTGTGTGCGGGATACAGTGTGAAACTGATTTAATTTTGATTTATTTAGTGAAGAAAAGGCTGCATGTTTAGATGGACAAGGCTAGAGTTGGTTACAACAAAAGATAAGTACAGGATTAATAAGAAATTAGCAGCTATCAAATTTGGTGAAAGACTAGATTAGGGTTACAGATTGGGTTCATTCTTGTGTAATTAATATTTTATTATTATAATCTATATTTACTACAATCTAAATACACAAGTATCTAAAGTAGGTCCTGGAGTATTTAGTAATGATAATAAGTTTGTCATAAAATTTATTTTATTGTATTGTAGAAGAAGAATAAATGTAAGACGTAAATAAATGATATACGTAAGTTCAAAAACTTAATAATAAATTATCATTAATATCAGCAAAGTGATTGATATTTCAAACAAAAATAGATATACGTATATCTGTTGTCACATCACTATTTTATAGACAGTTCATATTTTTTAAATTAAAAAGTGCCCAAAATCAAATATAAAATTCCAAATACAAATTTGCAATTTAAAAACAACTTTAGTACCACATTTTAATATACATACAAAAATCGAATTACTTAAATATTTTATTTTACTAAATAAAAATAGTAATAAATTTTTTTAATCGTTTTACACGCTATTCATTATTAAGGCTTTAAATTTACACGCATCAACATGCATGAGAGAATAACATAGATTCTGTTGAAGCTTTTAAAATACCGATAACAGTTCATTCGTCATAATGAAATTTTATGTCCGTTTTATTGAATATTAATATAATATATTGATGAATTGAAAATAAATTCTTTTTAAAAATGTTATTATTGTATTTATTTCACACAAGCGTGTGACTTGACTGTTAACGCGATGGTTATGGGTTCGATCCCCACTCGGGGAAATTAATTGCTATTTATTAATATTTTCATTTCTTCGCTCCGGTAACAGAGCAAAGTGCGGCGTTGAGTTCTGCTGCACTCACCACGTAATGCTTCAGTAATATATTTTTAAATTATAATTATGAATTAAATGGGATATTTATAGACATATCTTTGCCAATGTACATACAAACATAAGTTTTTTTTTTAATTAAATTATATGAACTTATTATTTATGTAGATAGTTTACTTACCGCCTCGCTGTGTATAGGATGCACCGCGAACAAGATGGCGGCCACGAAACTTGCAAATTCCGGAAGAAACATTGCGCAAACCCTGCAACATTTAAGTAGGTCAGTTTTACTTGTTATTTTGGAAATTTCCAGATGAAAAGTTACTAACTTAACAATATTCAATAACATCAGATCAACTTGCTTGTATTTACTTTTTGAATTAGCATATATGTATAAATAAAATATATTGAAATTGCAATATGTATGTCGGAGCGCGATATACGTATAGGCGAGCCAAGTGGTTTAGACGTCTCGTAGTTTTGTTCCTCCATTGCCGAGATAACACAATTTCACACTAACGGTATGATTCAGACGTGATCTGTCAAAGCCGACGGCCGACCAAGCCAAAAAAGGGCCTGTATTGGCGACGCACCTCGCTTATAAATTAGCCGCCCCACCTTCATATCTCGCCTGATTCGCTGAGTGGCGCGATTACGTTACATCCGGCAGAACAACTCAAATAAAATAATTATTTTTAATTAAATTCACTTTAAATTTTATTTTTAATTTTATTCGTTAAAAGATCTAAATTAATTAATTTTGAACTTATTCTCAGTATTTCTAAATTAATTATTATCAACGCCGATAGGCACGATGACGTCACATCCGATATAAAAACCATACTCAAATATGGAACTTCTATTTCAAATTTAATTTACATTAAAAGTGTACCTCCAATTCCATTCGTTAAAAAAATCGGAATTAATTAATCAAGAATTTATCCTTAATATTTCTTAACCAATTATCATCGACGCCGACATGTATGATTGCGTTTTTGAATCCAATGTTAAATATCCTTTTGTTTGTAAAAGAAATGCCAACTTTGATATTTTTAAACTTAAAACGTAGTTTTTTTTAAATAGTTCGATTATGGATAAAATGATGAGTATTAAAGGTTTGTTGGCTTACAAACAATTGATAACAACTGTAAATTATTTTTTTACTTAGATTAAGGCCACTTATTAAGATTTAAGACCAAGTAACTTATCAGTAATATATTTATATGGATTTTTAATATCGTAAGAATTCAACCGGTTCAAATAAAATTTTAAAAAATAATTAAAACACATTATATAAAAAAAAATATTACTTATGCTACTGCTGTAAAACTTTAATGAAATTTGAGGTAACATTATAACGAAACCACTCGTATAGTTTCTTCGTCTAATTGTACGTGCAGTTAAACTCATTCAGAACAAAGTACGTTATAAAGTACAGCACATTCAAGTAACGTCTAATAGCAGCTCGAGCAGTCATTAGATAGTGAGAATGCGGTTACACTGACCGATACAGCCTCCCATAGAAGATTATCATCTCTCTCTCTCTCCAAGCCTACCTACGTAGAAATTAAAGGTAGAAAATGTTAATTGAGGATGAATTTTGTAATTAAAAACGGAAATGGACTCGTCTAGAAAATTTAATTCCACTCAGCACGAAAGGTAACAAACGAGCGCACGACAGATATTTTCTTCTATTCTAATATACTAAAAGCTCTTTAATTATTTCAAGAGTCTACATGATGATAGTTGAAATGATAATAGTCGTAGTAATATTACATTCCACTCAGATATACGAATGTAGGTATATCTCACTAATATAAAAGAATAAAATCTTTTGTTTCTCAGCATCACGCTGTGTCTCACATGTAGCAAGATAGGCATGTTGGGTGGCGGAGTTCAACGCTGCGCTTGGCCTCGACACCAGAACGAAGAAATGAAAATGTAAAATATTTAATTCAATTATGGATTGAATCCACTATCTGTCATGTTTACACATGCTTTCGCTGCTGTGCCACGACAGGCCTCAACAAAATAGAATACTATTTTGTTCACAGAATACAGAATTCAGTTGAAAACATAAAAATATAGGTCAATACAAAATACAAGTGCATTGAAGCTGTAGCACAGTCATTAGTTCGTGAGCTTGCGGTGGCTGACCGACGCAGAGTTCCTCTTACTCGCAACCCAAGAGTTGATTACTGATATAACCTACAACTGTGAAATAGCAGCATGCCGGATGTAATATCCATGGTTTTATATTTGTTTTATTTTTAATTAACCTTCTTCTATTTTTATATGTATGTTAGCTGTGTGTGATTTTTTAGTGGGCAATGTTTTTTACATTGTTTTCTTTTTCTAATAGTAAACTATTTCATGTCGAGTAATTCAACACTGAATCTTCATCATAACTATATCAAATCAATCAGAGGCAATCAAATTTCAATACATATCAAATATATATTTACGTAATTATTGGCATTTTATATGTGAGTCAAGTTGTAGCTATGATCTACTTTTAATTAAAATTAATTTTAATTTACAGTTGCGAGAACAAAAATTATAAATATTGTTTTATTACAAATATAAGCAGAATACAAAGTTTGCATTTAATTAACAGCAAGACCTACAACAACATAAATAAATCTATTTGAACTAAAATGATAAAATGGCAAAAACACAATTCCGTCCATTCCGTAGCACTTAGTATGTTAAATAATTATCACGAGGCCGGGTTCGGTGCACAGAGTGCATTCTTTATTGACACTCACTTTTAATGAAAGAAATACATTTAAAAGGGTAGGAGTGACCACTTATTTCTTGTAGTTATTTCTAAACCAACCACTAACATTTAAAAGAGAAGTAACGTCAATTTCTTCTGGATACTTCAACCCTTACTACGTCGAAAGAAGGCGAGCTATTAAGACTGTGCATGTGCACATACGTTCATAGTTTCGTTTAGCAGAAAATCCCTAGAGGGAAGTACCCCACTTTAGTTTGGCGTCTTAAAAGAAAATGCGAGCATGTCATACCGCATTCAGGAGGGTACTCACATACCACCCCCCCTCCCTCCTACCCCATTTTACAGGAACACGGGGACGTTGTGCAAGCTTAAGATTTGTTACTCGTAGATTGTATGAATGCAGCTGCATGTTCAATGCAAAACGCGCGGTTGTTATATCATTTAGTTCTTGGTTAAATTGAATTTGTGAAAATAAATTATTATATTTTGATATTTACATATTAAGTATTAAACATATTATTAGGCGTTATAATTTCAAAGTATTAACAAATAACCTTTAAATAAATTTGTATTTAATATAAAAATACATAGCCTCAATTAAGACTCTTTTAACAAGGGTCAATTAAATTTTACAATTACAAATCTATTACAAGTAAGGTATCACTCTAACATACTTAACGAAATAAACATATTTAAAATAAATCATTAGCTTCATTGTACAAACCAAAAACTTTTGTAACTTTAATTTAACGAACAATTTCAAAATGAAAGCCTGAAAGCAACACAATGAAAACTATCCTCTAACAATATTTTGTCGAAAACCCTCAACAATGTGTTCCACCATACATACATACATACATACATACATACATACATACATAGATGTAAATTAATTTAAATTTTCCACACGATTTCCTTTCACGATACAAGAATTCGGCCGTAAACTGTAGTTGGTGGGACTGCGCCGCCCTCGTTCCAAATAAATAGTTGTAATGTGCTTGTTTAGGAAGTCCAGTTTGACCTACTTCACTTTTGTATTAGCCAGTTGATATTCAGCGAGCTTGTTTATATATGCGCTTGTCAACATTTTGTTTTTCTAAATTATATTATATTTGGTATTATAATTATTTTCATGAGTTGTTTTCCCGTTTTTGTAGATTGTATTTTGGTTAATTAATATAGAACCTCAGTTGACCTTCGAAAACACAGTACCGATGATGGTGATACGTAAAAAGCACGAGGATCCAGAGAACGTGTGTGAGAACGTGTGCGAGGAGGTTGGTAATAGTAGAGGAAGTAAGAGAGATATACACAGACCATAGCGTTTTGCACTCCGTTCTCTCTGCTCACCCCGCTAGGGATACAGCGTGGATAAAAACATGTTTTTATGATTGACTAAATACTTTTGTTTTGTCATATTTCAAATTTTAAAGTATATTTTTCAATATTTACCAAGTGTATGGAGTTATTATACAAAGTATTCACTATACTAATATAAAACATGCATAAAGCATCTTAAATCTAATTTAATTGCACATACAAAAGCATGACTTTACAGTTTGAAACGTAAAGAAAATGTAGGGATAATGTGGTCTTGGTTTAATGTACAAAGAAGGGCTCGATTTAATGTTACATTTTACAAGAAATGGATATTAATGGCGTGTAACGCTGTGTTAAATAATGTGTAAAGCTTGAGGTAATCTGTGTAAGAAAACATTACGAACCGCAAATGTTTCTTTGAAGCGAAAAACGATGTTCATATTAAATAAAAAAAAAGTTTAATTACACAAAAATGAGAGAAAAACATTTTACTTATTTAAATAATATTTATTTGGTTCACAAATGATGTTATCATTATTTTCTATAAATACATTTATGGTGTTTTTAAAAAAAACCATTAATATTCATCCTTGCCAATGGAAAACACAATCTACAAAATATTTATAAACAGCAAAAGCGTTGAAGGTGCTATTGCTGTAAAGTATATTTATAGTAACTTAGTTTCAAGTTAGGTACTGTTGCCTTAGAGTTGGAAGCTTAGGGAGAGTTAGGGGGAAGTGACATTAATTGGTCAAGTTTGCTAGGTGGCGACACCGCGCGGTGTCCGGCCGCAGCCTTCTGAAACCAACTAATTGAGATCTGTGCACACCTCCCGCACGAGGTACGGACGGACGGACAACTTCTCTCGGAATTAAGGCTCTCGTTAGCGACTTTTTGCGAAAATAGCTGAATCTCTTGAGAACTTTCCGACCAACATTTATATATAGATAGTTTGTACCGTACGTAATGAACAGCCCGACGCTCCCCAAAGGGATTCTCTCAGATTGTTATCGTTACATCGAAATTGTATAATACTATTTTAACTCGATCGCGTTACACGTCTAATAGAATACTCGAGGCGACGGGACAACTTTTCTTAAAAACTTCTGCTAGCTTTTTCAATTTACGAAGATGAATTTCTTACGAGATTTCAACGGAAGTTTTCAGTGGACCGGCGCACCGAGTTTACAAGTTTTTTGTTAAGTCGCTTCAGCAACAGGGACTATTATGTTTTGTTATGTACCAATATAAGATGCTAATATTTTAGCGATCGCTAATAAAATATACCAGAAACAATTCTTAGGAACATTCAAATACAAGAACTTCAAATTATATGTGTAACGAATATAGATACATATAAAAGTACTAATAATATGAATTCTGCAACAATAAACGGGTAAATCTCGAAAGCTACGTTATACAATAGTCCTTGTAAAATTAAACTAGTAACGCAGGAACATTTCGTTTGAAATGAACAGTGGATCGTGATTTGTTTTGCATTTAGTGCACTATTCTATTTGCCAACCTTTTTGAGCTTACAAATTGAGAAGAGAAAAAGAGAGAGGAGTACAGTATTGTGATTAATGGACGATGTAACCAGAGTGCATGATATCTCGTTTAACGTCTCTTTATACGCTTTTATTCAAATAGAATGTCCGTAGGAGAAAATAAAGCGCTTCAAGCGGTTACTTCGGGAAAGGAACTTTTGTAGTAGAGTTTTATGCGCTTTACACTGTTAGAGTGTACCTACTGCGATGGTCTTTGACGTGGTACGGTATATTGCAAAACTATATTATTAGCCCAGGGCGGGGTTGTTTGATGGAGAAGCATTGTCCTTTTTATTATTTATTATTTAAATAGTATACATAAATAATAAAAGTATTTAAGTTACATATTAAAGTAGTATTGACGATTAATGAAAATTGCTTAAATAAGAAGTACTTTTACTTAATTATACATTTTATTTTTTAATATACGAAGTAGAACGGCTATAATTAATTAGTAGTGAATCGCCTATAATAAGTAGTGTAGCAAGAATCTCAATCTTACTATTATTATTTATTTTTTCTCTTTTTAGATACATTAGGGATAAAACATTCGATTTCACAAATAGAATGAAATGTCTTAACACAAGGTTCCCAGGTTCCCTCTGCCTAACCCGCTGTATCTGGGATACAGCGTGAAGCTAAAAAAGTACATAAATATAATCTACAATATTAAAAATACAAACAACATTAGCAATACATACACAAAAAAAATCTTTCATAAACCACAATCCTTCTATTTGACATACTTTAAAAAAAGTGCACAGAGCTTTTTACCGCAGACAATATGTCATGCTCGAGCAGATACGTATCCGATACGAGCGTCCCGAGGCAATCAATCAACCACCGCATATGCATAACCGATACGCCTACTGCGAACTAATCTTGGTGGAGCGACAGCCGTCTTTGGATGTTTGTTTTACGTAATAAGCGTATATCTGGTTTCGGATTTGACTATTAATGCTGAGCTTTAAGCTATGTTTAATAGGTACTATGAAAATATTTTTTTTGCTTGTTTTTTGTATGTACGCGGCGTTGAGTTTCGCCACTCAAAGCCTCTTGGCGGAAAGCTGAATATCTTAACACGAGGTTCCTTCTCCCTACCCTGCTTTGTGTACAGCGTGAAGCTGATTTGATTAGATTTCTTTTGTATGTATTTTTTGTTTAGAAATCGATAATTGTTTAAGATATGTAAATAACTATATTTCGTTGTTTTTAATTTTTTTTTGTTTTTTTTGACGATTTCTTTTTATGTTAAAGATTTCAAAACTTGAAGAACTTTTCTTTCAGCTTTAAGTTTCTTCCTGCATAGTAATGTAGCCCCAAAGTTAAAATGGTATCCAGATACTTATAAATATTTAAGAAAAATATATATATATTAAGGCAAATATCAAAGTATTCTATGTTTCATAAATAATATTTAGTTATTCTTTACATTTTACGACCTTACATCTTCTTTTTCTCGTTCTTTTTAAATTTTTCTTTCCCATTTTTGCCTTTCAATATAAATTTTGCGATTATTAATAATTTAATACATAGTAGTTGTATTATCATATTGTATTGATGTTGAGATATTCACACGTAGTTTAGTCAATGATCAGTATTGTGCCGTTCCAGGCATGAATTAATTGGCTGCTTCATATGTCACTGACGGCACACGGCATACCTGCGCTATCATATTCTCCTTACTATGTCGCGTACGTATTTTAGTTTGGAAAAATATTCATTTAGTGGAACCTGTGGTTATTTTAAAATACAGCTAATTTTTTAGTACTTACTAATGTCAGCCCTTTGCACTCGTAAATATGTGCCATTATGATTACACTGTACTCAGATTATTATTTTACCTGATTGTCTGCTGTGCGTGACGATACTCTTAGTCTCTTAGTTTTAAAAAAATATAAATAAAAACTTCTCTATCCGTTCTACGCAAACCATAATAAATAAATAAAATGTAAAATTCATAATCAAAGTTTAAACATAATGTACAATGCGGTTGAGGCCAGCGAGAACGAAATAAAGCCAATATTAGCCATAACCAGCAATTTTTCTAGAATTTGGTGGACGGTTGGGAACGGAAGTGTCTGAATGGGAAAAGTCTCAACACTTGATTCCCAGATTCCCTCTGATTACCCTGATATGTGCCGGTTACATCAAAAAATAAAATACAAATACAACGCTTAAATACAACCCTGTCTACTACAATATTCACCAAAATAAATTGCTTAATTATTTTGTAACAGCGATACTTTGATATTATGAGTAAATTAATTGCAAAAATATAATTAATTAGTCACATGCAAAGATAAGCCAGAGGTTCTGCGTAATTAGGGTCGGAGTTACGACATCGGCACCGTTCGAGGTAATGAAAAACTAATTTAAGTTTGCGGTGAAAAGTTACTCTCCCTTTCTGGACCTCGGGTAGAGGCCGGCCCACAAAAAAGCGACTTAAGGAAGAGTGCGCTGTATAGTTTGAAACAAATATTCTTTTATGCCACAAAGTAAAATATTATTTTATTTGAACTGTACGACGTAGTGCGCCGGCGCGGTCTCTTGCTTCATTACGTTACGAATGATCCGGAGTTCTCGTCTTTGGTGACAAATTTCCTTATTTGCCCCCATCCGTCGCCCTGCACCCGAGGCTGAGATTTGCGCTTCATATTTCAAATAGACTTCGAATTATATTCTATAGAAAGCTATCGGAGATGTGAAAAACAAACGATCTAGCATTAGGCCTCTATTGTGTTCTAAATTGGAGTTGCTTGATAACCAGGCGTTTCGTATGCAGACGGCGGCGGCGGTCATGAATTTAAAAGTAATTCCATTATAAGTTTGAAATTTTCGAGATGCAAATAATGTGGGGCTTAAAGTTTCACTTGATACACTAATGTGATTGGAGTGTGCGCCGCTAAACACATTATAACTTATAAGTGGCGTAAACAACTCGTCATCTTTCATAGAAGCAGATAGTATCATATCCCCTTGGAGCAGTACATTTGTAATTTTATTGTACTGTTCGAGATGCAAGATTTTAATACAGTTAAGAAAATTATTCCCTTTTGTAAAATTTTACATGCACTAAAGTGTAGATAAATCTACTGAATTCATCATTGTATATATTATTTTGTTTCAGCTTAACGCTGTATCCCGCATCTAGCAGGGTAGCTAGATGGGACTCAACGATAGGACACTCCGTTCCCCACGCACTGTCTAATTTTCCAAGGCATTGCGTGTTGAGTGGTGGAACAAAATGACGCGCTTTGCCTTGATACCAGAGCGAAGAAATGAAAATATTAATAAACAATAATTTATACATTAATCCGAGTGATAATCGAACCCACAGCTGTAGCATTTATATTCACACGCTTGTGCCACTGCGCCACAACGGCCTCCAGTTACATATATAATATAACATTAATATAATATAACATTTTTAAATGTAAAAATAATCAACGCGAAGGCGTCGAGTTTCTTGAAATCGTAATTATAAGCAATTACTCTTAAACAAGTGTGCTTTATATAGATTGTTGTTAAAATTAATTTCAGCAAAACAACGCGAAGCTTAAGGGTGTCGTTTTATGGGTAACTCGATATTTGTTTCTCATTAGGGAGCCCTTTTGACGAGATCTAGCACCTCTGGTAAATTGTTGAGTGTACTCCAACACGAGATGTACAGGATCTGCTAACATTAAGCCTCTTAGGGATAATCTTGAATTATTTATTTTGCTTAATTAAAAATAATACTTGTTAAAGTCGTTGAGAGATTAACGTTTCCGAAATTTGCTGAGTAATTTATTGGTGTGTTTTTCTTTACTATTTCAAGCATTAAGCAGTCTGTAAATATTTTGATAATCTTAGTCATAAGTTTAAAAATTGAGTAAGGCTAGCGTTTACTTCACGACACCTTAATAAATGTGTACGTCACAAAGTCTATGCAAACGAAATTACCAATCTTATTATATAAAAAATTATCCTTTGAAAAAGAGATACAACCAGAAGAAAAAAATAAAAAGAACATATATTATTATGATAAAATTAGAAGCCATGGCACAGGGGCAAAAGTGTGCGACTGTAAACACGAAAAGTTGCGAGTTCGATTCCTATACGCAAAAATGAAATACTCTGCCTACTTTGGTACATGCCCTGCCCTGCCCTGTTACATGGATACAGCGTGCAGCTGAAAAACAAAAGAAAAAAGAAACAAAATAAATACATAAAATACAATTATAGCATTATGATAATAAATATAAAACCGATAACGACGCTGCCTCAAGATAACGATTCATGAAAATCCTAAATGGGATTAAGCCAGCAAATTGGATATAGGGAGTAAGCCGCGCTAAGTCGCACACACCGGACACAACCGGTATTGTAATTACCAGTAACTAAGGATCGGGCTGTCTGATTAAACTGGCTTTATTGGACCACTTTGCTTGGTGGCGGGATCTTTGGTGCATTAGATGGTTATCTAATTTTGCTTCAATGAGAACAAGTTTCAAATGATAGGTTTAGTTTGTAATTTCTTTAATTTATACAAAATTTTAAATCTCTCAATTCAACGCCACACTTTGACTCGTTACCAGTGCGAGGATATGAATTTATTAAATATTTCACTACTCCAGGTGGGAATCGAATCTACGACCACACGTTTACATTAACACGCTTGTGCCTCTCGCCACGACTGGCCTTAATCCCAGTTGATTATAAGATAATTTTTCAGTTTCAATATTAAATATAACATAAATGACAATAAGCGTATGATATTATTTTGACAGATATAATAATTACATATTGAATATGAATCACAATGTAAAACCTTAATAATTTATTTCAAATTATAATTACTACGCATATATGTACGTGTATACTATTTTTACAAGTATTTATTGTAGTTAGTGTGTTAATGTAAGTGAAATTTTGCAAATTCCATTTGACCCACTTCCCAGTGTCTGATTGATTTGGAGTACTATTTGAGCTATAAAATACAATGATATTAAATATAATCCATATTGTTAATCGAAAATGGCCGCCGCAACAAAATAGCAGATTACAATTTTTTTCACATCGTAAGGGTTTGATTTGTAAAATACAATACACCTTGAAAAAACATCTAGAGACTGGAGATGGAACTGGAAGGTGGCCAAACAGAATTTTAAATTAAGAAAAGTGGGCAGTATCTACTATCCCAAGATGGCCGTAGAGGGCCGTAAGGTGTCTAAAGGGCTAGAGAAGGCTTCTGAGCTAGAGAACACGTTAAAGCAAATATAATCATATAATAATGCATTATAATACATAAGCCAAAATGACAAAAACGAGTTGACGATTACATCAACTCGTTATACAATATATTAATATAATATCATCTATATTCGCTAGTGGTAATATATGTTTCTAGAACTAACTTCAAACTTAGAGACATTTCATAGTAAGAAAAATAAACAAACTTTTCATGCATGCCTGCTGATGCTGCGGACGCGGATGCTATATATATAGCGAGCGTGTACGCAAGCACAAGTGCTGTAAGTTCACTTCCAGGTTGTAAATTCGATTCCATTCCATTTACAAATATCCGATACAACATCGATGTTGATTTTGAAAAAAATATATCGAGAAACAGATTCCATAGATATTAAATCTATCCATACCGCAGCTAATTAAGCTTACCACTTTACTTTCGCAGTAAGATAATCCAAAAAATATATCTTTATTCCGTTTAAAAGTTTAAAGTTTGTCTTCGTTTGCACTTTTAATTTGTAAAAGTTTAATAATAATTATATGCAGTACGATTTGGTAAACTTATATTACCGGTGCGAACAGTGCGCTGCGATAACTGAGAATATAACCAGCTTAACTGCCACAGTGCTCCAAGTTTAAGTGGATAGTCGAACTGAAGGTGTATCATATAAGTTATTTAGATGATCTTCCACTGCCCGCACTAACTAACATTTACCCCTTCGTAGGGGTAATATATTATGTATGCCATGGGAATTGTCATATTTGCTTCATATTCACGAGTTTCTTGATTGCTAATACTCAGACAATATCATATCGTTAGGGGAGATATGAAACATGAAATTTGTAATTTTATTATTTAAAAATATTAATTAGTGGCAGCTTAATAAAAGAAAGTAAAGAACTAAAAGTTAACTCATATTAAAAAATAGAAAAATATATATACATATATATTTGAATAAGGTAAACAGGAACAACATAGTAACAACTCAAGTAGGCGATTACGTGGAAATTGTACTGAATAATTAAACAAGCGACTCCGCCCCAATGACTGGGATTATTGAGTTCTAACAATTAAAAGTTCCTCGATTCAATTAACAATTAAGGGTTAACGACGCAGCTGAGATTGGACTTTAATATTAATTAATCTCAATTTACGTAAATATAAGTGGTTTTATAAATAGGTGGAACTAAAATCAAGCAAATATAAACGTACATACATATCTATTGCTGACGTGGATCTCTCTCTAATCTCTTTTCATCAATGACTATCGCCTTATTCTTATGGCTTAAAATAGGACTAGGACACTAGGACCTGTCGAACCCCTAAAGAGCTGGGGCCATTAACATTTAACGTTTGGATTCAAAACGTACTGGATTTGTACGTGCATTAGAGGCCTGACTAATAGGCAAAAATAATGATATAGACAAGAGTAGTTGAAATAGAGAGAGACAGTAGAGGGTAGTATATAATAAAATTATATATATTTTTGTATCCATTACATATATTATTAACTTCCTAGCTTGCAATGTCACTGTGTGGACATTGTCGAATCGAATTGTGTCAGAGAGGATTTAAAATATATGTTTTAAAACAACGTTCACTAGGATTAAGAGTTTGTTATGTGTTATTCTAAATTAAAAGACATTAAAGTTTTTTAACTTTCAAAGCTATCAATGTCCAAAGGTCTAGCAAACTTACAAAAATAAACAAAACAAAGGCAGAGAGTGGCTCACCACAAACCACTCTATTCGATATGCCCAATTTGCAGTTTATACTCACTGGGTGGCGGAATCAAATGACGGCCTCTTTTGTGCAGCAGATATTATATTCATACATATGTATATGTCTTCAAAATGGAATTTGAATCCACATAAATAACATAAAATCAAAAAAATTGTCAATAGAATAATTTTCAGCCTAGTTACAATATACAGACGAATGCCTGCCTATATCATTAATTTAAATTATGTTTGTATTTGATAAGCCTATCTAGTATCAAAGAGATATTGCCATCTTGTCTTATTTTACGCCACAGTGGAGGGCCTAATTATTTATAGACGGTTAAAGGAATAGTTATAAAATATATCGTTTATGCTGACTGAATTAACTTTAGCTGATAAATACATTCGGTAGACGTCTTAGGATCTGTTATACACACATTTTTTATATAACTCTGCGTTGTTTCTCGCACTCAGCAGAGTAAGCAAAGGGACCTAGTGTTAAAACATTCCGTTCTCCATTTTCCTGTCGCATTTACACGTTACACGCTTGTCCCTGCGCCACGGCTGGCATCAAATTATAACATATTTATAATAACGTCTATTTTCATCATCATGGTGTCTCATACAAAAGTTCATTGATATTGATATGTAAGAGAAATCGATACGTCTACTTTCATAACAAATCTATCAGAAGAACCCTTCAGAACTATCGCTGGGGCAGAAAATATACCTCTTTGAGACCCGAGTGCATTAAAGAAAGATTTTATGTTGTTCCTTTCAAGCAACATTTCTTAGAAGTATACTTAAGTATGCATTCGATTTCTTGGTTATGTAAGCTACATATGTGTGTATTGAATATAATTATTGCGTAATCTCACTAAATTTATAAAAGTTTTATTAGAATTCATGAAAAATCATTTAACTAACTATATGTAAGCGTGCAGTAGATGATATCGTTCCTATGATATTTTTTAGCTTTCACTGCAGTCCGCACATAGCAGGTTTGGCAGAGAAAACCTGGGGACCTAGTGTTAAGATTCTTAGTTTCGATGAAGAGACTTCTTTCCTCACTCTCCGCCGAATACTTAAGGCATTGCGTATTGAGTGGCGGAACCCACCGCCTAGTTTTGCCTCGTTACCGATATATACACAACGTGTCTAATAATATATGATATAAAACCATACCTGTAATATAACAATGAGACTAGAGCGTGTAGCAGCAGGTTGACGAGGTGGTAGCCGGCCGGCTGTAGGCCGTGCATCGCGTAGTTCCATCTGAACGTCAGCACCGTCAGCGGACGATACGATTTGTGTGATTGTTCCTGTAACAAGACATACATACACTTTTATGTATATAATGAGTTTGGGAGTAATGAAAATATATTAGTTTACAAACGAATTATGTGTAATTTTTGCAATCATAATAATTTTAAAACAAAATAATATTTATATAATATAATTTTCAGAAAAAGATATAAACATCCATTTTTTATATAAGATTAAAGCTTATGATAATAAAAAAAAAAACAAAAGTATAAAGTCTCCAAGTTTAAATATAATCAAAGTAGTACGAAATGAATTTAAAAATATTTAAAAAGCACGCGAACCACCCACGTTTATCTTAAGTGCTACGAACGCTCTACGAATAATCGTAGCAATTTCGCGTAGCAAAATAAATGTCTTACTTTGCGGAAACTACTCGTGTAAGGATAAGGTTATAAAAACATTTCACTGAACCGTTTGATGCTATGCAAAGTCTTAAATAAATCAGCTTTATGGGGTTACTTAGACGTAAAAAAATGTGGCCGCAGTAAACGTGAAATGTAGGCGAAAACAAAAAACAAACCGACTTCAAATAGCAAACTAAAAAGATAAAATTCATTTATTCGTCTATTCGTCGCACACTCAATGCAAATTAAAGGCAAATGTTAAAATTGGACCAAATTAAAAACCCCATCACCACATGGTAAGCACCAGTATTAAAACAAAAAAAAAAGAATCCTTCATATTGGTCCATCCAGTTGAAAGTTCCTCCTTTCACAGAAGTCGGTTACAAATTAGTCAAAGGTTATGACGGTGCTTCTTTAAATGAAATTCCATGTCAGGTGGCAGCGGTAACCGTCACCATTACTCACGCCCACAATACGCTAGTGCTAATAAATATTAGTCGTACAACCCTACAACGTATTTTAGGCTGAACACTTAAGCAAATATCGTTGTAATAACGCTTCTACGCGTCTATGTAAATTGCCGGTAATATTTCTTCATTTTGTGTGGTAAGTGATTTATGATTCGATTTATTAAATAAATATTAAAAAATGGTGGCACACATTGTGGTCAGCTGTAAGTGTTTCTATTAGTAATTTAGTAACGAACTTGTAGTTTGATGGGAAAATTTAAGTAACTACCCACATTTATATTTATTTGTATTTATATTTACCATTATTAATCTGTATGTTTTTGAGTATTATATAGTTGGCGTTAGTTAGAGAAAACTATATATATTTTTAGTTTTTACCTTCTTAGAATAATAGTGAGACACAATGCTATTTTGTTTCACAAGACTAGTAAAATGAAAATATTTCAAATATTCTTCTGCCTCAGATTATAAGGATAATTCTGCGAAAATAAAATCTACACAACAGCTGGAACTCTAAACAGCAGTAGAAAGAATTGTAGTTGTTAGCATTTTATGTCTCAAGACAACGTACTTAGCACATACCAATCTTAATAACATTGTTTTAAGTTATGAAGAGCAATATATTATAATCAATTATATTATATTATGTTTGTTTGAATATCGTTCTTTTTTTTAATAACTGTACATAGCAGGGTACGCATAAGTAACCCAGTGTTAAGATTCTCTGTTTTCCATTTTCCACCGAATACTGGGTGCATTGCGAATTGAGTGTCAGAATTCAACGCTGCGTTTTTGTCTTTACACCAGAGCGAAGAAATGAAAATGTTACATATTTCATTTCCTTACGTCAGAATCGAACCCACGAACTGTCGCGTGTGCATTACACATTTGTGCCCCAGCTCTTCGTCGGTCCTCAATCATTATTTTTCCTTAAACGATTATAAAAGTCTACACAAACAACTACCTTCTTTACATTCTATTTTAAGCTTTCGATGTTAACAAGGCGTTCCGACGGCCAATGGAGGCAAACATTTATCAAGTACACAGCAATTATTGAACGCGATCGAATAGGAGTACAAGACCTGCTAAGGCGTATAGACTCTTAGAGATTCCTAGAGCTAGGCACCGCCTTATATTTGCCTCTACGAACACGAGGGCTTGTTTAGCAGGAACAAACTGTTTATAGCGTCTGGATTTACGGTTGCAGGCACAAGTGAATTAAAGGAAATGCGCGTTTCTATACGTTTATTGAAGTTAATTATTATTATTTATATAGCAGAAATGGAATGGCTGTCTAGAATATTAGTGTTTTAGTAAATTTTAATAAAATTCTATTTAATATATTATAAAGTTTGTATAGTTTTGTAGTACGTTCCAGAGGTTATGAATTTTACTGAAATATTACATGTATAAGATTATAATGAAATATACAGATTGGCGTTAATATCCGCCAAGATGGATGGAAACTGTAAAAAGCGAACAACGAATTTTAATTTTCTTACTCTGTACTTCAATGTGACTATCGATAATAATAACTAACGGTAGACACTGAGCACAAATCAAAATAAAAACTCAACGACGTTATTTGTTCAAATAGAAAAGAGGAATTATAGTTGAGGTAGAGTGGTTACGTAGCATTCACAATGTTTGCGGGTAAGACTACTTTATAAACTTCACCAAGTTGCATAATATGTGAAGTGTGCTTTGTGTGTCTTAGACGCAAAGTAGCTGCGAAGTGCGAATACTATATTAGACTAGACGCTGTGCAGAGAGTTCTTCATTAATGCGGAGAGATGGATTTTCAAATTATATTTTTTGTTATTTTGTACATATGAATGTTTATTCTATAATTGCAAAACGTAAGCTCTTCTCACTGAGTTGACATCGCACTAAACAAATCCCTTATAAACTAAAGTGTACCTAAAAAAAAACTGTAAACAATGAAATATTATTGAAACTCTAAAACTGTAATAACTATAACATATTATATAATAATATTTAATAAATATTCAAGCCAAAACGCCGGCAGCCCTGCATGGAAATTTAAAGAGCAAAAGGCACTTTCCGAAATACGAGCAGCCTTTGCCTCATAAGTGGCCCGGGCTAAATGTAGCGATAATTCTTTGCAGTCGACCACTGGACGCCGAATATGTATGAATATGTATGTATTTTATACTGGTACTTTTTAATATCTCATTTGAATGTGTCTAAAGTATGTTAAAAGTGCTTCAGAGACAATGTCGTCTTTTTGTTTTCGTCTAAAAATTTTAGCGTTAAATTTTTTGAGTGGTTATGAAAGTGTACGTAGATGTATGAATATAATGACTTTATTATTTTCCTTTTTTTAAACTATTTACAGGCCAGTCGTGGCTTAATGGCACATGTATGCTTCCTTAAGCGTGACAGGTTGTAGTTTCGATTCCTACTTGAGGAAAAATAAAATATATCATCTAGCAACAAGGCAAATCGCCACGTTGACTTCCTCCAATGCCTCTAGAATTCGGCAGAAAGTGGAGAATGAAAATATCTTAATGGAAACGGAGTGTTTTAGCACTGGATTCCCCATTATCCTATGTCCTTGAGGAACAGCGTTTAATTGTAAATGCGATGATTGTGACGAAACCCATTTCGAACACTGTGCTAAGATGGAAAAAAACGTGCGTTAAATAGAAATATTGTTCAAATATTTTTATGTTATAAATCTGTGACATAATTGTTAGGTTTAATTTAAAATTCCCATTCTCTTAATACAAACAATAACATGACACTAGTGACCTCTAACAATTTTTTGGCGTAAAATAAAAACACTATATTAGATTTAACTTCGTTCTTTATGAATGTTATATAGAACACATAAAAACCACTTCAGAAGTTAAGCAACTAATCATCTATTGTGTAAACAAAGACAAAATAGAAACACCTTATTAACAAAACATGAGCCAGGAAAATGTTAGAATAGTTTTTCATGTAACTATTCTATTGTGTATTCCGGGTTTATTTCATTTGGCACGATAATATATCGTGGCTGGAGATACAGAGAAAAACTCTTTTGTTCGCTCCACTCGTATATCACAACTATATAAAACTTGTACGTATTATATATAATACGTAATAAAGAAGTCAACAATATAAAATTACCGACAAGTCTAGACCGAGAAATAGGTTTAGATTCGTAATTTTATTCCTAAATTTCCTTAACAAGCTTATTATTATGTTTTTTTCTATAAAATCAGACCAGGCGTACCGAATAATTAGGTTATTTGTTAAAGAAACTTGTTTATATATTTAATTTCTAATAAATTTACGTTTAAGTATATATACATTATTTGTAAAGTTTCATATAAAATCTGCGGTTACTGAGTCCGAAGAATTCGGGCAGTACCTAATTAAATTACTATTTTTTTACTATAATTATTAGAACATATGAACTTATATTAAATAACATAAAACGCTTCAATTTATATATATAATTAGAAAATAGAAATAATAGAGTAGTTGAGAACGTTTTATAACTCCCTGTACCTTTCCTTCTGTATTGTACTGAAAGGAGCCATCTTGGAAGCACACTTGACAATTAGTTTCAGTATCCAATTTCTTAGATTAAGTTTTTAAGTCACTTATGTTGTTCCGGCTATACAATATATTGTGTTAAAGATAGTTACTTTAAGTTATATTTAGTACAGAATTATTATATTTAAACACTAACACATTTTTTTATATTATATTGATAGTTTCAAAATAGACTATAATTAATGCTTTTATGGAAAAAAACTAAGGCTCAACGTATAGCTGGACGTCGCGCTCTTCTTTAACACCAGAGCGAAGAAAAACGAAAATATTAAATATTTTATTCCCCCAACTGGAAATCGAACATACAACCATCAAACTAGCAGTCACACGCATATTTTCATTAAATTACAAAACCAATAATATAATCGAATCACCAAAGCGTAACAAAACCAGTGTGTCAGACGCCATACTCATATAAAACATCTGGCAGACCGCGGTACGCCGGCCGCGCTGTGTCACGGCCTGATAGTTGCTGGTTCGCATTAAAACTATATTTGCTTTGTCTATTCTCCTTTTGTATAATTGCTGTTTGGCCGCCGCTTTCATTTTACGCGTTTTCTGACGATATTAATCATGAGAACTTTTTTGGAAATTCATGTTTATATGAGTGTGGTTCCGGCTTAGAATAGGATCACCCTGGTACTGTCGGTGTCGTAAGAGGCGACTAAAGTACGTGTGACTCTACGTCACGTCGCCAGTAATGGCAACACGCATGGGCAGACTCGACCGGATTTAATACCACCCCTGGCATCTTAAACCGACGTGAAGTAGTGGCCCTTGCCCCTGCGTTTCGCATTAGGTAATGCCGGGCCCCGGTGCCCTTCATCTCCACCTTAAAAGGCTGGCAACGCACCTGTGGCTCCTCTGGTGTTGCATGGGGTCGTGGGCGGCGGTGATCACTTACCATCAGGTGACCCGAACGCTCGTTTGCCTTGTCCTCTCCCATAAAAAAAAAAAAAAAGAGAGTGTGTGTGTGTTTATATGTACATTTGTTTATATGTGAGGCAAGTAGTGGCGCAAAGTGTGATTGTAAACGCGACTGGTATCGTATAGCGGAGACGATCTCCACTATACGATACGTCATGAAGCTGGTTTAATTTTTATGTCTTTATATGAAATGTCGTATTTTGGTTGTGTTTCTAGTGTGTTAATGAAAATAAAATATTATTAGTATATAAAAAAGTTCCTACAGAAATTCGATAGCAGGGGTTTGGATATCGTCCAAGCGCACTAGCCAATACAGTATAAAATTCTACTGAACAATTAGTTCTTGATTCTTATTATTTTAAATTCAATAAGCTCATGTGATTTTCTAAATAAAGCATAATAAAAAAAACTGTAAGTTGTAATATATATATATATATATATATATATTACAACTCCTTTTATATATATATATATATATATAAAAGGACATGTTCCCACTGACTGAGAAATAGAATAGAAACGTGAAATTTGGACTGATGTTTACCCGCTTAGAAGGGATTTTGAGAAATTTCAACTGTGAAGGGGTGAAAAATGGATTGCCTCTCTGCCTATCCTGCAGTATACGGGAAATAGACCGTGAAGCTACTTAAAATATGAAAATAATAAGAAAAATTAATTCAATCCTAAAATATAACAATTTTTATGTAGCTAGAGCCAGAGTGTCGCCAGGGAGCATCAGAGACACATTTTATTGGCTTTGCTGAAGTACGTCGTTTCGCTTTTCATATTTACTAAATTGACATTGCTTGACATTCAATGCGTCATACCTTTTTGTTGATACGTTATCGAATACTCATATTTGTATATATATATATATATGTATATTTTTAAATTTATAAATTGTTATTCTAGACTTAGGAAAGACTTTTTAGAAAACAAAAATTCAAACGTAGTGCGATTTGAACTCGCACCTCTTGGAAGTTGTCCAAGCGCTCTCGACGACCTAAGCCATACATACGTTCTCGAGCTACGTAGAAACTCTTATATGTTTGTTACAACTTATTTATGTTGGCATCTGGTTGACTATCTAGTTAACTCTAAGATAATTTCAAACATAACATTTTCGTAAATTTGATTTGAATTCACTACCATTACAAATAATTTTACAAGCCCCCAAGTCTACCACGATTGCGTCAACATATTGCAATTTATTTAAATTTAGCTGTGGAGAATAGGGAGCGGTGCCGCCAGGATTAATAGCTGGACTAGAAGAGATTAGGAAGTCGACTAACGAGTTTATTTACTCCTTTGTCAACATCTCTATGAAAAATACATTTTACTTTTATATTTTATGTATAAGATAGCCATAATTAAATGCTTATATAAATATATAATAATATGAATATATTAAAAATAAATAAATAAAGAAGAATATATAATATATAATGATAGAATTTGCAAATATTTGCGAATGTACCGGGTGTTCGGGAGCATAGATCGGGATAGGCAGAGGGAACTTAATGTTAAGACACTCAGTTCCTCACTTTCTGCCGAATTCTGTAGAAATTAATATGAAAACGATGTTGTGAAATATTAAAATATTTCATTACCTCGAGTGGGAAATAAAATTCAACTGTCATTACGGTCAAACGCCTGTGTCCCTGTTCTAAAATCTACATAGCTGTACATATAATTAAATATATAATCATACAATAAGGTTCGCCATCTTAATATCCTAATTACAAAGATATATGGTTCGACAAACAGACTAGAGAACATATCCGAAAGGGTCCATAACCTAAATTTCTGGGCAGATTAATGTCAACGCTGTCGTCCGAACACGAGCGCGGAATGAGTTAGGACGCCATCTTGATTTATTGTTAGTTTGGCGGTAAAACTTGTGCGACAACACTGCTGTGAATGGTTTAAAGAAACATTTGAGGTTATCGGTTTTCATATAGAATATTCAACATTTGCTATTTAATTAAGCTTGTTTTGTTGAGTTAAAAAGTAAAATATAATGAATAAACACTTAGGTATTTCAAGAGATTTTGGTCTATTATTTAATTAAGAGTAATTAATACAAATTTCCAAACAAAATTCATTTAATTATATTTTTCGTACTGCAGCTAGTTTACAATTGTTTCCAAAGCCTTAGAGAGTAAGATTTAGGTAAAATATAACTAGACTCCTTCTGCCTATCCTGCTACAAGCGGGATACAGCGTGAAGCTAAAAACAAATATACAGATGTTATACAGATGATGAGATGAAAATATGACACTTCTCACTCCACCAAATCAACTTAAATACGTCCTGAAATTTTATAGATGTAGCTTTATTACGACATTTTATTATATTTGTAACGTATATGATTGTGAGAGCTGAAGTAACCCGAGCGCGTAATGGGCCAGACTCCATCTTGATTTATTGTCGGTTCAATGGAGAATTTGTTTGACGTTTTCGTAATAGGTAAGTTTTGCTTTGAGAGAGAGAGACTTTCATTAAAATTTAAAGTACTTTATTCTCTGTGAGTTTGATTATTACAATTTACATTATTTACGGTTATTCTAATTTTAGAGAAATTAAATATTTTAAATTTTCATTTCTCGCTCTGATGACGAGGCAAATCGCAGCGTTGAATGTCATAACTCAACACACATAGCTTTCAGAATACGGCGGAAAGTAAGTAATGGAATTGATTTAGAACTGGGTTATGAGGTTCCCTCTGATGCTGTATGGTATCAAACCAAGGTTTTTTTGGCTTTACATTGTATCCCGCATATAATAGGGTAGGCAGAGGCTAGTATAGTCGTTGAACGCATGTGCCACTTGATATAATTACGTCTATTTTTAGTGTCATTTAACTATGAATTCGGCCAAATTTGAAAAATGAGATATAATGAATTAAGCATACTTCTACAAACAGATTTACATAATGTACAGATTATTACATAACACATACATAGTAAGTGAATTAACTAACAATTTACTCTCCGTACATAGAAGAGAAATTGATCCACAAATATTTAAAGCTGCCTGTAGGTATTTCACCTCATCTCGGGCGGGACTGGTCGCTTTAAAAATGCACATAAACAGATTCGTATACTTACAGTAGTGAACCAAATTTATCGGCTTTACTGAAGCAAAGCAATTTCAAGAAACCGGCGTGTGAACAGAAGTGTTCACAGAAACCGTAAAGCCTAGATTTTGGACAAAGAACCTATAAATTTCGCAAAAAGGATGAGAGCTACACAGCTTTTGGATTCGACTGAGAATTAATATTTCATTGAAATTAATATGATATGGTATGGAGATGTCCTTGTCACATACCGTGGGCTTTCAATTTGAAAGGTATTGTATTAGAAAATTGCACTTAGGCTTAATTGTAATTCAGCAGAAAGTGAGGAAATTTTAAAATTTTTTTTGATTGCTTCACTAGTAAGTAATTTTATTGATTTTTATTTTGTTGTTATATTGTAACAATAAAATTACTCTGGTGTCGGAGCAAAGGGCGGCATTGAGTTCTGCCACTTTCCACGCAATGCCTCCTAAATTCGGCAGAATGTGAGGACCAGAGTATCTTAACACTGGGTTCCCTCTGCCTACCCTGCTGTGTGCGGGATACAGCGTGAAGTTGATTTTATAAATGTGTAATTAGATGCGTACTTCCCAGAAGGGTTGGTTAATTAATATATCGGCAAGTGGGGGTTAATTACAAAGTTTTCTCATGTTAATGGTTTTTGCACAAAATATGAAGGTCCTTAAAATTTTAGTTTGTTGAGTTAATATTTAAAATTTCCGGATATTTTAATATCTAATACTTTGTTGAAAGGTCGAGGATTATTTCGTCTTTCTTTAGACCTTTTACTCTTTACGTTCATTTAATATACATAAGTCCAGATGTTTTTTACTCAACATTAGGTGTTAGTTAGTAGTTTCGAAAACAATAAAAAGCATTTATAAATATACTTATAATATTATTTTATTATCTATAAAAAAATAAAGTAAACTAAAACAATCATGGACGTCAAAGTTTCAAAATTACAAAACTGATCTTTGCCACTCGTACACACGAGTATGTACTACAGCGCGTAGTCGTTTTTTATTTTAATGACGAAGAAAACATCCAAATCAACCGCCCAAAAGAGCCAAGGCGGAAAATCGCTTAGAACCTATGGTTGCCTTTGAATCCGGGGTTGAATTCGTTGCGTTATTACACGATAGAAAAAAAAACAATTTAGGTTTTATTATACCAGAATACTATAGACTGATAAATTATTTTATGTATTATATAAATATAGTTTAAGTAAATATATATGAATTAAAAAAGACTAAGATAATGTAATACGTTTCTGCCTTACTAAATATTGGAAATAAGAGAAGAGTAAAAGAAAAAAAAACACAATTTCAGCAAAAAAATCATAACATACGAATAATTGAAAAATAATCACCAATGATTTTATTAAAGTGTTTGCATTCCAATAATTCAAAGCCCCTCGTATACAACGTAATACTAACAAAATGGTATCGAGGACTGCGGTCGTTTCGCCGACTACAAAAGCGGGTCAAATAAAATATATTTTAGCTTTTCAACTGTTCGGAAACGATGGGTTTTCATATGCTTTGTTCTGTATAAATGCTGCTACAATCAATTGTACGTATTGCCGTTATGGACACGGTGAAATATCAGAAAAGACCACTATTTTTTAATATAATTTAAATTTTATTATATGAATCGGAGGATAACAGTTTTACTTTTGTTGTGTATTTTTGTGTTTATGGTTTTGATGAAACTCTTAAAATTACTTATTAAGAGTAAGATCAACTTGGTTGGGACTCCTGTCTGGCACACTCGCGTATGAAACCCAAAAATAAATCTGGAAGTTACTCTTACTGTGAACTAAGATTTTCTAACAATGAGATTTATATATGACTCTAACCCTGGACGTCATAAGCTCTCGTTTAGCTTCGTATCTACCACAGAATGGAAGCGCAGTTTTATGACAACAAGAGAAATACCTACGTAAATTTGATTATTTCTTGTTTTTACACTATTCTTTTAGCTTCACACGCTGTATTTCGCGCATGGCAGCAGCAGCAGCATCACAGCAGGGTCGGCAGAGGGAAATAGGTACCCACCTAGTATTAATTAATTCCCATTAAGATATTGCTTTTCATGTTTAGTAACGGAACTCAACGCCGCACTTTAGAAATACAAATACAAGTATTAAATATAACTCTTGGTTCTCCCGAGGGGGAATCTAACCCACTACCGTCACGTGTATACACGCTTGTACCCCTACGCCATGACGGCCACAAAAATAAATATAGTGTTAATAAACAAATTGAATTGTTTTTTACTACTATTACTACTGCAGTTTTATAACCAAAAATAGGTAAATAATTATTAATTCTACTTCAAACAATAAAAGGGTAATTTAAGCATAAACGCATAATGGCCGCTATTCAGGGATATTTTAATCAGGACGAACGATAATTATTTTTGACCGACAGCTAGTCACTGAAACACGGCCAGTAGTTTATTAAAGTTTAAACTTGTTAATGTTTATTCAGCCATACATGAATATTTATCTAAATGTTCACAATAACTATGAATAAAAACTATAAATATTGATAGAATTTCAATATATTATAGTAATATTTTAAATATATGGTAATTAGTTAAATTTTCTAAATATAGTTGATAAAATATTGTATTATTACATATATATGTGACTTTAATTCAGTTTTACGTTTTATATCACCCAAGACCGAAATCGTGTGTTGAGTGATGGAACTTAACGTCGCGTGTTGTCGTACCGGAGAGAGTAAATGAAAACAATTAAATTTTTCCAAATGGGAATCGAACTTACATCACAGTGGGCTTGATATTTGTGGTTTCTATTTTAATCAACTCATTTCGATAATTTTTTAGGTAAGATAAAACTCCGCTTTGGTTTTCGTTGTCTAACAAATCGTAAAAAAGGCCTATAAATAAAAAATGAAAAAAAAAATGGACTTTTTTATTTAAATATATTTTTTTTTGTAACGTATAAAGTTATATTTAAAAAAAAGAAATTAATTACTAAATTGTATAATCTAGTAAAATATTTGCCATAATATCAAATCACACTAACGGGTAGATAAGCCGTCACAAAATAAACGTGATTGGGTGCTAATAGTTTTGGAAGCTGACAGCTTAATAACATATATGTGTCCATAAGGTCGTAAAAGGGAAACATTTTTACGATAATATTTCTACATTGAATGAAATCACTGAAGTATTGTTTGAAGCACGTATGCCTTGTAAGAACTGGTCGGGGTCGGATGGGTTCGTGCAAGCGAATACCGAATCAGTATAATCAAAAGCAGAGCCATTGTACAAACGTGACGACAAGGGACAAGAACTTTTTTCATTTAAACAAAAACAACAAATGAAAGCACGATTGTGAATAACTTCAGTCATATTCTAATGAACCTGTATTAAGCTTTCCAGCCTAAAATTGTTTCGCTGTAACTTTGTCTTGTAAAATATTAGTTAGTTTTTGTGTTTTTATCGTGTACGAAGTTTCAAGTTAGCAATTTCTGTATAAAAGTTGTTTGTACATTAACTTTAATTTACAATGATTGAAGTTGTTATTTGTATGAATTCTTGTCAAGTAAATCCTCTGGTCTTATTAATAGGCGAAAATGTTATTTTTTATTTATATTTGTATAATTAAATCCTTTATATATATAGTATTTATATAGATCACTCAACATATTAAAACACTCTAGTCTATTCAAAAGCGAATATCAAAACATACAAATATTTACATAGTATGGTATTTACATATATTGACTTATTTATTAGTTTATATTTTAAAATATGAATAATTAAAAATTCTAAAAATTAATAAATAATAACTTATAGCATGGAGTAGGGACCGAACCTACAAATAAATTATAAATTCTAATATAACTTTTTGCTTTTGGTAATTACTTATTTACATTAACCGAGAACATTAATGTTAAATAAGTTTTTAAACAAATTACCGATTGATTCGAGTTCGCATTAGGACACTGGCTTTGAGGCATCTTCTTCTTCTTGGAACAAGAATAATTCCCATTTCTGCAGGACTTTGATGGATGATCTAAATGGATTCAATTTGCGTTTTTGCTCTCTTACATTTTACATCACCCGGTGAAAAATGAATGAATCTTATAATTTTGTTTGAATGACGACCATCTAATGGCAGTGTCGTTTATTACTTTCAACCAGAAGCAGAAGTAGCGTTGTAAAATTTTAAAAAATTCATCAGATCTAAATTAACAATCTTAATATAATAATTAAATATATAAGTTAAACATGATCGAAGTCTCAAATTATTAACAGCTGTCAATTTTAAACTCAATCAGAATAACGAACTACGTAAACCAGATAAAAAAATAACTTTCGGGTTGAAGAGCTGAACAAGAGCTATTAATTTCAGCTTATGCAGGCGTCCAGAATGTTTTTGGACATCGCGACCGTTTTGATTGATCGACCTGGGGCTGGGATTGGGGCTGGGGCTATTTAACGATTGCGTTGTACTGGTGTTCAAAGCACAATCAATAACGGTGCAGCGGCAGCGCGTTGTGACGCAACGCATTAATATGAAGGCTTAAAATTTAATAGCTTCGATGTATATGCATGAAAAGGTAGAGAGTACGTAACGTGACTGTAGATTTAGTATAGAAATTTATTCGATATTAATATTCATATGTGTAACGCGATTTGGTCTGGATCTCCCTTGAATAATACTAAAATTTACTTGGTTGGACACATCTATCGTGATAATCATTTGTGAGAAATAGACTTGTCACAACCTCTTTATTATTTACTTATTAAAACTTAGTTATTAAAAAACGTATAACGTGAAACGTCTTTGCTAAATGTGGAATAACGCTAAAAAATGATAAAATTATTGAATTTTTTTATTATAGTACAAAATATTCAATGTCTATGTAGTTATTTTTTTCAAGAAGAATATATAAATCTAACTGAGCGTGAAAGAAGAACCCACTGAGTTCCGATTTTAAGGGCAATGTCAAGCAATATATGAAATTGAAAAACTCACGTACGTACAAATTACATTTCAACATGTTAGATGTGTATTAATTAGACCATTATTTTTTTATTATCTATATTTATTTCTTTCTCTTCTAATTCTCCTCTTTTGTAATAAAATCCAATAGCAAAAATGATTTTAACAAATATTTTAGAAAAGCGGAACGTTTTTAATTTTGGCCATAAATCCGAAATGAGTTTTTAAACTCGGACTGCGCGAGCCAGCTTCACATATAAAATTGTACCCCACTTATATGTTCCAGTAAATTCCAGAGCCAAAACAATTTTATGAAATTTTCAAGCTTGACTTACTTTTATGTGAAAATGAATATTAACGATGATATTTTACAATTATAATATATTTACTAAAGTATAAGTTACTTCGTTATGATTTACGAAATAATGTATGAAATTCGTCAGCAAAATTTATTTATATGGAATGGATTTCAGTATATATGTATATATAAGTAGATTAAAGAATATATATATACTATAATCTACTTACTTTACCATATTATATGGTAAAGTAAGTAGATTACTTAGGTGGTTATTTTAATTAAGTGAACAACGCAAACATTTTTTTTGAAAGTTTTCAGTGGCGCATCGCAAACAAGCGCAAGTTGATAGGCTTTTCCTCTGCGAGGACAAAGCGTGACGTTGGATTCCGATAATATCGAAACATTATAAATAGATACAAAATAGAAATGAATAGAAACATTATAAATAGAGGATATAACTACTATCAACTTATAGTCCCCAGTAAAAACCACTAAACCCTGTAAATTTTCAAGATAACTTATTTGCCAAGCAATTAATATAGCTTTAAAGCTAACTCTGACGACAACGAACGGGTTACCTGTTTTCCTCACAATTAATTATGTATAATAAATAACCTACTTTGTATTAGGATTACGCAACAACGTCCCTTTAATGTTTTCCTGTAACGAGAGAATTTGGATGATATGAAAATGGAAAATTTTAATTATGTTCGTTTAATTACTATATAGACGTAATATAAATAATGTTTATTATTTACCTGTATTAAAATCATTACATTTAAAATGTAAACAACACAAAGACATATATTTAAATGACGAAACGACGTTCAACCAGCAATCCAGAATCCGACGGGGACGGGTAACGGGAAAGTTTCTTAACACTGCATTCCCTGCTACGTCCACATGCGGGAATGCAGAGCGTGAAACTGAAAAAAATCTGAAAATATTTTAGTAAGTACCAGATCTGACCAGAATAAAGCAATATAATTTTATAAGCAAAACTTATTTCCGATGTAAGTCGATAGATTAGCTTCACGAATGAGAATCGGGGGCGGGATGTCGTCAGAAACGTAATCAATATCCTGACGATGAGCTCCAAGGATGCCGTTGTTAATATCAAAGTATAAAATAATCTACAATATTTTAATATTTAGTATTAGGGACATATATAATTAGAATATGTTTCGTTCAGATAGCTCATTTTAGATTTTAAGTATTGGCAAGAATTTTTTGTTATAATTTTACATTATTGTACATAATGCGTCCTGGTTTAAAATCTCTTTATAAACTGTGCATATTTATGAGAATTAAAATAATATTTTGTATAAGTTATTAAATGGGAATCAAACATAGAACCATCGCGTTGACATTCACATCTTTTTCTACTGCACCACCGCGGCCTCACCTGAACGTTGTATTATGATAGAATACTTTCCAAGAATAAATGTATTAAGACATTAATAATTTAAGTTAAAACAAACTTCACTTGCAGCTACAAGTGGCGTTCATATTGCCATTTAATTTGTGACCACTCAACGTGTCCACATGGGTCCACATGGGTCCACGGAACGGACAGCTTAAGCACTGTATTCGGACCAATTGAAATACGGCTTCGTAACGATATGAGGCAGAAAGTAGGAGTGGAACTACAAAGTATGATTGCATTTTAAGTGAATGATATAAGTAGGGAAACGTGTTTTAAATCCATTATTCAGGCCAGCCGTGGCGCAGGCGCACAATCTTGTAATTGCGAATGTGATAAGTTGCGGGTTCGATTCCCATTCGGGAAAATTAATTATTATTTAATTATATTTTCATTGCTTCGCTCTGGTAATAAGTAAAAGTACAGCATTGAGTTTAGCCACTCAACACGCAATGCTTCAAAATTCCGGCAGAAAGTGGGCAAGGGAGTGTAATAACACTAGATTCTCTTTGCCCACATTTTTTTCTTAATGTAAGTATTTTTATTAATGATAACAATCTAGTATTTATCAATTTATTTCGATAGTCATAAATTAGCATATAAATTAAATGCTTAGCGTTTTACCTTTTTACGATATTAAGATTCCGATAGCGATCTGATTTCGGTCGAAAATAGCCTGAAACCATAGTGCAAGAGAGCTTTGGTCAAAGAAAACCGGGCCTTATTCTCAAAGCACTAATTCTATAGTAAGTTTCAATTGGGAACGGAAAAGCGGTAAAACTATTGGTCTTTAAGTGGCTGTTGACATGCAACGCTGTAGTTTACGATTTCTATGTTTTTGTCCAGTCTTATTTCTTAAGCAAACACGTCTCTGTGATTGTACTTGTAAACTGTCGTAGTAATTCTTTATTGGAATTGATATAGCAGACTATTAATTAAATAAGTAGATAAGACTTTTAATTAAATTCAAGTTCATATTAATTTCTTGGAATCTTCATAGATATCAATGTTAGAGTCTAGTACAAGTAGTATTTTGCTTCAGTTAGAAGATTTATATCGCTGACAGTTACGTATAAGACATTTTATGTCCAGCCATGGGTTGAGATTTAAAGTGAAAAAGGAACTCATAACCATCTTTCTCGATTACATTTTCTCTCTGGTTTCTAGAACCACAATGACTGCTTAAAGTTCAAAAGTTCAATAAAAATTATAGCAGGGTCGTAAAACCATTAACATCAGAGATAGAACCCCCAAAGGGGTTGATGCTTCCTTTGAAATACAATATTGCTAGACCACGCACTGGTGTTACAAAATTACCACTTCACTCGGAAATAACAGTATTATCTTTGAAAGAGGAGGGCGGTACAAACTTTCTTATAGTGTACATTGTTATTAAGCCATTGAAAGGCGATGAAATATTTAGTTTTTTTTCTTTGTTACACTTAAAAAATAATCAAGCCTCAAATATTATACATACATATAAAATATATGCCTTCATTATTTTTGCCACAGTGTTATGTGACTCTGGGATTATGAGAATATAGAAAACAAATACCTCTTCTTCACTATAAATTAACTCTTAAATTGGTTGTAAGTATTTTTAATAATGATATCAAACTAGAATAGAAAAAAATGAGAGCTTTTTTAACACCATATTCACTCCTAATCTAAATTTTAAAACTAATATCTCCCTAGCCTGATTAAACAAACAAAACTGTTTCAAACACCTCCAATCATAATATAATTTGGTTAAGTAGAATAAAACTGCATGTAAAAAACCGTTTAAGTGCGAGTCGCCCACCGAGGCTTCCGTAACAAATTCAGAATTTTAGGTCAACATGAAGTAAAACTTATAAAAGTTGACAAAATTAAGTCTGCTTACTTAAGCTGCAATTTTTTTAAAATATTTGATATTAATTTGAGCTTGTTTTCTTTACGTGATCTCATGAAAAGTGATGATGACCGACGGACAGACAGACTATAAAGTGATCCTATAAAGGTTAATCTCTAAAAGGCAAATGTAAAACGAAATAGTAATATATCACGTTATCCGCAAACGGCAGCTTATTAGAGATAACGTGCTCAAGACATATTCGAACTAACGGGTAAATAACGAGTAATTCGCACGGGACACCGCCGGCGGAGATCTTATCTAGTTATTGGCTGAAAATTATTGTCGTATTTCTCTCGGTGTACCTACTTATCTTAGTTTGCACAACTTGCTTATAATTCTTTTGTTAAAGAATTTTCTTTTAAATGCTAGGAAATGTGTGTTATATATGTACATGAAACTACAATAATCAATAATTTCTCTCAGTCAAACCCGCAAACATCGCGTTTACAGTCACACGCTTGAGGCTTTACACCACGACGTTTTCAACAGCTCGTCAGTCAATGACACTGAAAATTTAATGTCAAGACAAAAAAAAATCCCAAAGACGAAAAAATAAGAAAACGGTCTTACTATTCAACTATTCCTTTAATAAACACGTACCAATTGTTTTACTGAACATTATTTTGTATTTCTTAAGGAGTGAGCTTTCAGACTGCCAGCTTTATGGGAGCCATTACAGTAAGTGTTAACCGCGCTTTTGTTGTCGCGGGTTGAATTATTAATTAGCCGGCGAAGCCGAATGGGGAGCGGCCCTAAAATATGAGATCGCAAAGTGACCCGAATGTATTTGCATTGCTAATGGCCCGACAATATTATTTACTAATTCTATATTAAAATGTATGATTTGCAAAATGTTTACTGTTTTGTTGGTGTCTGTTACGGGAAATATAAAAATACAGTAATATATAATAGAAAGCCCAGTAGTGGCGCGGGAGCACAAACGCGTGAGACTGCAATCGAGAAAGGTTGTGGGTTCGATTCTCATTAAACGAGTCAAAGGGTGACGTTGAGTTACACCATTCTAACACATACACGTTACAGTATACTTGCACAAGCAAATTTATTTAGGTAGGCTAGTCAAAAAAAAAAAACCAACACGCAAGAAACATACTAAAAGTCTCAACAGTTAAAAGGATCAGTTTAAGGTGATGCCGGCGAAACGAGAAGAACGGCCGGCGTTTACGACGGCTCTAGCTCAAGGTAATGAGGCGAACGCTTCCAATTATGGGGGACTTATCCTGAATACATACTCAGTGTATATAGGTTGCTCTTTAATTTCGTTTTCGTATTAATATACATGAAACCCTGTATCTTGGTGGCGTCAGGCTACTTGTAGTGAGGATCTAATTTTACTCGACAGTGTGTAGCTTTACCTTTATCCTAGACATAAGACGGTGTTAGGATACACCACACAATTTGACTTTAGTTAGTATTTCTGTATATCATACTTTAAATTAGATTATTTAGATTATATATTATTTATAAGCATTTCTAACGAACTCTATTTGCGAAATGGTCAAATGTCACAGACACCAAAACAAGCTACCTCCAACGAATCGTCTTTGGCCGTCTTTCAAGAGGGGCGGGTTCAAAACCCGCTATGTTAAATTTTTTACAATTTTTCCAAATAAGTATTTTTCTTTTCTAATGTGGAATAACACTCCAAGCTGCTAAAAATAAGTATAGCCATTCAAACGTTATTTAACATTCATACACAAGTAGTTATACCTTAAACCTTTTAGATTTCAACCATTAGATCTAACAAGTGCTGGCTAGGCACAGTTGCTTGGTGCTAATAAACGTCTTAAAAGCTCAAAGGATCAACTTAGGGTGACGCCAGCGGAATGAAATGAGGAACGGCCGGCATCGTTTACGACGGATTTGGCTTAAGGTAACGAGAGCGATGGCCATTATGAGAGATTTGTCTTAATAAGTCAGCAAATACGCTAGTGTTCGCTGTACGTAATACTTTGAAAAATAACCGAAGAATTTTAGATTAGTTTTCTTAAATATACGGATCTAAACGAGATATAAATGTTTGTTATGAATGTGCTTTAAAAGAGGTCGAGGAATGTAGCTCTCCTAGATTAAACTACTTTGTCGAATATTGTGTGCTTACACAGTATACTGACACAGTATGACAATATTAAAAAAAAATTGAAAATGCCGCCATATATAAGTGGTAAAATAAAGTTATAATTACCTATTATATTTTATAAATTTAATACTATATATCTATTAATATAATTTTTTTTATAGCATCAATATTTACAACATTAGAATCGAATGGTTAGGCAGTTTTTATATTATTAAGTAAACTTAACAGAAGATATGACAGATGTTATCCCGTTAGAAGAAGAACGTAAAATTTGGCTCGCGTACAATTTTCAAGAAATAAAAGCATGTGTTGCGAAATTCTACAGAATGACTTCAATCTCAAAATTCATGTACAAAGTGAGGAAAATTGTATTCACTTATGAATGGAAATTTACTTTAATTATATTGTTTTTTCAGCTTCACGCTGTATCCCGCACACAGCAGGGTAGGCAGAGGGAACTTTGGGTGTTAAGACAGTCCGTTCCCTACTTTCTGCCGAATTCTGGAAGTATTGCGTGAGTGGCAGAACTCAACGCCGCGCTTTGCCTCGACACAAGAGCGAAGAAAAATGTAAATATAAACGTAAAGAAATATTTCACTTCTTCGAGTGGGAGTCGAATCCACAACCGTCGCGTTTCAGTCACACCATTGTAGCCCTGCACCACGACGGCCTCAAAAGTTAAAGAAAGCTATATAAGAAAATAGCAGTTATAATTCTTTGAAAGAAAGATAAAAGCATATATTATAATAGTGAATTAAATATTCTCTGTGATGGTAAATCAATATATCTAGTTCAACACGAAATCAGGTCACATAGTGAGGAGTGATATTGGAACGGAGTTATGAGCAGAGTAAAATGAAGATCTTAGATTAGAAGAGACCTTCGACTTTTGTTAGACACGTCATATGAGAGCTTTAAATTATTTAAATGGAACTTAAAACTGGTCAAATTGTAGAACAAATCCTATATTTTAAGTATTTTTTCCATAAAATCTATAATAATCATCCAATGGGAGGCATAGGGAACCTTCTCTTAAGACTCTCCGTTTCTATTAGTAAAGTAAAAATAATAAATTATATGTTTAAATAAATTAGGTACATATTCAAGTTTTGCAATTAATTAACGCAGTAACGTCTGTTATTTAAATACACTTATATTATGAGATAGTCAAGTTACAATTAGTATAAAATGATTCTTTTTATTTGTTCCCTTATATACGTATTATTCGAGATCTATCTACTAATCTTGTAGTAAAGGAAAAAAATATGTTTTACAAAAGTGGAACATTCTATGTTTCTATATAGAGTTATATTCGATAATACAACTGTCTTCAGCTTCATACTGTACCCGCATAGCAGTGTGGGCAGAGGGAGCCTAGTGTTGAGACATTCTGCTCCTCACTCTCTGCTGATTTCTGTAAACATTGCGTTTTGATTGGTGGAACTCAATTCTTGCTATGCGTCCGACACCAGAGCGAAAAAATAAAAATATTAAATATATTATTTCTTTGAGTGGGAAACGATCCCCAATCTGTCACATTGACAGTCACACTAATCAAACTTTCAAAAATACAACGTCTCTTATTTAAACATAAACTGTTATAATGTAAGGCAAATTGTATCATTAAACTGGTAAAAAGTTTGTATCTACCCTCAATTTGGATGAATACCGAAAAGAAATTAGCCAACAGCCGCGTAGAAAGGCAGCGACGCGAAAACAAACTTATTCGTAATAACCAAGTCTTGGCTCCCAATTAAAACGAGGCACGAGACTTTAGTTGTGAACTTGTAAACTTGAATATATTACAATTGCTAATCTAAACGGGTTTCGCCGCCTGCGGGAAAGAAGCCTGGTGTAGGCTTCAATCGGCGATCGCCTAAGGCTCACCGATCTAAAGTTCGTACCTAACTTACTTCTAATCGTCGCTGTTATTCATGATAGAATGGTTCAATCTAAAACAAGCGGCCTAAACGCTACGCCCACTTAAAATTATTGTCATATTTTTATACCGAAATTATACAAAATCGTCACTAGAGCGAAGAAATTGAAATATAAACGTAAATAAATATTTAACTTCCTCGAGTGGGGATCGAACCCACAACCGTTGTGTTAAAGTCACACCCTTGTGTCGCTGCGCCACGACGGCATTAAATAATATTGAAGTAAGATATGAATATTACACTCGGTAGGCCTTAATTTGTTTTTACTAAATACTAGGGTCAATTAACCACTCTCTTGTAAGCTCTGTTCGTGCGTTTAGAATACAGATGAGGACATCTTCGCGTTTATTGATTTTGCTCGACGTAAACGTATTTAGAGTTAATATGGTAAGGCTTACTACAATATTGAATTATAATATCTTACATATGAAGATATATAATCTTCATTTCTATATAAAAAGATTGATTTAATCACGAATTTTTATCTTGATAAAACTATTAAGGTAAGCTACATGCAGCATATAGCGTGAAGCTAAAGAAATGAAATTTTTTTTTTTAATTTTTTCAGCTTCACGCTGTAACCCGCGCACAGCAGGGTAGGTAGAGAGAACGTCGGTGTTAAGACACTCCGTTCCTCGAGTGGGAATCGAGCCCACAACCGTCGCGTTTACGGGCGGCACTGTTGTATTACTCAAATAAAAATAATAGTACTTAAATTCACGATCTACACTTTCTAATTATAGACACTGGCACAATATATAGGACAGTTGTTACAGCCACACATACATACACACGTTACATAATACTTCATGAAAAATGTTTATAAAATATGAAATATAAAATATTTTTCTACTAGTGTTCCTACCCTGAGGTGTCACATGGTTTCAGACTAAGAGCAGCAAATTAGGTTAGGGTTGACAGTGAAAAGCGGTCTTTTTAATTACGTACAAGTGGCTTTATTTTCAGCAAACACTGCTTTTTTTTTTTTAATTAAAAAGCTGACAAGTAAAAAAAAATACTATTACCAAGATTTATGTATGTCAAATATAATATTTTATTGTGATAATATTGTGAAAGTAATAAGAGTTTTTTTCTTAAAATAAAATGGGACATAGAAATACAAATAAGCAGATAGTAGCTTGTAGAACTCATAAATTATAAAATGATCTATTAAATTCTGCCACTCAACACGCAATGCCTCCAGAATTCTGCAGAAAATGGGGAACGGAGTGTCTTAACACCAGGTTCCCTCTGCCTCCGTGTTGTGTGGGGGATATAGTTTGCTGCTTTAATTTTTTTAAGCACGGTTTTGTATTACTTTTGCGAAATTCAATGAATTCATATTGCTATATTCATATTGCTATAAGGTACACTCCAACCCCCACTTTTCGCTGGATTCTAGAGCTATTGAATGTTAAGTGGTGGAACTCAACGCCACGTTTTGAGTTGAGTGAAATGGAAATATAAATAAATATTTCATTTCTTCGAGCGGAAATCGAACCTATAACCAGTCACGTCATACTTTGTCAACGACTCAACGAGTCAACGACTGACCTCATTTTTAGTAAAAAATATATACAAAATGTTTCAAAAGTAACACAGGGTAATAGGTCAGATTTACTTTGAGAAAATCATTTAATAATACGGGGTCCACAGCCGTCGCGCGACCCAGTACGCAAATTTACAAGGGAAGGGATATCCCTTCACGGCTTAATTCAGAAAAACTATGAAATCTTTATATATTTGTACTGTTTGCGTATCCGACCGTCGGTCGTTGTTTAAACCCTACAAGTGTTTCTACTCTCAATAATATAAAATGTTATTAGGGGTTCCGACCCACTCTTGGCCTGAAACGGAAGAGACGTATGTATTAGCGGCCACGTTTCGTTATATATGGTATCGTGGTATCTACAGGGTGGAAGCTCTGCTCTCTTTTACGGGAGCAGCTAAAGAGAAAAATATTTCAAATTCATAGTTATAAAAAAAAATTAAGATACGCCAACAGTTTAGACGTAGGATTTTTTTTTATTTCACGATACTTATTAATACTGTATTACGTGTGATCCAGTTACGAATAGATGATACCAATAACGTAAACACTTACTACTACTAATATACTACTAAAGGTTAAACAATTTTGAAATGTGACTTTTGATTGATGAACGTGCGCGGCGGTGTCCCTTTGATAGGTTTATGCTGCGCACGTGGTTTTTCGTCAATTGCGTTTTATATTATAACGATAATTTTATTAATTATTTTATTTGAGAAAATAACTTTTTTATTTGTAGCCAAATCTGTTTTATTTTAATTGTATTAGGCTTTTATATGGTAGTTAAAACTGGTTTTATTTAAAGTGGTGATGACAAAAAAAAAACGCTGTATAGTAGCTGTACCTAGTGTTGGTTGGTACATTTCTAACATAATATGTTTAAAGTTTAAATTAGAATTATATATTTGAACCGTATAGCCGTCCGTCAATTAGTCTTATGTGATTATATACGTATTTATTTAATTGGTTTTTTTATATTTCTTGAGATAGAAACATATACGTAAACGTAACATGATAAACGTATACTTTTATCATATTTTTTTACAAACAATAAATTTAAATCCTTATATGTAGAGATTTCATTACCATTTCATTTACAACAACAGCTACCAACAAAAAGTAAGAAACGTCTCCAAATTGACAAGGGATTGAAATAACGTAAATGTGTAAATATATTCGTCGTTCTTCAGCAAGAAAAATCCATTCGGCAAGTCACTCAACTCCAAAATTCGCTGACAAAACCCTCCCGAACGCCACCGACACGGGCTGATTACAAAGTTTCAACAGAATGATGCCGAAAAAGATTTTTTTAATGAATATTAATTCCTAGCCAGTAAAACAAAGTTTACTCCCCGAGATCGGTAATTGCTTCGTTTTTCGTTTAAGCTGAGTTCCAAATCCTCCCAGAGGTTCAAAGTTTTTTGCTACTATAGCAGTTGGACTGAAAATCGTTATTTATTACTCAGTTGATGCCTACAATTTAATTACCCTCATTCTCAGGGCTTTAATAAAGTTATTTGTTTTTTTTTTCTTTAAACTTGATTTGTATCATTCAATAAGATTTTGTTTCTTTTTAAATGGGTTTGCATTTTTGTTTATTTAATATATTTCTTTTCTTTAAAGTTATAACATTATAAAGATCTTTTGTGTTGATTGTTTGTATAATTATATAGAAATCGAACGGAATCGAATAAATTTACATTTATTCTTATGAATATAAAAAAAACAAAAGATTAAATATTATTTTAGTATCATGCAAAAGAAATATTTTCTCAATATGATAGTAAATTAAAATGAAATTCGACCATTATAGAAATATTATAACGTCACACCACGCGCCGGTGGCTCCATCTTTCTTCTTCAAATTTCACCCAACTACCCACAAGCTAACGTATACAAAATCCAAGCATTGATGTGGCGGCTATGAGAATTAAATTATCGAACACACCTTAATGAATATGTATTGCTGTAAGAATTATGTAAGGGCACGTACGTTTCGTCGCTCGTCGTTCCACAAGATTTATGAGTGTAAAGGAACAGCGCCACGACCTCTAGAGATCTTGTTACTAATTGCGACCTGTCTAAGTAAGAAGTACTACGTAATTGTATATACGCTTATGAAAGAGAAATGGGTCAGTGTCTCCGGCATTATAAAATATAAATACGAGAGGCCCACGCTTTCATTCTTAGGATATAAATACACTTATATATTTGTACCTAAATGATTTCATGTTAAGAAATGATTGATTGACTACCGTTGAATAGATATTAGTTTATTAATACATTATTAAATTATATTTTGTTACAAAATGAAAGATTAATATGATAAAATTGAATTTCATTTTTTGTTGTTTAAGCTTGACGCTGCATCCCGCACACAGCAGTGGCGAAACTCAACGCCGCGCTTTTCCTCGACACCAGCGCGCAAAATATAAAAATAAACGTAACAATAATGAAAAATGCTATAAAATAAAATACTAACTTTGAGTGATATCTTAAAACATTATGTGTAGTCACGTAAATATGTGTTCAGACACGACGTTTCATCAGATTTATTGCTTAAGGATCGGAAGCCACATACGTTTATTTATTTGAGAATTATATAATATATTATAATACAAATATAAGAAATATCAAGATATAATCTTTCAATATATTCCAAAGCCACGAATGACAGTTTGATGGTTAAATATAATGAATGGTAAGTGTTAATGGAAAAACTTCTTATAAACGAAACCGCTACAAAAAGCTTGTACAAGAATAATACAAAAAGTGACAATGGAACTAAAAATAGGTCTCAATGTAACTGGCAGTGTTATTGTTGTAGTGACTAAGAATAATTTGGATTGGGAGAAGCGTGAAAAATGATACTCTTGTATATTTTCACGAGCTGTTTTATAAGTTATGTATAACCTAACCTTTTATGTATTCATTTATTCTCAAGTAGCCACATATCTAAGATGTTCTTTATATATTGTCTTCGAAGTATATTAAAACGACAGAATCTTGCCACCCTAGCTCTACGTGTCCTCAATAAAAGAAGCTAATTAAAAGGAAACCTCTCAAAACGCCAGATCCAAAGCCTGATTAAATCAACCAAGCATTACTGTTGGCGCAGATAAGATTTCTATTGTGCGCTAGATAAAAGCGGCTCATAGTGTTCGCTGTCGTACAATAGGTACGGTTTTCGATGCACAATGGCATTCCACATTTCATCTCTGAAAACAACGGAGTCCACATTTTTATTATGCGTTAAATTGGATCAAATGCGAACGGTATTTATAATGAAGTAAGACTCGACCGTTTTTTTATTAATATAGTTCGTAATATCTCCCCGTCCAAACGCTTATTTCTGCGGACGCCAGCCTTTGTTTCTCTTTTTTAATTAAAGCCTTCATAAAAAATGTTAAAATATTTACATTTAACTTGAACAATTCGTAAATTAATAATTAGTAAAAATTAAGGGCCTTCCCTGGAATTGTTAATTAGTTAATAATTCTTAAGTCTGTTAATTACAAGGAAGTGTACTTCTACTTTCGGAGGTCCTTTTTTTTAAGAGGCAATGTTTATATATATTATAAAAAAAGTTTCAAAAACGCTAAATACATTTTAGGTTTATTATGTCTAGATTGTTTGATTTAATGTGCAATATACTCTGGTAACAGATTTTTTTTTAAATATCATTTGATGGAATGCACTTTCCTATATACATTACTCATATATGTATAATAAATAACTTATGATAACTTTTAATAAAAAAACACCACACTCCCTTCTTATCTATCTATATCCACCTATATGTTCGTAGCAAGCACTTCGAGAAAGAGACTGTAAAAAAATTCGTATATTCTTTGTAATTTTCCGAGCAACATTTCCCGGTCTCGAATGACGTTAGAACGTTAAGAATGCATAAGCGTTTCCATTTATCTCATTTGAGATAAGAAGATTCTCAGACCAAAGAAAAATGTACGGCGTCACAGTTAATTATCCATTTATTTGTTTCAAAAGAACGAAACGTAACATGTTATAAAGCTTTTGTAAGTCCAATGTGCTGTTGCAATGTGTGCTTACATGTCGTGAAGTTTTTGAGCGTGGGTTAGGTTACACTACGTGTGTTTTTGAAATTGGCAGAAAGTAGTTAACTTTATTAATATGAGGCCAGTCGTGGCGCAGGGGCACAAAATGTGACTATAAAACCGACTGGTTGTGGGTTCAACTGGGGTCGAGAAGATGAAATATTTATTAAAATTTATATTTTCATTTCTCCGCTATGTTTGTATGTATGGGAAGAGAACATAAATCTATTAGGCTGACAGAATATAAAATTTTCGTGGGGATTTCGTAATGGGATACGTTACGATTAAATTTAACTTACAATGTATGCATTACCATATATTTAAGTATGTTGTAAATGTCAAATGTTAAATAATTTGACTTTTTTTCTGTTCTTCTTCAATGTCGTTTCCCTTTATTTCGGGGCTCCCTCTTTCTATTCTGACGCCAAGTCAGATGATCTTGGATTGTTCTTACATTTAAATTTGCCCGCGCCACATCTTAGGCGATGGTTCCACCAGACACGCTTTGTGGTCTTCCTCTACCCTTTTCGTGTCCGGGATAGCCAGAATAGTCCGATAGTCCCTTCTCAACACTCTTCACACTTCTCTGTTTGTATTATTATTATTTTTCGTGGTTTTTAAATTCCCCCCGAATAATGCACTCATATTGAATTTGAATCTCGTTATAAAACTTCTTGAGTTCGATTAAAATGTAAATACGGTTCTCAAGATTCAAAATCAATATATCGCTATAGTGCTAGAGCTTTGTCTCTTATAGGTTCCTACCTACCTAATATATTATAATTCGTTCCGTTGCGATATTGAAGCCTTATTTATATGTAAAGGTACTTTTAACTCTATATCTTATGTAGTATATTAAGGATTATCATTTGTTACAAATGATAAAAGACGCAAAATGTATTTTTCTAAATATTTCACCACTAATTGAAAATGATAGAAGACGCTCAGCAGCAACAAAGTCACGCAAAGAAGAGAGAGTTAGTAGGAATACCTGTAAGATAAGTACAGATTCATGTTTTATTCAACGCGCTGTCGGTGTTGCCTTTATACGCGCGCTTTATATTCATAAAATACGGTTGTTTTTGATTTGTACGCGGTCTAATTCATAGTTATGTTCTCGCGGAGGTGCAATTTTGCTTATTGTGTTAGTTCTATAACCATGCGTGGTTAAGTGAGTGAGTAGGGAATGTAAAATGAAGTTTATGATGTACTTTATAGTCCAAATAACGCATTTACAATAAAAAATACTGTTCAATATCTCGAAACTGGTGAATTTCGAACCATGTTATATAAATAAAAAAAATAAATTAACTTCACGCTATATCCCGCACAACACCACAGTAGGGAAGGCAAAGGGAACCTAGTGTTAAGATACTCCATTCCCCATGAATCCTTCGACCATGGTTTATGGGGTAACATAGTTAAAAGCGATCTACTTAATATCATTTTCATCAGTTTTTGTATCGATCTACCCATTATACTGTATATTAAGTAACGTATAAAAGGCGCAGTTAAGAGTAGTGTATCTTTTTGGACTATTTTCAGAAAGTCACTTCGCTACTCTTTGTTAGCAAAGGTTTTTTGCAAAAATGATATGACATCAAAGTGCAGTACAGCCTTCACTTTCCTGGGTTTAAGGTGAATAATTTGTTTCTTCGTCTAAACTACCTATACTAATATACCTATACTAATACCTATACTAATATATATATATATATATATATATATATATATATATATATATATATGCATATTTATTGTTTGCTATTTTCATATTTGTGGTTTTTACAATTTCTTTTAACATTTTATATGTTCTTATCTGTATAACAATATACGACTAATATAAAAAGTTTAACTTACTAAATATAAAACCAGTTTACGTAAAACATTATAACGTATAGAAATCGAAAATGGGCCACGGGCCTGGAAGGAGCTGAATGTACCGTTAAGATATAACTTAGCTGGGATTACAAAGGATTTGTGTATTATCCTAACAGAAATAGGATGCAAATTAACATAATTATTAAATTCAAATTGCTTCTTGAAGGGATTATGCTTAAAGCTCTCTTAAACTCTTTTAATTTGTATACTGGAAATGTTTTGACATAGTAACTTTTTCTATATGAAAAAAATAATGATAAAAATCGTGTTTTTTTTATATAAAAAAAATAATCATATGGAAGCAGCTCTGTCGCTCTTCTGTTTTTTAAAAACGCATTTAATACAAAAACATTGGTCAAACAGGTCTAAATTAAAAAAAAAAAACTAAATAATATCTATTATTATAATCTGTTTATAGGTTAAATTAACATTTATGTATGAAACAAAATGTTAATCAAAATGAGACGGATTTAAGAATTTAGCAATTCAAATAAGTAAGTTTTTATCTATAAACATAGTTCTTATGGATTCGAGAATCTGATGATACGCCTCCGGAATATGTATGAAGTTAGTCGAGTCGGTGTGATTTCGAGAATTCCAATGGAGAATAGGCAGTTCTTTGTCTCGATTTTTTACTGTTGACTTTATATTTCGTTTGCACAGATTTTATTAGCACGCTGTTGAACGCTGATGAATGTAGAAGACCGAGAGTATCTAATACGATTTGAGAAATGTAATAATAGAATATACATCTCACACAATGCGACTGTATAGACGAGAGGCTGTGGGTTAGTTAAGAAAATACGTATATCCATACAAAGTAAAATATTTTTTTAATTAATTTAGAAGGAAAAAAATAATAAACGGTACACAACCGATTCCATTCACGCCTGTTCAAATTTGACGGCAACAAAACGAAAAGAAAAAAAAAACAAATTCTCTTTGAAGCATCAATTTGTAATACAACATTCAAATATTTGTGCGGGGTGTGGGAATGAAACACAATTATAGTTGACCGCACAAAGTAATTACATTTGAGAGCGACGCTTTGCAACCTTCACGTTGAAATGCACGCGTGAAAATCTTTATTTTCGCAAGCCGGCACAGCTCGAAATACGGGACGGGTCAAAAATACGATTTCCCACAGTAGCTTTGGAAAAGAGAAAAAAACGTATATGAACACAGCGCGGCCGGCTCATAAAAATTGTAGCGAACGTCCACCGCGGTGGGGCGCCGTCAATGTCGAAAAACTCTTCGTCGCCTGGACCGAGGGTACAGCAGTGCAGTGAAAGGACTATCATTGAATAAGTTTAGAAGTTAGAAGTGGCATTCCTTGATTAGAGTCAAACGAACGATACTCAACTTAATTAATTTATTTTCGAAAACTGCCGTTAGCAAGTATATAATAAAAGAAAACTTTTCTAGTAATATTTTTTTGTTTTCTTTTTTATTTAAATGGTTTGTCGTAACAACAGGAATTGGGGAATGTCCATTTCATTACGTATGCAAATTTGTATGATGTAAAGTGTCCCGTACCTTAAAATCATACGACCTCTTCTATTTAGGCAGATATTACCAATCCATTGTTTGATGGAAAGTTTTGATTGAATAGTTCTATACAAAATAACTTTAGCCGGAGATGGTTCGAGACTTCCAAAATATATATCTCAAATCCCAATCAGATGTATACAGGTTCAATAGCCGTTGGTGGATCCTTATTTTCCTCTTTGGTCAGTGTATAAGAAATTTCATAATCTAAAATATTAACGTGTGAAGGGATCCATCGTAATACTACTAATCTATAAGATTGTCACCAAAAAAAATATGCTTTAAGTTAATTGTAACTATATTATGACAAATTGTGACACAAAATTCAAACATCCATCTCTCTATTCACTCTAGATATGTCAAAATTGCGTCACAGCAGTTCAATTATTTATCTACATGCAAAATGAAATGAGAACTTGAAAAGTAAATAAACCTTCGTAACTTATTACATTTACTTTGAATATGGCAAATTACAAGGGTGTTGAAAATCAAAATACGCTTACGCTTAATTGAGGCGGAAATGAATTTTGTTTGATCTGATTTCTGTATACACCGTTGAGTTATAATAAGAAACCATATTTTGATTATATATATAAGAAGCCAGATTTAATTTGAATAAGATAGATATTGTGTTTCCTGCTCATATAGCAGGGTAGACAGAAAGAATTTAAAGTTAAATCACTCTCATTTACGTCAGAATGTCTTTACATTGAGTGTTTAGTGACAGAACGGACGTGACGGAGTGGTAGTGACGGATAAGCTTAAACCAAGTTAATAAATATTTATCCTCGAAAAATTAAGAAAAAAAAAACATTAGGAAGACTACTTTGTGTTTTCTTTCTTTTTAAAGTAAGTAGTCTAGATGGAAGATTAAAGGAAATACACAAAACAAATTTTTCTGTTTGTTAAAGTACACAAACAGATATGTTTGATCGTAATAGTAATTTTATTTATATTTACATATTATATTTATCTTTTAATAATATTTTAACTTCAAAAAATATACAGTACATTTCGTGTGTAAATTGAGAAGCTGCAGTCAATATTTGGATTCCTTAAATTAAATTTCATGCTCGTTCAGTTTTATATAACTTTTCAGTTTATTTGTGAATTATTTTCTTATTGTAGCCAATGTTTTTTTAGCGTATGTATTTATCTGCTCCACAACCAAAACGGCTGGATATTTTGTAGCATGAGGTGAGATTTTTAGGAGTGATACGGGCTGCATATGTTTTCAAAATGGGGCCCACGTACAAAAAACAGGGTGGAAATTGATTTTTTTACAATCAAGTCAATAAAAAAACTAAAAAAGTCCGTAAAAATAATAAAATTTATTAAACTTTTCATGGTTTTATAAATGTGCCATTACAAAACAAATTCTAAAAAGGCTAAAATCTCTAAATCAACAGATAATAACAACGAAATAAACTTTTTATTAAGTGTGGTAATTTTTAACAAGCGAGTACTTATTGGTTTCTACTACTAATGCGTCTATGTCATGCGTTGTGGACGTCAATTTCGTGATTTACCAAGCCCGAACAAATAATGTGTTCATATATAGACAGAACAAGCGTCACCGTCCAGAATTCAACATGAGGGTTCAAAATCGACAATTGCATGTTAACTGAAACGTTTTGAACAACCTTTTGGTATTCCAAAATGCTTCCAAACTTCAGTGGAAAATGGGTAACAGAGTGTCTTGTGTGCCTCATGTGCGGGATACAGCGAGAACGTAATAAAAAGACGTATTAATTATACGCGTATATACAAAAGAATATTTATTAGAATAATATCTAAATTTAAAACTTGAAAGAATAGTCAGTCGCGTGACAGTCTGAAGAAATAAAAATATATATATGTATACAATAAAAAAATATTATTAATATTAAATCAATCACCTACAAAAAACCAAAAAAACTAACCAAGAACCAAACTTCCTACCAAAATTACAGTTAATACAGTACGCGTATCAAAGAAAAGCGAAATAAGCAATTAGACGTTCTTTAGTGTTATTTAGAATTAATGTGACATTCGCTCTTGGTTCTGGGCGATCGTGTCAAGAGAAAAGAGATTAATAATAGCCGGGTCATTTAACCAGTAATTATGTTTGTGGTGGGGTTTATGGGGAACTCCTTGAAGATTTATTTAGCGTGAATAGGAAAGGGGCTGAGTGGGGCTGTTGTGGTAGTGGTACAACGTGTGACTAAGCGCGACGGTAACAAGATAAGGAAAAGTGGAGTTCCGCTAATCAACACGTAATATCTCAAAAATTCGGTGTGTGTCTCAACTATAGGTTCTCTCTACCTATCGTGCCAAATACGGGACACAAGGTAAAGCTTAATAAAACCGGACAATTGCGAGTCGGGGACCCCCTCCCATCCCCCTCCGAAATTGGATATCTTGAGCTTTTTCTGAAATTCAAACTTAATTTAGCCAGAGCCCTTTCATCTTATACATCATTTGAACTAGTGGCTTTATTACCATTTTTAGCTCCCCCCCCCCCCCGTTTTAAGGCCCGATTTTTTAAAAAATTAACCACAAATTTTAAGGCTCTATTTTTAAAAATTTCAGACTTTATGCTACCTGTAGATGCTTGCTACCAAATTTCATAATTATAAGCCAACCGGAAGTACCTTATTAATTTTGATTCCCTTTATAAGCACGTGATTCGTGATAAGCATTTTTTGCGACATATCTTTTTCTTAAGAAAATGTAGAAATACAATTTTAAAGACTCTTGACAGACAGACAAACAGACGGACAACAGAATGATCTTATAAGGGGTTCTTTTTTCCTCAATAGGTAAAGAATCCTAAAAACTATTATATATTTATAGTTTGAAACCATCCAACTATAATCAAACATGTGTGGGTACCTGACCCACACATATATACGTATATTAATATTAAACGTACAAGCGACGTAGTTTATGTTCGATGTATAAGTTGTGGGTAACATGGATTTGAGTTGGTTTATTGACATTTTACGCGGGAGATTTGTTCAAGCATTAGTATATATAGTCGATGAATGAATGAATATATCGGTAACTATAAATTAGAAGGTAGAAGCTCTCCGGTAAGAGTTCTGAATTATGTGTGTATATCTATACTTATAATAAAATAATGATTTTTTTTAAATATTTATCCGTGTGTTAATTGTTATCGCTACAGAGATTATTTTTGCCATAAACTTTAAAACCATTCTCATACCAAGTGCGAGTAATTATAACATCAAGAGGTTACATAAAAAAAATTAAATCGGCTTCACGCTGTATCCCGCACACAGCAGGGTAGGTACAGGGAACCTAGTATTAAAACACTCCGTTCCCCACTGTCTGCCGCATTCTGGAGGCATTGCGCGTTTAGTGGCAGAATTCAACGCCGCGCTTTGCCTCGACACCAGAGCGAAGAAATTAATATATTAACGTAAATAATTATTTCATATCCTCGAATGGGGATCGAACCCACAACCGTCGTGTAACAGTCACACCCTTGTACCGCTGCGCCGCGACGGCTTCATGACATGACATGACGGCATGGTTTTATTTCATTAGTATTTTTTAATTAGCCATAATCTCATGGCAGGAACCTTGCCTGCCTTGTCTGCCATATAAAATAGTCTCAAAGGATTATTGGGGCCTTTGTTCCGGCAAGACGGAATGGTCATTACGCCGCGCCCGTCACCTTTTGTTCAGTGAAATCACTGAGATTTCAAAATAGATTTTATTTTATTTCTATTTGAATTATAGAAGCTTTTGTTAATTGCTTAAGAGTTTTCAAAGGGAATATAACTTTGCTTTCGCGAAGTTTCCAAGTTACGCCTAAGTGTAAGTTGGATTGGGCCTTATGAATTTTTCCGTCTGTTTGTTAGCGAGCTTGAATAAACATTTTTAAGAATTATTTTACAAATTATGAAATGTAGAATAACGTTAAACAGAAAATATTCTGTTGAAAATATATAAAACTAAAAGCTTACCAATAAAGCACATCCATTTGAAAATATTGTACACTTGCAATGGCTTCGGTATTGCAGGAAAGAGTTGACGTACTCCCCAGCGAATACCTCAGTTTAAATGCTATTCTTGGTTCCCTTACAGATTTTAAGCTTGACTTCGTTCAAAAATGAGATCCAAGTATATGCAAATAGCAAGAAATAAAGATCATAATCCCGTGTAAGTTGAAACCATGGAGGTAGCCCATTTAGAGTTATTTTCAACGAAACCAAAGGAACGAGCACGTCGCAACATTAATAATGGAGGTATAAACTCCATTACCTACTCAGTAATTAAGTTAAATGGATAAAATTTACCTAAGCGTTCGGGCAAATAATTAATTTTTGCGCGGAAATATTTTGTTGGAACACCGGTTCGAGCTGGTGGAAGCGACGTTCAGATTCTTACCATCAATTGACGTTAGATTGCTTTTAATTTTGATGTTGTGTACCGACGACGCGTGTGCTGTGTTTACCTGAAAATAGAAAATTGTAATATTAAATTATGAAGTGAAATTTTCACGCTAAAATATTCTAACGCACTATTATGGCATATAATTATACAGTGCCTTATTTTACCATATAATTATACAATATCTCATACAGCCAGAAAGGATAAGCGTAAAATAAAAATTATTGTATTTTTTAGTAATTAATACAAAATCTATATACTCGTGCAGTATCTAATATAGGTACAGTTACTCATTTTTTATATTCAGTTACGAGTATATTATACAGTTTAGTACATACAACTAAGAAATAACACTTCGATCCACTCCACAAAACCCAATACTCCAAAATTGAGACACGAGGCCGAATCTGTAGGGGTATAAGCAATAAGTTAGTGTTAGAAGGTAGCGGTGGGTGCGTGCGGGTTCAAGCTTAAGATTTATACCCACTGGCGTGCCCAAAAATAATTGGATCGCGACCGAAAAATAAATTGCCAGACCGGCACCCAACTAGGAAAAGCCCCAAAAATTTGTTATTGAGAACTACAAAATTACAACGTTGTAAGTTACGTTGAGGTTTATTTAAACCACGCCATCTTTATGCTCGGATGCTTATTTATGTGGGTACATTCATATGTACTATAGATATGGGTTAAAGTTGTGCGCCAATAACTCTTTGTTAGTTACGAGTGCGGTATAACTATGCAATAGTAAAAGCTTGTGAGTGTAAACACGACAGTCATGGGCTCTATTCCCACTCGGAGACTGAAATATTAAATATTTTTATTTCCTCGCTTTGATAACGAGACAAAAAGGTCCAATTACACCATTCAACACGCACAGTCTCAAGAAATCAAAGTTGAGAATAACACATATTGAAAATATTAGAAGTACAAAAGAAATGGTACGTAATTTTACGTGAGTATAAATATATTATAAACATATACGTTCAAACAAACATCACTTTAATAACCAGAACGATGTTTTACTGCCTACATTAGCTATAAACTTTATACTTCACAATATAAACGTTATACTGAATAACGATTCAATGAAAGTATATTACTTTCATTTCCAAATGTACTTTAAAAGTATATGTACGTACAGACATACATACATTAAAGCTGTATATATATATATATATATATATATATATATATATATATATATGTAAGCTCTGTCGTTTTCGTGGGGTGAGCTTGATAGCATTATTACTCCAACAGATGTTGTAATGGTCCACCATAACTACGTACGCCGTGTACGAGTGGCACTAAACCACAAGTGCATAATTTGAAATGATTTGGTTTATAAATAAAATAAATTGCTATTTTGGTAATTATTATGTTATTATGAAACAAAATTACAAATTTTGAAAATTTTTTTTAACATACAATAAAGGTTTTAATATTCAATCTGGACAAACTCCTAAATTGAAATAGATCGAAGTCTCGAAGATCCGAACCTACAACCTGTCGCGCTCACAGTCACACAAATGTGCTCCTGCGCCACGTCCGGCCAGAATCTATATTCAATTCTATTCAACTATTCATACGTAATACTTTTCTTAATAATAAATAAACTCGAATATCGAGTGCTCAGTAAATGTGTCGATCGATACTTACAAACAACAAAGGAAGCTTCAAATATTAATTGAAACCGCTCAACTGTAATTAAATTAAAACAGAAAACTTGCAAAATTAATATTGTTCATTATAAATATAAAGTATTGGGTAACAACGGCGCTTTTAACGTTTCATACATTATTTGAGAAGTTTGAGAACGACGGTGTAAATGTAATTTTTGAAGCTGATTGTTCATTTTTCAATTAACTTTTCAACTACAGGTGCTTTTTAAATTCTTGAAAAAAATTAATTTAGCTTCAAAAGCTTTGCCTTGTCAAATATTTTTCTAAAATTTCACATTCAAATATAAAGTGTGAAGAAGACAATGACGACATAGGTACGTTGAGTTTTACAAGAATATGATTTCCTTAAATTCAACCCCAAGCAGATCGAACAGGAATAGGATATTACTCGTTTCGATAACATATGAAATATGTTACATATTTACATTTGATACTATATAATGTAAAACAAATTTTACATGTTTAGTTACTAACATTTTATTGTAAATTTATTCATCTATATTATATGATTATCTTGGAAACTTTGAATCGAGTCAGTCAATTGTTCAACAGGAGGCTGTAACGCGCGACAGGTGGTGGGTTCGTTTTCCATTTAAGGAAAGGAAATCTTTGGTACCTTATTTTTTTTCGTCCTGGCGCCGAAGCGAAGCGCTGCGTTGAGTTTCGGTATACAAAACGCAATGCCTCCAGAATTTGGAAAGAGAAATGGGGAATGGAGTGTCCCAACACTAGGTTCCCAGAGTCCCTGCTTAGGTACTTTGTTATGAGCTGGATATAGCGAGAAATTATGACAATAATACTTTAAAAACAAGATAATGTAAACAACGAGGGTAGTTTGATATATATATTTATATTTATTTTAATACGCGTCTCAAAATAAATACCTACATTCAATTATAATGTAAATCGTATGTAAATATATTGTCAGTACACTATGTAATAGTTCAACCTGTTTAGACAGCACTGCATAATATTGTTGGAACGAAATTGTGTTTATGCATCTCGCACGGGGATGAAATATTATACTGAAGCCGGCTTAGCCGTCTCGAATGTTTGTTAAGGAATTTAAAATGCTATTTTGAGAATTTACCATTACTCTATCGGAGGAGATATTTCGTTAGAAAATAATAACCAAATTTTCTGCGAAATATATCGTTTAATAAAATAAGTTGTCAAAGAATAGGAAAAAATATATCACAGTTCGGCATTAGTTAAAAACAACCTATGATTAAAAATACCAAAAAAAAAATGAAAACTGGAACAATATTTGCATACAGTTCAGAGAGTTCAAATTAACTCACGCTTCGAGCGACTACTTTGAGCTCACGTCACCGTCCGCATCGTTTCACACATTCTTCCATAATGCACGGTTATTATTTCCCTTGTCCTTATTATATATATTATACTATTTTAAAAGACCTCGAAAATTCACAAAACATAAAATATGACGATTTTTTGTTACAAAAAAAAAACAATGAAATTCATACGTTTTGTAGTTTCTCTAATAATGAGTATGTCAAAGTAGTGTTTTTTGCTTCGTGACAACACGAGATACGATTTTTCAAGTGTCAAAGGCTGTTTTAATTGCAGCAGTATCTACATGTACTAGTAGCTAATTAGTTGGTTGGCTTTTGTGACGGATTTTATTGTTGTTGTCTCGATTTTACCTCTATTTTTAATCTTTATATATATATTCTGTTTTTTTTTTGGTTAATTAACAGAAAGTTACACTATGGATTATATATAAGTAAACAATGCTTTAAATATAGGATTAACATGAATGTTTTTTTTTTAGCTTCACGCTGTATTCTTCATAGATAGAAGTAGGTCGTGGTAGGGTAGGCAGAGGAAGCCTAGTGTCAAGTCATTTCGTTCCTCACTTTATGCCGAATTTTCGACGCATTACAAATTGAGTTGAAGACAACAATGCCGCGCTTTCGCCTTGGTGCCAGAGCGAAGAAATGAACATATTAATAATGGGAGAATTAATTATTATAATCAATCAAAATTCATTCCCCCCAAGTGGGAATTGAACCCCGAATCGTCGCGTTACAGACACGCGCTGCGGCCCGACGGCCTCAACTATTACTTTGTGTTTGTAATCATTGTTAAGCAACACACTGTTGTCTATATCCTGAACGAATTACGTTAAGTGAAAACTTTCATAAAAATAAGTGTATACATACAAGTATAGTTTTAAACAAGCTTTTAATCACAATATTCTCTTTGGAGAATTTAAGTAGTATTAGTTCAGTTTTATTTCTCATATGTATTTAATTAGTTTCTTTAAATTATCCAAAAATCAAGGCAAAATAAATATATGGTAATAAGAAGTTTTTTCACCAGCCAGTCAGTCTTTTATATATTCAAATATAAAGAATATTTGTCAATATATGTATTATTTTCAATATCAACCTTACAATAATGTTCTGAATATTGTAACAAAAATTGAAACTCTATATGAAAAAATAATGAATTTATAACACCATCCAAACACAGCAAAGTAAATAAACATGTAACCTATTTTTATTTAGATATAAATAAATATGCTATACGTAAAAATTTTAAAATTATTTTAAATAATATTCATATTTAACATACACAAGCTTTTCGACATTTAAAGTGCTAAAGGTTTAAAATCACACTGCCTATGTGAAATTTTTACCACAATCGTCATTCATTTTAATTATAGTGCATTTTCAATTTCGACGAGTGGACGGATGCTGAGATTGTCAGTTTGAAGCACGGTCCATTTGGATAATGTTCCCGTTAAAAATAATATTTAATTATTATCATTATATCATTATTACTGTTTATTGCACTTTAAAATGTATATTAAAATAAATATTTCTAAATTTGTTAGCGAGTGTACTTATCTCTAAAGGAGATTTGATCCAGTCAACCTGCCAATAGTTATAAGAAAACTATTTCAAAAAGACTTTTAAACAAACAAATACACTTTCCGAAACACCAGAAACAAAGGAATGTTGAAGCCAACTTAACACTTTGTATATTAATTAGAAAATTTACTTTCTATATCGAGTATCGACTGAGACTAAAAAAGGATTAACATAATCCACTATACAAATAATACATTCATGTAGTATTTTAGGTTCATAAAAGCTTTGAAAGTTGTTTTTAAAAGGCGTTATACGCAAATGGCGCGACGGCAAGTAGCAAACCCGTTCTGTATTTATAGCGCGTTGTTTGCCGATGCAGGTCGTTTCTTTGGAGGCATTGAACTGAAATGGAATCTTCGTAGTTTTGCTTAGACCGTGCATTTTCAACTTTAAAATTCATATTCAAATACAGAGGAGAGCTCTCACTTTTGTTTTTTGTTTTAAATTTTGACTCTACTAAAGCGTACTAGTGTGATTATAATTTTCTTTAACGGTTTTCTCTTTTGATATTGTTTCAGTAAATGTAAACAACATCTACAGTATATTACAGTTTTTTTTTTAAATTCAATAATATCTTAGTAAACACACGCATATAAAATTTGCTTTGCTTTGCTAGCTTTTGCCCACTTGCACCACACACCACTATACGCGTTTAGATGAACAAAAAGAGATTAAATATACCTATTCATGTATACATACAGAGGCCTCCATCCATACAGGTAGGTTTAAGAGTAAGCCGATTTAGTAACATTTGGTAGTTTGTTAGCTATTGCATATATAACAAACATAGAACCTGCAACCGGCGCAACAGAAACATTAGCGCCCGTCTACAGCCAATCACACAATCCAATTAAGTTAAAAGCAAACACGATGCGCTGATCTGTACAAATATGAATTTATGTAACTTCCATCAGATTCGATACACGTGGTGCAGTGGCGTCGTATCGAACTGTTTCCGGCAAGAGCATATATATATAGAGGAACCCCCTCCGCTTGCTTTTACTTTATTAAGTTAAGCAATGTGTATAATGGGCCTGTGGATTCATCGACGCTCTCCGTTTTATAATTGGGTTGAAAATCGTTATTCTATTTGAGCACTATTATGTGATTAGTTTCTGGCAATAGTTCGCTAAGGCAAGTAGATAAGTGATTAGGCAAAACGTTCACTATTTTTATCGACTGACCTCCATAATGCTTTTTCGTCTTCTTTAATGAGCGACTCCAAAAGTAAATCAATTTTTAAGTTTACGTTTTTAATATATAATAAAGAAAAAATATATTTTTTGAAAAAGTTAATATTTATTTATTTTATTTTTATAATATAACTTTAAAAACTTATCTGTTCATATTTTCTATATAATGCTTCACAAATTTTTATTCCAAAAATGGGTAGACCGAGAATTTTGTGTCAAGAAACTCCGATCTCAAATTAAATTTTATTTAAATTGCACATTGAGCGAAGAAAATCCACGCCGCGCCCGAAAAAAGAATATAATTTTTCCTTTGAGAGCGAAACAAACCTACAACCTACACTATGAGTGTCTAAATTCAGATCACTACCACTACGCCACGAGGTTCAAAAAATTTTTTTGCAAAATTAAATTAGCATTTCCAGTGGTTATTAAGTTCGGCATTGCGGTTAATATTATAACAAGCAAAATACATTTTTATTTACATTTCCGCAACAAAAGCAACATCCGGTAATTCCGTTTTCAAACTTGTGTCAAGATGCGCCCTAAGGACCATTTCTCATCATTCTTTGAAATAGTATAGAATGAAAAAGTAAATAGTAGAATACTTTTGAATTTCTCTGCGGGTATTTATTGAAGAATAGTCGCTACCACTTCTCTCTAGTACAATAAAGTCTCGAGACCACTAAGGAACTTGACCTAAAAACTAGAATGGAAGCCCTACTTCTGAGTTATTTTAATATTTAATTTTTAAATTATGTATTGCCGATAGTAACTTTTGCTCCAAACATAAATGTACAAGTTAGTTTTATCAAGGATGTAATAGAATTTTACTGTAAAGAATATATACATCAAATAAACTAAATTCTAGATGCATTGCGTGTCGCGTGGCAGCACTATACGCCGCGCTTTGAATGGAATGGAAATATAAATTTGAATAACTATTTCATCTCCTCGCGTGGGGATCGAACCCGCAACTAGTTTACAAGTCCCACTTTGTGCCCCTGCGCCACGGCTGGCCTCACTCCTCTATAAATAAGTGAGAATAGAATATAAGATAGATTTAATTGTCTTGTTTCAATTTTGTATTACGATACTTTAACATATCTAATTACACTCAATCCCCTTTCAACGAGCTTTTGATTTAAAATAACATATTAATTTTACGAAAAACTAAAGCTGAATACAATCGAATATGTAATATCGAGGCATCTATTATGTGTTAAAAGGCAATTTCATCGCGAGATACTGTAAACACTGGAGCCCATGAAAGGCCGGGTCTGATTTTCTATGGTCAAACAAAATAAGCCGGTTTCCTTAGGCGTGGGGTAGGGTAGGGTAGGGTAGGGTAGGGTTCGTTAAAATTAAGTCAGACAGATATGTGACGTAGTGACAAGGGTCGACTTAAGGCCATTGTGCTTATGCTGCCAGTTTATACAGTATTATATAGAATTCTATTTGTGGAGTGATATCGAGAGGGATGGTAATTTATTAGAGAACGTTCGTGCGGTCCGGTGTGTTACGACACGACCGTTTAACTCATAGTGTTGTGATATAACTCTCAATAAATACATCAAAACTCGACAAATATATATCATATTGTAATATATGTTCTCCATGACTCTCTGTGTATTTTCACAAATATTAATCCTACAAAATTACTAAATTTTTCAAACGAAGCAGTAAGTTTCTCTACGTATTATTATTAATCAAAAACATCTTATAATACTATTCATTTACGTCGTTTATAAAATAATCTATTCGTTTCTACTCTTAATTAAATATTATAAGAAAATTAAAATATATTTTCCCTTAATTT
>JBAIZZ010000288.1:334138-431404 GCA_037355905.1 Heliconius aoede
AAATTGAATCCGAATTGAGTAGAATCTCGTTAAAGCCCCCTACCCCCTGTAAATAGCGACTTGTAAATAGGTAGGGACGTGGAAAACATTTAAGCGGCAATCCACCCCTTTTCCTTTCTGCAAATTAAATAAGAATGTGCTTAAGCAAGCGACATTAGTTTGGATCTAAACAGAATCGAGTTTTTATTTGCCGTCGAACGTTAGTCTAATAATGTATGTAGGAGATGAAGTCTATAAATTTATTATAAATTATTAAACTCAACAAAATTTACATGTTTTTGTGTTATATTTATAACTGCAATAAAAATATGTATTATTTATTGCACATGAGAAATAAATAAACACATATATATATATTACAATATTTTATTAAATTACAATACTATAGGAACACATATCAGATAAACAAAATAAAAGAATTATTTTACATTTTGATAATTTAATTTGCTTGGACTGGGTTGCCTAGTGAGAGCAGCATAAAATAAATATATATTCGTTTTGATATTACAAAACTTACGTAAGATTTCAATTATGACGTCTTAACTTGTTTAATTAGTAAAATTTCTTTGTTAGCACAATCAAAGTTATCCTTTATAAATTTATTAGATATACATTGTAAGTACATTTAGATATTGGCATAAAATACCTTGTCTTTTGTCATTTTTCTAAAAAGGAGTTCATATGTAAGCTCTTAAAACCTTATTACTTCCATTATTTAAGTATTAATGTTCTCAATATCATTATTTTTGCTTAAAACATGACAATTACCTCGAACTTTTTTTACTACAGCTTGAGCTGGTGGTAGCTTTAGCGATTCAAAAGTACTCGCAAAAGTCTATTTCAATGAAAAATATTTTTAATTTGAATTTTAAAACAAAATTAAAGATGTACATGCTACACCTATATTGTAACTATTATATTATAACTATAGTCCAGTGCACATACATTTAGTAATAACTTAAAAGAAACGAAAAATTTTGGGCCCAAATGTGAATTAGATGTGGTCATGTTTTTTCAATTTTAAAATACCAAAAATCAGCTCAAGACATTCTGGAAGCGGAGATAAACGACGATAACAATTTTAGATACTCAACAATCGATTACAGTACTACGAAAATAAAACATTTGTTAATTTAAATAAAATCTAAGTATTTTAACACACTAACATTAGTGCATATAATTACGGTATACATAAAGAAAATATCAACGATGAGTAACTAACTCATCGTCATATTTAACTTTTACTTTTACCAAATCTCTAATAAATCGGCGTTCAGGTTGTCAAAACTGACAGAATTTTCAGAAACAGAATTATTTTAAGAAGCCAAATAATTTATTTTAACCACTTTTATAAAACAATGTGAGAGAACCTCTAAAGTAAATGAACGACGCATACATTAACCATTTGTATAAACTTGAAAATATACTATAAATCAAACCTAGTCGAAAGATCGATTACGTAGTACGTATATAGAGTTACCTTTAACTCTTGAAATGTCGACAGAGGGTGGCGTGTGCCTGAAGGCCATACGTTAGAACTCGTATATCTCTATAATGAATGTTGTGATTCTATTAGAATCGTCATTTTATTTCATCCCTTAGACAGTACTAGTCAGTTACCCTTTTATATATAACGTTGTTTTAATATTTCCACAACTCGACTGAATATAAAAACGAACTATGGAGGTAATAATATATTTTACATTAATAAATATATTTTCTTGAAAATTTTCATATATATACTTTCCGTTATATAAATTTTATGTACCTTAAATAAGACTATGACTAGAAAGCCGACTATTTTAACAATAAGTTCTAATGACCTATTCAGATATAAAGGTATAAATATAATACGTTACAAGCAATTTTGGTTTTTTCCACTTTTGATAATTTCATAACATAATATTTTTCGCACGACAGGTCGTATGTTCGATTTCCACTCGAGGAATTGAAATAATATTTTCTTCCCTCCAGAATCCGCGTGAGGAATAGAAGTGTCTTAGCACTAGTTCTCAGTTTCCCTCCACGTATCCTGCTGTGTACGGTCTACAGAATTAAGTTATATACATTATATATATACTAAATAGTCGTGATTTAAGAACATCTAATTAGTGAGTGTTAAAATTAGGTAAAATAAGTTTAAATATCGTAGGTATCTATCTTGAAATGCTGTTTGAAACTCTAATGCCTAAACTTCTACAAATGTGCCCCAGGTTTCACGTGTTTTTAATGTCTTACCTACTACGGTACCATTAACGGTACCATTTAGAGCCTAACATGTTTAATTTAGACAGTTTCAAGCAATAAAACTACTATTGTATGTAATAATAGTATATTATCATGATTTTGTTAATTGGATCGGGCAAATATTTGATGAAGTGACATATACAAAAATTAAAAAAGCTTGCCATTGTAATTTTGAATGTTTAAATATTTTTAAAATGAAAATGAAAGTAGCTGTAGAACAAGCTTTATTAAGCATAGATTAATTAAAAGAAAAAAATTAAAGTTCATATAACATATATGTATATATAAGGAACCTGATATATAATAAATACATACCTATCCATGCAAAGTATTATAAAAGATACAAAAAAATATTTAACATTCATACATAATAACTTACTTAAACAAATATTATTGTACACAATAAATAAACAACATACAATTTGGCTACGGGTAATATTGACCGGATAAACATAAAAATATTTATTTCTACGAAAATATCGATATAACAAACAAATTTCAGGCTATTTTTACTTTTAGATAGTATTAGATATGCGTCGATGTAAACACAGTAGTATAGAGGTAATGACCGATACAATCGGCTGGCAGTTCGCAAACAAGACAGGCGCCAGGACAAACATCCACAAGCTCAATTAGTCGTTGCTTATCGGCGTACATCTTGATTTCGGTCTTTATGTGGCTGTAAATGTACATAATCAATATGTAATACTATTTTTTATAGTTTTTTTTATTATTTTAATTTTTCTATTTATTTGATATGCTAGAAATATATTAGTAAAAGTTGTAAAAAAATATAGTGTTTTTAATATATTTATACGCATATAGCACGAGGTGCACGGTGTGAGATGAGAACTGTCAAAATCATGAAAATTACATATACATAAACGAATAGACATCCGAAAAAATATATTATATTAATTCTCAAAATACAACGTATTTAATTGCTTTTTAAATATAATTATTGAAATAATAAAATCTTTAAATTTGAATGTTACCATAAATTATATTTTATAAGTCGATTGAAGCGAAATGAGCATATCAGTAATAGACTTTAAGGTAATTAGATGGTATTAATGCTGCACCTGGTAATTTAAATGGCAGGCTGTTCCTGAAAAATATTTTCACATAAAGCACTTTTCCTTTGACTTTGCAGTTGCAAACAAAAAATTGGTTACTTTATGTTAGTCTGTAGCACAAAAATCAGATGTATATTTTATAATAAGTAACATAAGGCACAGAGAGTGGAAAATAAAAAATGTTGACTCGAGTAATATAGAAAATCCTTTAATCTCGTTGCTTCTTTGTAAACATTATTTTGTTAGAAAACAATATTGAAATAAGTTGCCAAAAAAGCATTTTAATGTCTTGTGAAAGCTTTTTTTCATTCTATTTGTATTATTATATATTTTTCTATTATATATTAGTAAAATTTTGTGTAATAATATTATTTGGCGAAAGTTTCGCTCAATTTGCGACGTCGTATCTTCTTGGTTTTTATGCCGGAAAGTTAAATGAAGGCGAAGTAGTTTAAAACGAGGTCCTTCTATAACCGGGTTTTAATGGAATTAAGTTTACAATCTACTCAGTATTAGGTATATAGCAAATATACAATAAGCTATGTAGAAAATAAAATATTTGTATGAAAAAATAATTGAAGGTAGCGAACATATAGTAATAGTATATATAATGTAGCTATATCTATATATAGCCACATTATAGAAAATAAAGAAATGTCACCGTTACAAAATCAATAAGTGTGATACGCAGTCCTCATAGAATTATAAAAATTAAAATATTGAAAAATGAGGCCATAGTAGCGCAATGGAAAAGCATCTCATAATAAATAAGATAAATAAGTTCAATCCACTCCAGATAATCTTTTTATTAAACTGTAGACTTTTTGTAGCTCCTGTAAATAAAGCGCAGCGTTGAGTTGAGTCGAGACTATACAAGTAATATTTTCTGTATCTAAGTTTCATTGATGACTAGTAAATGTGAGTAGTATGAAAATCTTTGAAATCTTGAAAATCCACTATAACGCACAAAATTACAGAACAAATTTAAATGAAACATATAGGGTAACAATGTATATGATGTTTTTGAATAATTCGGCTAAATGCGAGAGAAGCCGCGTTAGGCTCGCTAGTAATAACATATAGTTTTGCATTAAGTACTTATAATAGGAGTACTAAGAGGTGAAAGAGGTATGTAGCGTTTGGCACTGCGTTCTCTCTGATTACCCCGCTAAAGATAAAGCGAAGATAAGTTGAGTTACGAATAAATAAGTAATACAATTAAATACAAGAACCTTCTAAGTACACAGTGCATTAGCGAAAACAGAATACGTTCAAATCGAAGCGAACCGTCGAATAATAGAGGCAAAACTACCAGAGGTATATTCTATTATTGTTACGCGATCCAATCCAATCAACTTGATACACTACACTACACCAAATAGGCTGAACGAACAATTCGAGTCTTGTAACTATGAAAACAAACAATTACCTTTAATTGTATACATTCTTCTAACTAATGTGGCGTTCTTGAGAGTAATGAATAAAAGACCGTGGAGCAGCACTAAACCTAATGAAGGTAGGCTCGCACTCGAAGGAGTTGATAAGAGCTTAATAGTGACGATGGTGGCTGTATAAAATTTAATCGTATAGTTTCGGACTTACGGCCATGTATTTCACCCACAGCCCCCTGAGGGCACCACAGCAGCCCTATGCCATCTGAATATATCCCCATTTATTTCCACGCGAGCGTAAAGGAATGATATCCAATTTGAAGAACACGCTTCTGTAGGGAAATATAAAAGTTTACATAAACATCATTGCGTCTTTCTCGTGCGCGGTCTGTTTGCTGTTACAAGGGTCCCGCACAATGCGCGAGGATACACTCGTATATCAAAGAAAATTGACCGAAGCATAAAATTTTCCTTTATATTTATATATTGTCACGTAGTTTTTGGTCTTTCGAGCATTGTCGGGTTTGCAGTGAGGGTTTTTAGATGTAATATAAAAGAAATAAAAAACAACACAATTTTACTAGAAATAAATACACAATTGTAATTTTTTATGTCATTTAAATTTTTTGAATAATGGATTTTTATAAAGATATTGACTTAATATATTATTATAAATTAACAATTTAAATGAAAGTGAACATTTGGTAATTCAGTCAATCATAAAAAAATCAAGAAAAATACTACTACCCAGCAAGTAACGCAACAGTTAACAGCTACCTGGCATGTTAAACATATTATTCAATAGAAACGATAAAAGTTTGATTTGAATAGACCACGGGTGTTATTCGTGTAGACAGGAAATAGGGCAGGTAGTGTGGGCGGGATGGCATGTGTAGTCGGCGTACGCAGAACTGCCGAGGAAGTTGTCAAGTTCCAGCGAAAATTTAACTATAAATTCTGCGTTGCGTTGATAGAAAAAGTTTTTCGGGCAAAAACTATATAGAATTGCCCTTTGCCAGATACACTCAACTTATATCTATACAGCAGATAGCTAGATGGCGCAGTTTGGATGTGTGCCACAAGGGTGGCTTATTGCACGATATGGATACGGGTTTTCGTTTTCTATGTTTAATTACATATTTATATATATGATGATTGAATTTTCATTTTAATAGTACATCATAAAATTCTATTGATTTAAACATAATGTACGAGTATTTCAATAGATGTCAGTGATAAAAAAATAGTCTACTAACGAGACCAGACGTTGTGTGGGCGGGCACAAGCGTGCGACTGTTAACGAAGCAGCTTGTGGGTTCGATTTCCACTAGAGAAAAATTACATATTTCATAATTTTATTTCCTGGTCGCGCGGCAATGCTTTCAGAATTCAGCGGAAATCGAGAATTGGGAGTGTCTTAATGGAAACGGAGGTTATCAATAAGTCCCCAGGTTCCTTTTGCCTATCTTACTATGTGCGGGATACAGCGTGAAACAAAAAATAGAAACATAACATTGTAAAAAATACAATAAAATGCAGCATAATTAAGAAGATGGATGGATAGTAATTAAATGTATCTTTAAATTGGCAAGTGTATCCAGTCTGATTCTGCAATTTCGTATTATATCGCTGAGAGTTTACAACTGTTCTCGGGACAATCCCTCAGAGACACACGATGTACTGTATTCATTGCCTCTACTATTCGATGTAAATAACAAAATATGTTCGTAGTGCAGTAATTACATTTTAAATGGGCAAACTTTCCAAAGTTTTCTGGGCACTGGATAAAACAAAAATGTTGTCTTTTATTTTCGTATTTTGGAGAATTAAAAGTGGACAAGCGCTGTTTCCAGAGTGAAAGACTCTTAAAATATGTACAATAATAGATATTTTCTGAAGAAATCATCTTGGTAGATAATACACTAGTCAATTGAAATTGATAACTGTGAACAATGTTACAGAAATCATTCGACGATCCATAGAAAATATATTCACAAGTTTATACGTATAAACAAAACAAAATATTATTCGGGAATGGGTTTGACTGTTCTCTTTCTTTATTTGTATATCACAAATGAGCGTACGTCATATTATTATAATAAATGTGCTTCATGTATTTTTTATGAAAAGAAAAAACTTTATTACTGTTTAAATTGTTAATAACAAAAATTTATTTAAGATTTATAGTCAATAATACTTAAAGCGGAGAAGAAAGATACATATTATTACATATATACCACATTCTTCCTGCTTATTCTGAAAGATAAAAATTTATTAGATTTGTATAACATAATATTTTATACCTATACTCTTATATGTCTATACTCTTATATTTTAAATAAAAAATTAGCTTCTCTGAAATCAGTATCCCGCACACCAACTTTTAAAACACTCCGTTCCCCACTTTCGGCCAAACTCTGGAGGCACTGGGTGTTGATTGACACAAATTTACAACAAAAAATAAGAACAAGAAGAGTAAGGAAAATTCAACACAGTTTAGCTATCACCGAGTGAATAGACATCTTGGCACGTTCGCGCCCGGCGTCCCCCAGTATCCTATCAAACCGCCATTGTCAACAAAAGGCAAAACAAATTTCACTTGTCGTTAGCTTTTAAAACAAATTTAATGGCGAACTGATAAGCGATTGAATGTTCGACCCGTTTCGTCGACAAACAACAAAGTTTTTAACAAAAGGCGCTCGGAAATTTGCCCGTCAAAGTAAGAAATCATGAAGAAGTAAAAGGAGGGACATCAATCAAAGAGAAAACAAAGACCAGCTCCGTCGGGGGGACGTGACCAACATATATACCGACTTAAACTTCTGTCATTAGTTTCCTTTTAGTTTATGCTTCGATTGTTTCCAATTGTATAAATAAGGGCGATCTGATGTGATGATATATGACATAATGACTGAGCAACGTCATATTGAGTGTACAGGTGAAATAATAAATCAAAGGGTAATCACTATATGAATGTTTTTTTTGTATATGCTTAAATACAGATGAATTAATAATGAGTGAAAAATACAAGACCTTATTTATTCTTACGTAATATCCTAAAGTATGCACAAAGCAGATGGTCTGGGAAGAAATCTCCATTCCCAGTTTCTGCCGATTTCTGGAGTGGTGGAACTCAACGCCGCGTTTTTGCCTCGTTACCTGAGCGAAGATATGAAAATATTAAATCTTTCATTTCCTCGACCAAGCATGACCTGGTGGGGGGAACCTATCGCGCTTACAGTCGCATTATACTCTTAAACTGGCCCTCAATGATCTAGAATCAAGAATAAATTTCATATTGTCCACAAACATAATACGAACAAGAAATAGAACATACATCGCAAAGCTTGCAGAGACATACACGGCTCCCATAAGTACATAAATATCGGATTACAAAAAAAAAAGGCGAAAATGGATAACGGTCTAAGTAACCAATTCATCACTATCGGCGTATAAACAATGTCATTCCATATTATTTCAGCGAAAATATTTGAAGCCGATGTATAGGATCAGATAGCATGTCAATGTTGACTGAGCAACAACAGCCTCCATCAATCATTTGAGACAAAAAGGAGAGCGCTAGTGTCGATAGGGCACGCTCTCAACACTTTATTATTCTACCAGCGTCGCCTTTAACAAAGTAGGCATAGACAATTGAAAATTTTCTGTAGAACACATTTTGCTTCATTATGTCGCAAGTGCGATTTATGAGATGTTTTAAGGTTTTCTTGATAAAGTTTATACAGACACACGAGTGTTAGTTAGATTAAATATATTAGATTTTTAGAAAGCATGTAAATTAAGACTAAGAAAATAGATGAAACACAAATATCTAGAGGAAAATACCTTCATCCACCGAAACAGACATCTCGAAGAAATATTATTAAAGAAAATAGAAATATTATATATGACGAGAAGTTTTTTGGCTCATGTACATATACCTACAATCAACTGATTACTTTCGGCTATTCACATTTTTCGGCACAAAGAACAGACGAAGTAGGAGGATATGTAAGATAAATATCCGTTGTATGACGGAGATTGGTACAGCAATCAGGAAAAGAGCTGATATTTTTGAAATTGGCAGAACGATTTTCATCAAACAAAAGCTACATATGTACCTGAGTACAACCTATTGAAACGGGAACCTCTGTAAAAGCTATCATATCCTATATACATGTCTACAGCCATACGTGCAGGATTTAATAATGTCATTTTTTCAGTATAATAGAAGCTTATATATATATATATATATGTGTAAAAATTATAATTATGTACAGTTACAATCTATACATTAGTTCTACATATAATTTTCTTGTCGTTACAGTTGTTTCGTAGATATTCTAGATGGGGCTGGGTTATTTGATCATAGTGAGGTAGGGGATGACCCAGAATTTCATCTCCCTGAAAGGTTCGCACTATGTGCCATTTATTATAGTTTGGTCGATTTCCCTTGACTGCTGAGAAACTTTCGGTATCGATAGAATTGGTAGGAGTTTGACTTGGAAATAACATATTTGGTTTGTTTGTTTTGTTACCTTTTTACATTTTAAAGTACTAAAATAACGTTCACGCTATTTTATAGTATAAGAAATACTTATACAATAGATGCAATCTCATAACTAGGTTAAAGCTTACATAAAGAGTTTTATAATTTAATAGAATATATAATATTAAATAATAAGAAAATAAGATGTTAGCCTACGTGAATTAATTCAAGAAATTAATTATTAAATAATAATATACACATTATTATTTACTCATGATTATGAACTTACAGAAAAGTTTTACTTAGATACACAGTAACTAAGCAAAACTTTCATAATTGTCATAATTTTTATTCTGGATGTGTAAACGCCAGAAAGAAAACAATTTTCCCGATTATCCGGGAAAATTTACACAGGACTGTGATAACACAAAGAGTTACCGCGGACACGAGTGCCTACTTCAAAATGAACCTAACTTTTATTCAAAGCCATGCTTCATATAGAAAAAAAAAGGCAAACAAAATCGTATTGAGTTATAAACTTTTATATCGTTGGCAAAATTTGTATTTGTTCTCTATTTTGTTGCGCGATATGGAAACACTGGTTAGTGGTGCTAAAGAGGAATATTAATCAAACGGGTTTGATTGGTTAAAGCATAACAGCGTTGTATTCTGTTAATTGTGCTGTTAGTCCAAAGTCTGTGCAAATGAGAGTAAGAGTCTTATTCTACATTGCCTTTGTAATCCGCTTCGTCGTGTTTGCCTCTGTTCGAGGAATCCTATGTAAGGATCAGTAGCAAACTATGTAAAAGTTATTTGTACATAAAAATTATATGTACTTATATTTAAATGAGCAACAAATAATGGGTAAGTCTATATTCACAACACTATCAGTCTACATATAAGCGTTTACTTTATCTAATTTCGAAATTAAACGAAATAAAATACAAAACTCTAAATGAGGCGGCGAAAAATGTTAAAAAGTCTCTAAATAGATATTATTTTTACACATTTATATAGAGAAAAGAAAGAGAATTCAGAATCTGATCCACGAATATTTAATGGTACCTACACTTAGCGCATTAAGTACCTTGTCATTTTAATAATAAAGATGACTCGACGTATAGCAAATGCGCCTTTAAGCATTAACAATATCGAGTAAAGGCAATATGGAATTTCATCTCCTTGAGAGGATTGGGCTTCCATGATTTATTTTCATTTTTATCATCGCAGACGATCTAGTAAGAATCTCGTAGATTGTTTAATATAAAGCCGTTCATACTTTTATCGTGTACATTTTGTACGTACATTATTGATATTTTTAGATGGTACAAAATCAAAAGACGTGACTCAATATTTTGGAATGTCTACAAATAGTAACCTTTCTTATTTATTTACCTTTTATATTTTTTTTTTTATTCAATTTTCGTAAGGATTCTAAAGTTCTCATTGAAGTATTATATATTTTCATTTAGTTACAGTAATTGTATGGATTTAATTAATAGAAGGCAAAATTTATTTTTTCTTATATTAATATGTAATATAAAAAAAACAATAATTCTTAAAAATATTCTACTATGTCTATTAACATTTAGAACTTAAAAACTTACACTAAAAAGATCGCAATCTCCACCACGGCATATAGTAACAATAATGTACGTACCTGTAATAAAAAAATATGCAATTTATTAAATGATGTTCACAATAAATAATTAATAATAAGAAATAAGCATTGAAATTATACGATTCTGCAAAGTCATATTACCTACTAAATCTACTAAAATTAATATTACCTACATATTACCTACTAAAATTAGTGAGTGAGCTATTACAAAAAAAAACTATGTTCTTAACCATGTAGATTTTTTTGTTTGAATTTATGTGAGACCTACCTTGAGGTTCACCATATCCAAACAAAAAAAGAAGAGAAATATCCAAATGTTCGCAGTAAAAAAAGTTTAAAAACCCTTCCAGCACTTCTGTTCTCATCCGATTTTATTGTCGGCTAAAGACAGACGTTTAAAACAATTTTAATAATTAAAATAATATGTCTACGTGTGTATTTCGTGGGAAGGCTACGTCCTACAGAACAGGTGACTGTTATCTAAAAATAAACCTATATTATTGTCATGCTATTTCTTATCAATTAAGATTGAAACGCTTGAAAATCATATGGCAATTGTAGACTTAATTAGAAGCTAAGTGTCGCTTCACGCTGTTTCCCGCACATAGGCAGAGGGAATTTAATGTTAAAACATTTCCGGTCCTCATTTTTCGTCGAAATCTTGAGGCAATGTGGGTGCAGCTCAGTCCAGTTCAGTTGACGGAACTCAACACCGCGTTTTGCCTCATACCAGAGCGAGTGAATCAAAGTGATAAATATTTAGTTCCCGCGAATGGGAATCTAACCCACAACCATCGTGTTTACAGTTGCATGCACTATTTAATTCATTATTTTATAAGACAACACAGTTTTAAGTAAAGGAACAAAATAGATAAAAACATAATTTACATGAAGTAACATTTTCATAATAGATATTGTACTTATGAGTATATTATGTATGCGGGATACAGCATGAAGCTCATTCAATTTAATTTTTCACTTATAATAAAGTAAGTATGTCTTTATATAATTTAGTGTTTTTTTCTCAAGGCAATTTAGTTATGAAAATATTTTATTTTGGAGTTCGTATAAAGTTGTTTGACATCTGAATAAAATACTAAATATCGTCGCTTACGCACGACGTGTAAGTAAATTTTTTTAATTAGATATAATTTTTATAAATGGTCTATTATACTTATATGTATGTAATTACCTTATAGCTTCGCATGTGAGGATAGTTAATATTTTAAAAGTAAAGTTTCTTAATTACTTATTATGGTTTGGACAATATTAAAACCCTAAACATATTATTATTTTTTTATTTCTTAAAATCTACAAAGCTATAACATATGAGGCCAGTCGTGGCGCAGGGGCATAAAGTGTGGTGCAAAATTGACTGGTTGTGGGTTCGATCTCCATTGGAGAAAAGGAAATATTTATTTTAAATTATTTTAATTTTTTTCGCTCTCGAGGCAAAAGAGGCATTGAGTTCCGCTACTCAACACGCAATGCCTCCATAATCGGCGGAAAGTGAGAAACAGAGTGTCATAGCACGAGGTTCCCTCTGCCTACACTGCTGTGTGCAGGATGCAACGTGAAGCAGATTTATTTTATTTTTATTTACTTTAATAAATATCAGCTTCAGATTTAATTTTGATTTATTTTAATATATAATATATAAAAAGTAATTCAAAACGCTTCAGTAATAGACTGAAGCTAGACATAACGACGCCATAGGTCACTGAACATCTCATTAAAATGGAACTGCTCTGTTTACTCAAGATTGCCATTAAATTTTTCTATGGTAAAGTAAATTAATGACTTCGTCTTTAAGATGTTGATTTGGAACTTTAACGTAAATTAACGTAATAATTTAACGTAGATTTCATGAAATTTTAAATAGGTACCTATCTGTTATTTACTTTCTGAGCTTTATGCCGTTAGCAAAGGGATAAAATTAAGACGCTACATACTCCATTTTCCGCCCAATTTTTGAGACATTGCGTGTATACATCGCCACGCTTTGTCTTTTTACCAGAGCGAGGAACTGGAAATGTTAAATAATTAATTTCTCTGAGCAGAAATCGAATCCATAACCATCGCCTTTACTGCTCCTGTAATAAGATGCAGTGCCGACCGCAGGCTAGAAAAAGAAGCATTAAAAACTTAAGCATTAAAAATTACGTTGTTTTGCTAGAAGGCTATAATCAAAAAATTATATGCCTACTATTTCTAGAATTAAATAGAGAAAACCTAGCACACAAAAGTACTCTCTACATCTTTAGGTGAACAGTGCTGAGTTGTTACATATTTGATTGCAGAAGCCAACGTGGCCGTCTCACTTTGTTTTACAAGCTGCTAACTTGAAGCTTGTAAATAAATACATGTAAGTAGGTATATGTAAATAAATGTACGTTCAATTAACTACCTGAAATTACACAAATATACATAAAATTTTGTAAAATTTTCAAAATTACTTTTTTGTAATTTAAATGGTAATAAAAATTAAGCATAACTTTATTCAGAGCGAGTCACAAATATTATCTGTAATGTACCCGAAAATTATACAGTTCTCATATTTGTGATCTAAAGAGGACACGTTTCGCAATCACTAAACTCATATAGTTTTTGTGTAGCCGTTGACTGCGAACGCTCTTTGTTCCCTCAGAATAAATTTACATCTTAACAAATACCCGCCAGGTCGTGCAGGCTTTTTGTTGAACGCAAATTCTAATACGATTTTAATGGAATGCGAATATAAAACAATCATTTTACATTCTAATATAATTATCGAATTATATTAATATTAAAGTATTAATAATCTAAAATTGAGCTTAGTAAAACCACATATAAGTAGATTTGTAGACAAATTCAATTAATATTTCCACGTAACAGTATAACAAATCATCTAAACTGTATAAAACTATTCATACCAACAAACTGATAACTAGTGAAGTTGATGCGAATTCAATATTCCACCAATTCTTTTATAACTCGATCTCTATCGATCCGGTCTGGATGCATCGGCCGCGAGCGGTTGGGGGCACGTCCCGTTTTATTGAGCAAAATATACATTTCAATGTGAGAGTGAAAGCACGAGAGTTCGAAATAAACACTGTTAGTTTGATATTAGATTCGCAGCAATATACGGCGGTTTCAATTTACGCTCCATATCATATTCGACGTTAAACAATGAGACGTCAACATTGAAGTGAATTAGCCTCTCCAAACAGTTCCATTCGCTGCTGTGTGCGTAAGGTAGAGCGGTGTCAAGGCAAAGGCAACATTTACATAGCAAACAGGGGCGGGGAGCCTATAAGATCACTAAAATAATAACTTAGCTTAATGAAGAATTTCATTTCTTTCTTAGCTCTTCGATTTCCATTTCCTCTAGTAAGAAGGCAAGGCGCGACGTTGAGTTCCGCCACTCAACACGCAATGGACACATGAGAACAGATTCTCTTAACGCTAAGGTAACCTCCGTCTATCCTGCTATATGCGGGATACAGCATAAAGCAGGATAGAAACTCAGCTTAATTAACGAAACTACAGAACAAACAAGTACTCTCAACTTGTATAGGAGCATACACACACTTTTGTCATAATGCAACACAAATTCGTACTCGCGCGATTGTTACGTCGCCGAGTGTTCGCGTAGCTGCTCGATGCTAATTAGCTATCTACCCACTTCCACCAAAGTTCTTTAAGTTCACTATATGGTAATTTGGGATTGTATGCGTATGCTATTTCATGTAATTTCACTGTTTACATTTGACATTTAAAATGGTGTATTATTTATTATTTTTAACAAGAAATATTACTTATATTGTATACTGGAATCGATGGGTATGTAAATACCCATCGATCGGTAACGATTATCTATTAATTTGCTATGGTAACACTGTTCTTCTAAATATGGCGTTTCCAACGTAACAGTGTCAAAGTGACAGCCAATCGCTTCGCTAATGTCACGTATGGAGGATACACGAAGGAGTTTGTATGATAGAAAATAATATACAGTATGTACGTTTGAAGAAGATAATAATACTATCGTCTATAAAAGAACAATAAATATGTACGCAAAAAAAACATAGAAAGGATAAAACATAATATTTTCCAAAAATATTAGCTTGTATTTTTATTTTCGTATATCTAATTATCGTAAATCATCATTAAAATACAGATGATATCACAAGTAATGTTAAGCTTGGAAATGTTCAAATGTAAAATAGGATGAGACTACATCATCATAGGAACTGGGCTTGTAGGTTCAGTTATGTAGGGCAGGTCGCTATTATCGCTTAGAAAAAATATTGGCTTGTAAATAGAAAAAAATCTTTAAAATTGAATATTTACTCTGTTAAACATATACAAAAATACATAAACGTTCAATATTTTATACTAAATAGTATATTTTTAAGACTTTATTTTTTACATGTCTTAATCTTACATACGTAGATTAGTTATCATAGATATTTTATATACACATATTTTATAAATATAATAAAATCTTAAATCTAGTCTCATAGGTTCATCTAGTGAAGACCTCTCTACAGCTTCAAACATATGTCTTTAAGCTGCTACGTTGAATTCTTAGAAATAGTCTATTGAAGTTCGACCAGTGTAAATGGTCGTTGAAATCCATTCGATTAGTGTCGAGTGCCTATCCACACTCCTTTTCGTTTTTGAGAAAAAAGGCACGGACATTAGAAAACGCTTTTTATTTTCAGTGATATTATAGAAAAGATTTTTCTCTAACACATATGTATTAAGCATCATTCTTTCTTTAGTAGATATTTCTGATATTTTCTCTAAAACAATAATATTTGAGGAAAAATAAACTTGAAAATATAATTATGAAGTAAATAATTTATGAGGCCTTCTTACGTAAAATTCGTAATAACCGTAACAAAGTTTGAACGAGACGGAACGCGATAGCTAGCAATTGCCCAAAGCGTTTGGGCGTATTATACGAGGGGGCGTGGGTTCAACACAATTTTTTTGTTAATTTAATTTATTCGGAATTATTAAATAATGAAGCGCGTTCTGACGACCGAAGTTATCCTACACATTACGTTGTTAGTAACTTGATATATTATTTTAAAGTGTACAGACTACAGTAAAGATTTGGGATCCTGCTTATTACTACGCGGGGTACAGCGGGGTAGGCAGAGGGAACCTCGTGCTATGACACTCCGTTCCGTTTCCGCTGAATTCTGGAGGCATTTTGGGTGGCGGATCTCAACGCCGCGCTTTGCCTCGACACCATAGCGAAGAAATAAAAATATAAATTTAAATAAATATTTCATTCTCACGAGTAGGGATAGAATCTACAACCAGTCGCGTTTACAGTCACACACATGTGTCCGTGCGCCACGACTGGCCACACTACTTGTTACAAAGTCAATTTAATTGAAAATATCACATTAATTAAATAAGAAAAAAACCAAATTTCGTTTTAGACAACTCGGAGAAGTGCAAAGGAGAACCTCTCATAAATATTCATGTCAATTTGAAGCCCCAAAAGTCACTGTTAAGTCTATTTCCGATAAAACACTGGAGCACTTTCGCCGATCCTTAACGGTGATTCCATTTTCCAGCCAGCATCGTCGATGGCAAAAAAATGTTTTTAAATTAGTAACTTAAATTGGAAGCCTGATTTGACTGTAGGCTTGACGATAAGCCTGGACGTGCTTCATTTTGTAAATGTAGTCAATAAGTATAGAAGTAATATAAATATTAATATTTAACATGAAACACATATATTTAACAAATCTTATAACGAAAGAAAAGTATACGTAGAAAAGAAACGTATACGTAATGTCGAAGTTGCCTACTACACCATGCATAAAATATTATCCATTTAGACTACGTAATTGAACAAAACGAAAAAAAAAACCACTAACTGGCAAAGAAATGTTTCTTTAAATATTAATATATATGTACATCCAAGATTTACTGTGAATGACTATGTTGCTAATAACTCAGAATATTTAAGAGATTGTAGGGTGTGTGTAGAGTCAGGAAACCTAATTTAGAATTTGCTCTAAAACGTAACAAGAACGTTTCGAACCCACGACCCATGCGAATACACTTGCAAGCTGTTCCACAATGGCGTTGTAACAAACAGTTTTCATAAATAATCTGATTCATTATATATTATTAAATAGACAAACCTGTGGTCTCTTCGCAGCTTTGGTGTGTTATTACACAATAACTGTCTTACGAGTGCCTTCCGTAGCTGCCGTACGTGGGAAGAGGTCAATTTGCGCCTACGATGAAGTTAAACCTATTTCCGTATCACACTAAGGAATTATGAAGTTATGCAAAGTTTGGCGCTACACATTCTGTTATATGATAAGTCATTGTACTTCTCCGTTATGGTATATCTCAACATGTGGCAATAGAAACAGTAACAGAATAACGTGAAATAACCGAATTACATAAACTTTATAAGAGAAAGTTCAGTTTCTATGATTCCTGTATCTTATAAGAAAAAAATAGATATTTTATAGGATCACTTTGATGTTTGTATGTCAGACAGTCTGTTTGTTGATCAAGTAAGCGCAATCAAAATACTGATTTGCAATTATTAAATTAGTACGAAACTCCAAGTGCGTGAGTCGGACTCGGTTTTAACCGGTTTTTTGTATACTATGCAAAGTGTACTTTTAAAACTACTTAACCCATTTTATAATTAACATTTATAAGTATTTTTATATCAAAATATCTAATTTCAATTCATGCACAAATGCATTTCAATCTGGGCGGCGCTAGGGCGTAGCGTCAGAAAAGAGAGCGTTGTAGGTTAAAATTGAGGCGGGTTACATTTTAGACAAACAGATCTATATCTTAAAATAACCAAAAGGATTCATCAGCCACAAGTAAAAAACGCATTAGTATCGTGTATTTTACCTTATAATTTGTTTTGTTGAATAAAATAAAAATATAATTAATTTTCAGATAGCACGACACTTCGTTACAAGCAGTCGTAGCGTAGGTGCTTTTCAAATGTGATTTTATCAAGTTTATTATAATAGTCCAGGTTTCAACTAGAACACTAATGAGGCTCCATGATAGTTCGGAATGAGAATCTATAGACATATAGGTCAACAAGTTCTAGGCTATGGTAATTGCAACGTAGGTCAAATGCTAGGCTTTCAATGCGATGCCAGATGCACATATATTTCGAATTATTATTAAAAATAAATACTAAGTACTTTTAGTTTAATAAGGATATCTATAATGTTATTTATATTGTTGAAGGATAAGAATGTCGTTAAAAATATCCAAATTTAATTTGAGAAACCATTAAATATATAATATTAATCCATATAATAATACAAAAATATTATAGCGCGCAGCCTTAAAGTGTCTTGCGCAAATATCTTTTCATAACTTCAATTTATTGGTAATACCTACTTATACATCACAAAGAGGAAAATGAGGCTAATAAGTATAATAACTTAAATTAATTTAATCATCAAGTATTATAGAATGGAGATGTCATCTTCATTAAGGGAAGTTTTAGACCGTAAGTAATGCTGGCGGGCTGGTAGTAGCCGCGCCGTTGTTCGCCAGACTTAAGACGACACTTCATAAAGAATCGACATAGTTAGATATACGTTTATTCAGTTTTGAAATTGTATTTGATTTACTATTGCTTTATATATTTCATTGACGAATATGTAACTGATAAACGTATAAATTCATATAATTTTCATAATTTTTATCTTATTAAGATATCCTCGAGATCAACCTGAAATAAATATTTAAAAGTATTTAAATTAAAAGCAACACGAAATATCATATCAGAATAAAAGAAAACAAAATTCTTAACCAAGAGTTTAAGAAAAATCGGATTAATCTGCTAATCGAATCAGCGACGACCAAACAAAAATAAATTATAAATTGACTGTAAATAAATATAAAAATATAAATTGACTGTATATCATCACAAAATACTACAAAAAAAAGTTACAGTAGATCGAGAATATATGAAAATTAACAAAACAGGCAACGTCGTCTCCTCTTTCTCGTCGTCTTCTCTCTAAGGCTTGTATAATATAATTTCAATAAGTATAATTTCAATAAAGATGAAATTCTATAGATGACTATTAATATTTGTTTTGATAACGATTAAATAATAAACAACAGAAAATACATTAACAATAACACGATAAGTTTCAATTTTAATTAAATATATTATATTACTGTGGCTACTGTCTAACGAACTACAAAATATATCTAATTTGATAACTACGCAGAGAGTGCTAGAAGAGACACGCCATAAGCGATATTTTCGTCCGAAGCAACAGCATTCTCATTACTGTTCCACGAATATCAATTAAAGTTTACGACTTAAATTGGCGCTTCAACGATATTTAATGTTATTTGCATGTTGTGAAGGTATTAACTTGCCCGGCTATTACCCGCCCATAATTGAGTTCAATTTTCAATACTAGGGTTCTGTAACGCAAAAAGAAAATCCTTCGGGAATCCTTATAAAATCAGTTTGTTGTCCGTTTAATAAGCTTGCCAAGATCTTTCATCTAGAAATCGCGTGGAGTTATCAAGCAGAAATTAATTATCAAATACTCATGACATTTATGATCCCTTGAAGCACAGAAAAAAAATCAAGCTTCTAAGTCAACGAATTCGAAAGATTCATGTATCGTTTTTGTTGCATTTTGTATGAAATTCGTCGTATAATAAAAACCTATACGATATTCCCAATAGGCAGACAACATACATTTATGAAATGTGGCAAAAAGTTGAAGTTTTTTTGTGTTATATAATATATAAATATATTTTTTATTGTAGTACATTTCCGTATAAAATGAAATCTGTATAAAATGAAATTCGGGTATGTGAGTGCCCACAAGCTGAATTACGATAAAAGTCGGTACCTAGTCATAGTATGATACTGGTAATATGTAATGAACCTTTTGTTGGTATGTCCGACTCTTACTAGACCGGTTTTTTACGAATACCTGTCAATATTATTTTAAGTAAGCTGTCACTAGTATTAATTCCATTCAAGGGTTTTTTGCTCATAGTTAAAAGCCGTATATAGTTATATAGATGAAGTAAAGTTCAGAATTCACCTCTATATTCTCACAGGTGAACTATATTATACTATAATGTACTCAATGTAGGAAAATATCTTTCTAGTTTTTGAAAGTTTTTGAATTATTTAAATTCATTACATTTTACCACATACCTATAATACAATAAATACGTTTATATTCCTAGTTAGAATAACTGAAATCTAAACCAACACTATTTTAGACGGATTGCCACCACAGCCTGCTCTCGATATGATCGATATGAGGCTATTAGGTGCTGAGTAGCGACAAAATCCTGTACACGCAGTTAATAAACGTCCGACCCCATCGAAGTTTGATCACATTCTCGATATTTTGTGATATACTGTAGCCTTTTTAATATTTACTGTAGCCTTTTTTAATATCAACTAAAATTTACACTACTGTACTAGTTTATTTGGTGTATGTTAGAATTTTTATTTCGGATTATTATTCGTGATATTTTTTATTTTTCTCTACACTGTACACAGAAAATAGAATATTTATAACGCAAAAGAAAATCTATAGAAATAATATACTTGATATTTATATTTACGTAATGTGTTCTGTTTCGCAATACGCACTCACCCACATCTGTTGAGGACATTTTCATTAATTTTCGTACCCACAAACGCTAAGGTAGTAATCTAATTTACTTCAGCTATTCGAAAATGTACATATATTATACGTAAGTTTAGATTGAATTTCACCAAACCCTCGGCCAAATTCCATCTCCCAATTAAAGACGAACCACAGGCACGCCGCTTTGTAAAACTCCTTATCCGCCCCAAACCCAATGATAAGCTTCATTTGGTTTCTGTGGTCGAGCGTATATCAGCACAAGAATTATTGAACGTTAATCTAATCGGACCGCACGCAACGTGCCATCGCCCTCGCGCTAAATGATGTTTGCAACAAAATTAAACCAATCTAACTACATTACAGTGTCATTGTGTTGCTCTACTCGTTAATACGATATTATGTAATTATAGTAGAAAATGTACAGTAGTGGTAATACGTGCGGCGCGCTGGCGGTAATCTCTCCCGCTGGATAAACTAATTTGGATTTAGATATAAGATTTATTTGTGTTATATGAAATACTAAAACATATTATAAAATTAGGTGGTGTATATATAATTTACATCGTTATTTTGACCAGTATTAGATTAGATTATGTTTATATTCATTGATATGATTTATTAGTATATTTTTTTATTTATTATATTACATATAAAATATATATAAAATTGTTTACTGTAAAACATGTTCACGTCACAACAGAACATAATGATATATTATCTATACTTTGCTTTCTACTTTTTACCCCATTTACTAGATGACAAAAATATAAACATAAAAAATTTTTAGTACATTTTTTTTATCCACAATGCGTACACACATGCAATCATTATGTAATATCACACACACTACCATATCAAAAAAAGCTTCCATTTACGATGTAAATTAAATTTATGGATTACAAACGACAAAGAAACAATATTGCAAAATAAATTTTCATTCCATTCACATAGCAATAATCCTTACAAAAATAAACTTTAAATGTACACTCAGTAATTGGAAAATAAGTTCGAAGTGGAGCGGCCATTTCCGCTTCATTATTTCCCTTTTACATTGATAGGTTTCAATCGTACGTAAGTATAAAAAAGGGACAAAGTAACGGTCTATCAGATTACAGTAGAGTTTGATTAATGCGTGCAGCGCGTAGGATTTTACGGCACCGTCTAACCATGGGGTGCCGAGAATAAACCTTCAAAGGGACGCGAAACAGAAGATAGATGAGTGTGTTTTCGAATGTGGTGTACAATTTCTTTTCATAGAATATTCGCTTGCAACTTTCGCGAAAAAAGTACAAATTTTGACGTGAAAATAATATTGAGATGACAACAACGATAAATATTATTATCGCTTTTAATATTTTAAAAATCATAACAAAGCAGTATCTAAAATATAATAAAAAAAAACACAAGAACTTTCACGACTAATTCCAATGTTAATACAAGTAAACCGTTTGATTTATTTAGTAAATGAGTAGATTATTCGAAACGTGCGGCCGCGTTCTTGAACCGCTGAAATCTCTACGCTATCAATAAGGCTTTCTGAGCATTCCCAGTAATAGAGTTTACCGCCAAACACTCTATCTTTGGGATTACGCCGCCGGAGACTCTTGCAGGCTTAAGATTTACAATCCGATCTTTAGTGTAATCGCATAGCGATACCGATCTTAAACTATTCAGGATTACGCGCGCTTAGCGTTTTCATCAATATTGTACAATACAAAATGTTGTTCAATGACGAAAAACTGTTTTTTATAAAGTTATTTATTGTATGTTAAATTAAGATTTGTTTTAAGATTTTGACACGTCCGGTCGACAATATTTCCATTGCATCAGGCTGATGCTCTAACCAAGAAAATCAGGATATCGAGAATGTAGGTACTTACTTTTTTAAGAAATGTGAGTGCTAAAATTCCTTTCCTAGTGTTACTTATTCGATAAACTCCACCATGATACCTGAGTTGCGTAAAAGCACAACATAAGTAGATATAAAAAATAAAATTCAAAGGGAGAATACGCGAGCGAAGGACCCATATGCGTAAATGGAAACTTAGGGAAACGGGGAATATAGTCGTCAAGTCATTTAGCAAGCTTTCTATGTCTCTTGTTTACGGTGCACGGTTAAATAAACAGTCGGGTGCTTTTTCTAAGTAAAATAAACTGATATTAGTTTTTCTGTATTAGTTGTTTACCAAGTCATGATGTTTGTCAAGTAATGCGTCATGATTTTGATATTTCCGAGATAAAAGGTCTCTTGCCATTTCAGTTATTATAGCAATTATCAGCGAAAAAGTTACATGTAATTTCAAAATTAAATTAAATCAGCTTCACGCTGTATCCCGCACCAAGCAGAGTAGAGAACCTAGTGCCATTGCGTGTTGAGCGGCGGCAAATTTAAATAAATATTTCATCTCCTCGAGTGGGAATGAACCCACAACCAGTAGGATTTGCGCCACGACGGTCCTCTTGAAATTGTAACCTCAAATAAATATATTATGTAATCGGGCAAAACTACAACGTAACTACAGTATTTCTCTAGTGCGACTATAGATACTGCGCAGCACTGCGACGCTGATATTTTACAAGCTAGTTTATCTAAGGATTAAAGGAGAGCCAGAAACGCGGCCGCCGTCAATAAGACAAATGCTACCTTTCTAAAGCTGTTTTATTTGATGTACGTCCAATCCAATAGTGTAGCTATAACTTGTTTTAAGCATAAAAATATATGCTTCCACGAATGTCTTATATTTTATGATAAACAATTCATTTACAATTTTATATCATCAATAAAAAAAATCTATAAGCAAAGAGTTTTTCAAAATTTTGCTATAAGTTGCTGTAATAAATCAATTAATAATAATGAATTATATTATAAACTGTTACGCCACACAATTTCATTGCTGCAATCCAGAATATGGTGATATTTTTGTGTGAGCTTTTATTTGTGCTTTCACGAAATGGCTTGCGAGCGAGTACCGCTAAAGTGGAATATGATCACACCTCTAAAAATTGACGGGTTTATTTTGGTTTTTTGGTTTCAAAACAAAATGTTTTGCCCAAAATTTCACTTCGCTTTGTTTGTTCAGTGTACGCGTGGTCTTTATAGCGTCAACAATATGTCGTATCATATTTTATTTTCCGAGGATTTCATTTAATAATATAATATTATACTGACACAATATTATAAAGAGCCGGGCACAATTTATAATATAAATATAATGCACATAACACGCAATACTTCCAAAAAAGTACCTCCGGCGGAAAGTGGGGAACCGAGTGTCGTAACAAGAGGGTTCCCTCTAAATTTAATGTAAATGTTTTTTCGTCTCTCTTGTTTATCACTTGGGGCGAATAGTTATGTATGTCCAAAAATCTCATTAGCATAAAAGTATATATATATATATATAAACATATCCATTAATAAGAAATTCCCGATTATTCCACATTATGAATAATAATATCACTTGACATGAGGATATCACTTCATTCAACCACCACATGTGACCACGGACTGCCGCAAAATGTATAATATTAATATATTATACATAATTAATCCGGTAAAATATTTTCATTTATAATAAAATTTACCCGACGAAATTTATCTTGACAATTGCTACAAATAGTACTAATAATACTAATTATTCAGTAAAGATGTTTAAGTTCACCTAAGCTATATAAAAAATAACATATTTATCGTAGAAAAAAAAAACCATTTACCTGATACAATAAAAGCAGCTTTCAATTTGGAGGATGGAACTGTTGCCAGATTGGGAGCCCCACTTTGAATTTCACAATAGTTCATCGTAGAATTCTTAAAGTGCATTTGCAAATGCGATTTTCAGTTAGAGGCGACACTGCAACCGCAACGCCGGTCTGAGACCACAACAAACACATTTGGTCCATTCCATTCGAGAACGACTCCTTATAAAGTTTGTTGACAATGACTGATGCGGCGAACGTTTCTTGGCCTAGTAAATGTGAATGTGCAAATTCTTGCAGACCACTCAAGAGGATGAAACTGGCGAGAGCCAGTCATCGAAAGCTAAGTTTTTAAAATATTGTACTCTAGGTACAGTATTCATGTTAATGTTACTTACAGGCCAGTCGTGGCGCAGGGGCACAAGCGTGTGACTGTTAACGCGACAGATTGTAGGTTCAATTCCCATTCGAGGAAATGAAATATTTAATGGGTTTAGCTTAGAATCAACTACCAAAACTCAATGATTTAATTATACTAGTTTGTAATATACATATATTTTTAATATTTATTAACAAAGTCCTCGTTCAAAATTAATAATTATTAATAAGCTGGAAATTCCTCTCCTCTTCAAAAAGTAAACTACGTTACATAATTTGTTTTAATTAAGTATTTGATGTTATAGTATAGGAGAGCTTAATATATCAGTAATATAATTTGAACGTATTAATTTCAATCAATCTGCATTGCCGCCTATCTTAATGAAGCTTCTAACTATTACTGTTAATGATGATACCAGCTCAGAATGGTCATTTCTAGTAATATTCTATAATAGGATTAAGATGAAGGTCAAGAGGCCTTCGTTTACATTGGTTAATATCTACAAAAATATTATTTCATTAAATATTTTTTAATAATTTGCCTTTAGGAATTAGTTTATTTTATTTTGTTTATTCAATTTTGATTTATTTTGACTTTAGTTTATTTTGAAAAAAGGGGCTTCTAATTTTCATGCCGTCGTGGCAACTTCGAGTTCGATTCCAACTCGGGGGCGAGTTAGAAATGTAATAAAAATATTTAATATATTATGTTATAAATATTGTAATACAATGATAAATTTTCATTACAAATAAAATTAATAATATTATACCTAAATGAAACGCAAGTAACTGTTTTTTTTTAATACCCAGCGTTTCAAGCACAAATACTGAATATAAGACATAAGAAAACAAGAGATAATCTTGTTAATTAACAAACAACTTAGTCCAGACTTCTGACTCGAGTGTTAATCTGTACACAATTTTATTACAAAACTACAAACTTGATTTGATGGCTTAAAGAAGTAAAATCAGATTTGTACTGAACATAGTGTATTTGATTTTGTTGAAATTAAAATGTATTTTCATACAATATTTTAGTTATAGGTTTATAGATTTTTGATTCATAAACATATTATATATTAATTTGAATTTAATAACATAATAAATAATTAGTCTTTTTTTACATTTTTCTAGATGTTATTCAAATTTTTTATTCGTTGGAAATGTAAAAACATTTTACGTTCAATCAGAACTGTGCAATGTTAGCTTTACTGCCCACCTTGTTATTGTTTTAACCACAGCGCAGGTTTCATTGTTACCGTAGACTTTATTTACCTGACGACGATTTATAGCGAACTGTGCAAATAGGATTCTACTATTCGTTACCAACGCTGGACTACGTGAAATACAAGGATGGGGGGAAAACAAGAGGGTTTTCCAGTAAATTTAGCTATTAAATGGAAAAGGATTGTATTTATTACAGGTGTACGCATATAAGTTGAATTAAAGAATTTTGTATTGATGTTGTTTAATTTTATTCAACTTTATAATATGTTGGCATTTAGCTCCGCCGCACAGTACCGATCAAGTGTCTGAAATTCGTAAAAAATGGAGTGTCTTTACATTAAGTTATCTCCAAATGCAAATATAATAAGTGAAATAATTTAAAATAAAATTTCAAATGTATCATACGCACCATCTGTTTAGACATTTTAATAACAAAATTGCAAATGCAAATTGCATTTTTCGTCTTGAGCAACGTAGACGTATCGACAACTCACCGACCAGAGTTGTTTTCTAACAAAGCAACAAGCTCAAAGTCGAAAGCAGTGACGAGTGCTGGAAGATAATTTTTAAATAGTTAATTGGATTGTGATTTATTTATAAATAAAACTTCGAGAGCCTAAAAGAGGATTACACAAAGAGCGCGGGAGTCTCAGTAATTAATAATTATGCTACTCATCTTGGGTTCGGGTCATTCTATATAGTTGAAAAATAAAATAGTTCTCTATTTTAGTTTTTGGGTGGACTTTTTGTGTTGTTTGTTTATTCCATTGTCAAGAAAATAATGATATTTTTGTAGTTAATAATAAAAGTGTTCTTACGAAAAACTGAGCTAGATATATAATTTGAGTCACTGCTATGAATGTTTGCCAATACATTGTATATCTACGACATAATTATCAACTGATACAAAATTAAAGTGCGCACTTATTGCGGGTAGTACCCAAAAAAGACTAATAACCTCATCTATGAAATGTAATAAATTAAGTTGATGAAATAGTATTGAAGTAATTTTGTAATACATATTTGTGAAGTAAAATTTAAAAATAAAGTTGAATTACCTAATATGAATTAACATTCCATTTCGAAGTTCGCATATATATATGGTTAAAATTCAAATAACCTAAATACATGTGGGCGCTATACCAGTTTAATGTAAATAAAAGTTTTGTTTCAGCCTACCCTCGACCCACGTCACGGTCAATATTTAGTTGTCTAGACGAGTTTTAGGCTGTACCTACCGTGACCAGACGTCCTGTTTAGACGGGACTGTCTCGTCTTTCATTTGTGTCCCGGTGTCCACATGCCACCGGGACGTATTATACAAATGTCCCGTTTTTTCGGAATGGTATGTCGGTCGCAATAAGTTTTTAAAAAACCGTACGTATTATAAAATTATTCATTAAAGTGTCAATTATACCTTAAAAAACGAAAGTAGAATCAGATGTAATGGACAGCTTATATTAAAAAAATGATAACACCTCACAAAAAATTAAGCCATACTTCTAAAAAAACGAGTCACCCTATAATGTCCAGTTTCGAGTCGACCAATTAATGGTCATGTTAGCTATACCCATATAACTAAACGCAGAAGCTTATCACAAAAACAAGGCCTATTTAATTAGAGCTTTTGAATAAGTTCTGTGAATAACTTAATTGTATATAATTTATTTTTGATTATATCTAACAATATTAGTAGTAACTCGTACTAGTTTTTTGGGTTTTATACTAAAATGTGTATTTCACGTGAAGAAACTGAAATACAGCAAATATTAATAATTTTTAATACATAATTAGATTTCTTTTACAACTTTGATAAATATTCAGATATCTTTTTTAATTTGATTTGATTTGAGTTTTAATTTGATTTGAGTTTGTAAGCTTTCACCAGGTAAGATATATTGGGCCAGTTTACTACCTATATTTGAGATTTACAGTATAATTCTCTTTGTGACGAAACGCGACGCTAAAAGTAGACGTGACTTACGCAGTCCGAAATCGAAGAGCTTTCTCTCGGCCCCAATTAGGGTAGATTTATTAACGTATCTCAAACTATCATACTACTAGTAAGAGAGCTGTTTTTTTTATATATTCAGCATAATGTGTACCTAAAATAAAAAAATCTGCTTCACGCTGTATCCCGCATACGGTAGGGTAGGCAGGTGGTACGTAGTGTTAGTACTTTGTTCTCCGCTTAATGTGTAAATGAAAATGAAAATAATATTTTGGTGTAATCTAATTTATAATAGAGCAATTTATTATGCACAAATACAAACTGCAAGTTTTACAACTCAACTTACACACATTCTCTTTGGAGATATATCGTAAAATCGTTTGCCATAAAGTAGATAGAAACAAGGCGAATTTTGCAGTTGTTGGCACTCAATGGAAGGCAGCATGGTTGCGGCGCCGTGCCAAGCAGCTCGCCGTCTGCCCGCTTTCTTGTAAGAGTGACAAATACTATGCACATAAATTTAAGAGTCTTGCCATAAAAGAGCAATATCTAGAACCTTTATGGGAAAACAAAAACTTACATATCGCTAACGGTGATATGTGGAGTATGTGAGATTTTTTATATGACATTGTCTATTAGTATGTTTTAAGGCAATTTTTATTAAAGAAAAGAAATTATTAGTTGTTTTTGTGTTTCACTCACGTTTTAGGACTGTTTAAAAATAATTTAAATAAATCTGACGCATTAAAAATATTCTTACCAAAAATTTTAATATAACAGAAGATATGTAATGCACGTACAGTGTTCTATGTTTGCTATTATTTGTTATCTTTCTTATTCCTTCAGAAGGATTTGGTTATATCTTTGGTTGATACAAAGGGTTTGGTTGATCTCCAGACCGAGAGACACCCATCGTGGGTGTGTAAGCTCCACGGAGCCTCGTCCGCAGCTTTCGAACGAGATTTATGTTTCGTTTATTATCTTGCAAAAAATAAAAAATGTTTTTCGACACAACGAAATAGTCTTACATGGAATATACAAGCAAGTAGGTAATGTAAGAACACTACAATAATAATAAAATACTAAATAAAAATATATTTTTTAAATTGAATAATAGTAGCACAAGATTCTTAAGACTTAATAGAATTATAAAATTTATAAATGTAATATATATATTTTTTTAATTTATGTAAAAAAAATGTAAAATCGTTTTTTTTTTTCGCTTCACCATGTGGTATATACAGCACAAAGCAGAATAGGGGGCCGTGATAATAAACGTGACATACAATAATAGCAAAAAACAAAACCTAGCCATTAAATATAAAATTAGACTTTTATATAGCGCTGGGCGTTTAAATAATGTAAGTTTAGATTACAAGCTGTGTTTAATCATTAAGTTTAGTTCTTTCGTGTCTATAATTACGACAATTAAGTGCTTCTGGCTCGCGTGGTCAGTGTAAGGCTAAAAGTATTATGGGTAGCGGGAATCGTGTAGTTTATTCGCGGCTAAATAATATACTTAGAGCACGACACAAGTGCAATGTCTGAATAAAAAATACATGAAACTCAAAGTAGAAGCGAATAAACTACAGTAGGAACTTAGTTATATTAATGTTGTCATACACTGACACTCTTTTAATATTAAAACTAGTACAACATTTATAAACACTAGGTAGATTTTAATACAAAGAAAAACAGTACCATATTACCTAATAATATAATTTCACCATAAATCAGCTTCACACTGTATCCAGCACACGGCAGGGTAGGCAGAGAGATCCTAATCAATGAATATTGGAGGCATTATGTGTTGAGTGGCAGAACTCAACGCCGCGCTTTACCTAGACACCAGATCGTCAAGTGGCGATCAAGTCCACAACCGTCGCGTTACATCCACACCTTTGTGCCGCCGCGCCACGACCGTCTTTTTATTTAGAGAATATTTAAAAACAATAGGGATTAAATTTAATACAACGAAGATTAAAATTTTTAATGTTATTGCATGTATATATATATAGCTTTGAATAGGTACAATTAATAATAAAAAAGGAAACGTATATTATTATCATAATCATTAGACAATGTACATAGAAAGCTAGCTCGAATTGCGGACTATTCAAACAAAGGCACTATTCATTTAAAACAGGTAATTAACCAGCTAAAACTGTTTATGCTTCATGATAATTTTACTAAAGCAACGTGAAATCAACATCAATGGATATATGAAACCTTAATGACGTACGGACGATGTAAAAGGTTGTACAATGCGAATATTTATTAAATATATATATATATATATATATATATATATATATATATATTATATTTATGAAATTATTTTCAGTTTATTGGGTAATTTCTAATGAACCGTGAAACACGTGTTCAATTAAATATTTTTAATAGTCTGATTTTCAAAAAATTTCTAAAAATCGATGCCGATTTAAAAAAAAACCAAACAAACTTTCAACTTCTATTTCATCCCTTCACGAAAATGAGGTTCACCCTGTATCCCGCATGTAACAGGATAAACAGAGGTTACCTATTGTTAAAACATTCCACACCCCACTTTCTACTGATTTTTGGAGGTAATACGTGTTGAGTGGCGGAATTTATCGTCACGTTTCTGACTCGACACCGAGACCTAAGACACCGACCGAAGAATTGAAACTATTAAATATTTCATTTAATCGAGTAGGAATCGAACCGACCACCTATCGTTATTATAGCTATATGCTTGTGCCCCGTATTTGGCCTTGGCAAGTACATCTACTTGGGACAATGATATGAAAAATATTAATATGAAATACTTTATATAAAGTAGGAAGAAATGGGATGCGGGGATAAATGTTTACTCGGTTTGAATGTGTATAGAAACTGTGTTCAGATTTATAGCCACGATATGATGTATGTATTCAGATTAGGTTTACTGAAGCATGTTCGACTTTTGTGAAAACAATACTTACTATAATATATGTAGTTACATATAACGTTGAAAGTTGTTATTCATTTTAAAACATTAACTGGCTATGAACGCGACTATTGTGTGTTCGATTCCCACTCAGGGCAATGTTGCCTTGCTCTGGCAAAGCAACATTCTGCGGAGTTCTGACACTCAATAAATAAATATAACAGAAGAAAGACTAAATTTGCTTTTTTATGGCGAGAAATTACAATTTTTATAAATTTACGTAAATTTATATCAATCAGCTAAAGAGCAGAATCACAAAGCCTCTAGAAACACATTAAAAGCAATATAAAATAGTAAAATACACAAAACTCGAAGTGCACTCTCTCACGCACCGCTGAACATACAGCGGGACGGGCATGTCAGCGCAATTTATTTGACAGTCCCGCCATATTGCAATAGTACACTCTAACATGTTTGACAAATTATATATCTGCATCGACATGTTATAGAATTTAAGAGAATACTAAACATATATTACATTCATACATATGTGTTGAAATATTTATATTAAATCACATAATAAACTATTTAAGTAAGTAATTTGCATTTGACATTACTTAATTCCATAGTTAGCAGAGTTAACAAGAGTCTCTTGCGTTTAGACTCTCCATACTTTACTTTTTCGTTGGCTCTGATCGCTTTGCGACGCTAGAGATGAAAAATGAAAATAAAGTGGAAATCAAACCCCCGAGTGGAAATCAAACCTACAACCCGTATGCGGGTGTTTTACACTTCTACGATTTCCCAGTGTGCTACGGTCACCTCGTTTAGTCATTTTATATTACACAAATTTATTGTATTTTCCTTATCTTTACGCATACATTTGTTGAGAAATCCTTTGATTTATTTTTATCCTCTCAACCCTTGTATAGGCACATGTATAAATCTAGCGCCGAACTTTGTTTACGCGAATCTGGCAAAAAATACGTACTACATAGATAGGTATGTACTTTAAATATTAGGTCAGTATATTTTATAGTCTCACTAATAGAGCAATAGTTGTGGATTCGTGCTCCATTCGGGGCAATACAAAATTTTCATTTCGCCGCCGCTATGTTAAAACAAGCCACTTGTCAATACACGAGAACGGAGTGTCTTGGCACTAGCTCTCTATACCCATTCTGTAATTTTTTAAATTGTAGAGCCTTCAATAAAATTATTTCAAAGTATTTATTATCAAGATCAGCCTTGGCACGGAAGCGCAAGTGTGCGACTGTAAACGCAACGTCGTTGTAGAGGCAAAGAGCGTTGAGTTTCGCCATTAAACCCGCAATGCCTCCAGAATTAGGCAGAGAGTGGGGAGCGGCGTGACTTAACAGTTTTTATAGCACCCAATCGGTAAATCCCCAAGTAGGTATACATACATACTTTTAAAAAAATATAATTAATAATATTGTCCATATGTAATACAAGTGTCGATGGTTGACATTTTAATGGTTAAAGCTCAGGATTAAGGTTTTTAGGTCAAAATTAGAGGTGATTCAGAATGTTCAAGTTGCCTATAGACGGATGCCGCTTCCAGTTCAAGTAGGGCATCGAGAGTACGACGTACCGCACCAACTCGCTTAAATAAGTTTTTGATGAAAATGTAAATTCAAATAATATGAAAAAATATATATTACCGACTTTTATATTAGTAGTAGGTATTATGATTATAAATATTGAATATATGGGACCATTCATATTTTTTATATTTAATAAGCCTCAATAAAATAAATAGATTTTTAGCGCTATAGCAGCGTAGAAGAGACGTCTTTAATAGTATTTATTTATTTAAGGTTCAAATTCCACTGGAAGAATCGAGGATATGGTGAGATAATGTGGAAAGAACGATGTGTTATATTTAGGTAAAGTACGAAAATAAAAAAAAGCTTAGAATTTAATACATCTATGTTAGGAAATTTCTATATTTTGAAACATAATTAAAGTGCAGACTAAATAAAGTGTCACAACTCGAACATTAGGTGAACGAAGTTAGACGGCGCGAGTAACAGCACAGTTTAAAATAATAAATGAAGTTTCGTCATCGCAGATAGCGCTATCTGCATATAAAACAAACTTTTTCCACAGCCAGAACAAACACATTACGGAATTCAGCGTTAACGTCCGCGGGCGGGGGCTCGGGGGCGCGATAAACCTGTAGTGACGTTGATTTATGTCTACTTTTGTTTGTCCCGGGGATTCCTCCAGTCTCGATTCGTCCGGGACACCGGTGATAAGGCTGTAAATGCACGCTGCAAATTACCGGACGCAGTGGCTGTTTGCGGTGGGACTTTTAACTAGTTGCTTGTCCTGATTTTTTTTTGTTAATTATAATGCTTGAAAAATATTTTATTGTATAATTTCCGTTTGCATTCTTTAACGTAATAATGGTACACTTACCATGTGTCTGACTCTAATCTCTGTTTGAAAAATGTAGGTACGTTTATGATCAACATCATTTTCTTTTTTCGATACTGAGTAGAAAAGCAATGAGATTTGAACGGCTCTACGTTGTATGAGTGAGTGAGTAATCATATGAGTCAATTTGATACTGGGGTGCACCAGCACAGAGATGAGAACAGTATTCCATATGAGGCCGAACCTGGGTTCTGTACAGAGCCAATCGGTATGTTGGCCTACCGTCTCGCTCTCCTGAAGACCACCAGTTTCTTTGTATAACTTCAAAGTTCGTAAAGATAACAGACTTAATAATTACTTCGAAAATATATTATTTTATAAATATCGATATTTATATTTGTAACTTCGTTGTCTAAATATTCGTTACATAATTAATTCAAATCTAAATTATTTTTTATTCAAATAGAGTTTCGGAACCATTTTTAAACTGTTAAATGAATTCAAAGCTACTGATGGACGTATCTAGAGATATTTTCTGTGGTTTATCTGGACTTTAGCTTAAGCTTTAACACATATTTTCGTGTAATGTATTTTTTATTTTTCTAGGTTAATTTTTAGTTAGTAAAATATTTGAGGTAGACACAAGACTTCTGGGGTGGGCATGGAAAAGCCGACGGTACGGTAGATTCATGGGGTAGGGGACCCCATGAATCTACCATAGTAACAACGAGCAAAGAAAAATAAATCGTCTAAAACAACCTGTATACCAACTATTTAAAGAACATTGTAATTTAAAGTAATAATTCGATACGACATGAAAACGGTTTTAATTACCGATTTGGGTCAAATACGTTTTAATTAATAAAGTGCTCTGTGTTCAAAGTTGCAGTAGGTAGTGCAACGCTATGCAGTTCTCAATTATTCTGGAAATATGGAATTATTAGGTTGTTAACTGTTACACCGCTGCCATAATTTCGTGAATCGGGCTTACTAAATTATGATGGAAATTAAATTTTCAGAGAAATGTCGCGATTATAATTAGCGTGTGACGCTGTTGGTTTGACGTCTTCGTGTATGCTAAATCTTATCCAGTAAAACTTTCGTTTAGAAAACAACAACTGTTCTCGGTTTTCATTAGCAGTAAAAACTATTTTCTATTAAACATTTAACTACCTTTTTTTTATAATTTTGCTTCACGCCGTATCCCGAGCAGGGCAGGCAGAGGTAATCTGGGAACCTAGTGTTAATTTTTTAAATTTACCCCGTTTAAATTAAGACATTTCAGTTCCTCATTTTTCCCGATTTGTTCCGATTTCTGGAGACGTGTGTTTAGTGGCGGGGTTCAACGCCGCCTTTTGCCTAATTCCCAAAGCGACGAAATAAAAATCGAAAATATTTATTTTTCTCGAGTGGGAATCGAACACAACCTTTCGCGTTTACATTCACAAACTTGTGCCCGCGCGCCACGATTGATCTCTGAAGCTGAAGAATATAAAACTTGAAAATAAAATCATAATATTCAGCAAAATATACATAAAAAACGCCTTTTTAACATTTTTCACAAAAAATTGATAAGTCAAATAAAGTTTAATTTGATAAACAGCGTATTGGCGATATTTTAATAAAACGCCGACAAATCCTTCTTAGAAAGACTATAAAAGGTCTCGAAAGTTCTCGGCTCCTGATATTTATCTCTTATTTGTATTACGCTTTGTGATGCCTGTTTTTATATCGACCAAAAGATTTATATAAGTTTATTATAGAAAATAATAAAAATACATAATAAAATGTTTATTGTATTAGAGGTGTGTAGATAAGGAATATCTACACACCTCTACTACTAGCCGACGACGAGCCGGTAGTATAATATATTATATTAAGTATAGTGTACACAATGGCTGCGGTGTAAGCGTAATGGAGACGAATAATACTCCAGAGGACATTTAATACGATTTACCTTAGACATTGTAGTGTTTCAAAAACTAAAATCTAATACTTGATTAAAGTTAAAAGTGGGGATCCCACTTTCCCCACAAGTTGTGGAACTCAACATCGAGCTTTGTCTTGTTACCAGAGCGACAAATATTTCATTTCTTCAAGTGGAAATCGAACCCACAACGCGCTCGTGTATCTGCGCCAAGACTGGCCTCTTGTATTAGAATTGTAATACACAAATATTACGTACATAGAAACAATTACCATATTAGTGTAAATATAGTTTTCATTTATGACATGAAAAACGGTGTCACGTAATTGGACATTTCATGTGTCATGGTAAGTGTCACTTCACTTGTCGGGTGTCACGCGAAATTGGTGACGCCATATCTCTTCACGTTCGCGGACCAAGGGTTTTATTTGCATAGCAAGATGCCACTGATTAATTATGCTGATAAACCTTCTAAAGAAGAGTCTGTTTAGCATCTTGAAATATGCATATTTATAGATATACGTATAGGGTGTATTTAAATTGATTTTTCCGCAATATATTTAAATTTTTCAATATGTTTAAATTGGATTTTTAATAATATTACTAATTACAACGTCACCCACACAAATGACATTTTAATACAGAAGAAGAATGGTATCATATTATAAACATTAAAAACCGCATAGCGTTTGTAGCAAATGTTTCGGGCCAAATATTTACAGGGTTGATGTTATTGTCGTGTCGCGTGAAGCGGGCAATTTGTTGTTGACAATTACATCGATGGCACGTCACTTCGGGGGTGGGAATATGGTGGTAATAAATTTTTTTTTCAATTGTCAAAATAAATTTCAATTAAACTTTTAAAAGGTTAAATTGAATTTATTGCACATTTATTTTTCAGCTTCACGCTATATGTCGCGTTTTGGGTTTATTAAGACACTCCGCTTCTAAATTTCCGCCGCTCGAGGCATAGTGTGTTGAGTAGCGGAACTCAACGCCGCGTTTTGGCTATGTACCAAGAAGCGAAATTTTATTAAAATATTCTTCTCAGAGGCCAATCGTGGCGGAGTGGCTCAAGCGTGTGATTGTAAACGCTATAGATTTGGGCGCGATTCCCACTCAAGGGAATTAAATACTTAATATTGTAATTTTTACGCTCTGGTGTCGAGGCAAAGCGCGACCACGAGTTCCTCCACTCATAAAGCAAAGTCTGCAGGATTCGGCGGAAAATGGGAAAACGGTGTCTAAACACAAACATGATTTTGAAAAAAAAAAATCATATATTGATTATACCGATCGAATTATAATTAATCATATACAAGTGTATTGAAACCTAAACACGCATCCTATCAACGAATCGAACAATGGAAATATACTTTTGTTTTCCACAGGCTCTAAAGCTGGTATTATTTCATTATGTTAATAAACGTATTTAACTGGTCCGCGGCGGCACGTAAAGCGGCCACGCGACCTCATAAATAACTCTTGTACAAATGAATTTCTTGAAAAGGTCGTCGAAATATAGCTTCACGTATGCGTCCAGTCACGCAAGCACCGAAACTTGCATACTTTATTTACTCGTCGTGAATGACACCCGAAAACCAATCGCAGTAAAAAAAAAGACAAAATTATATTTAATTTTATCCTTTTTTTTTAAATTTTTTTCAGTGATACATAGTTTACTTTTTGTTGGAAAGTGAATCAATGGAAAGAAACAACAAACAATGTAGTGATAACGAATTCACCGAATTTCCAAAATACTGTATATTAAGTGGGGAAACTGAACGCCGCGGCTTGTCTTGTAACCAGGGCGAAGAAATGAAAAGAAAAAATCAATTAAATTAAATAATTAATTTACCGAGTGGGATCAAACCCATAACCTTCGCGCTTACAGCCACACACAAGCTGTCACTATTTATTACGAGGAAGAGCCTTAAAAGCGAGTTCGTATGTAATATAAGTATATAAATCCCGAGATTGACGTAGAAGCGACAACCAGGGGGAGGTTTACATCCCTCTTCCATCACGACCGCCGATGTGGATTGAGATGTTGCTCAAAAACATAATCGATATTTTTAACAATGGTTTGCTATTAGGGTGAAACAGCTTACGGAGGGGAGTACGATATCATTTTGTTCATTCAGTTGCCAAGGAAAAGGAAGCTTACGCGAGACTGAGAATCAAACAACTTAGAATAGAGATAAATTCTCTTTTGTACGAATATATAAGAATATAATGTAATGCTTTTATGTATAACTTACTATACAGTCAGTATGTGGTAAATAAATACATTTACAAGCTATAAATACAAAACTAAATTTAGAACTTACATTTATTACATTTCCTTAAAAATTTTGTGATATGTAAAACATAACAGCTCACGTAAGACACTCAAATTGTTTCTTTCTTCTCTCTAGAATATTTTTAATAATTCTCTTAGTAAAAGTCACGACTCCTAGCTTTTCAGAAACGTAATATAGAATAACCTGCGCCTAAGAAAATTACACCGCTTCGCCTCATTGTAGATTCATTATTAAAGTACCTATCTGTTGAAAGTCTTGAAACATTGCGTGGGCTAAATTGCGCAATTTACATATACACCTACATTTTACTAAAAGCTTTCCAAATTTTAACGAGATGGCGAAGTAGACTTGGAAGATGAGCGAAGAGTAATTAATAATTAACAAATCCTGGGTGATTCTCTTTAAATTATAATGTACTTACGTTCAAATCTCTTTTGGATATTTTTGGAAGTAAATACTGTGGTTAGTGTTGAAGTCATTTATGAAGTACTTACTTATACATACAATTCGAAACAGTACTAACATAAGCATTTACGACGCAAATTTGTAACATTTTGTAGATATGCCGTTAGATTCATTAAAATTTCGCAACAACCAGGTTCATTACAAAGCTTATTAGAAACCTCAAATTGCAAGTTTTTTACTATTATAAACAGAGCAGGGCAGGGTCGAAAGTTAAAAAAAATATATAGTGAACAGAAGTTTGAACGTGGACAAAAAGCTTGTTCTGTTGACAGTGATGGATGCGATCGGCGAACTGCTGCTAACACGAACTCGGATTTTTAGCTAAACAAAATAGCTCAGAAATTGAACGCCAAATTTTATCTACGGTGATTTGCAAATAGCATTTTATGTTGTCACCCTTGCTAGTGCCGCCTGATAGATACTGGCGGAGGCGGGTCTCTTGCATGTGACAAGGGTGAGGCGTAAATATCTCACAACTTTCCAATTTGTATGATTAATTGGGCTTTCACACAAGAAACACGAGGAAAGCAAACCGCTATATTTATTTATATACATATTTCTGTATAATCTTTTACTATCTTATTTATTTGAGTGATTTTTTTTTGTTTTTCAATGTGTATTGAAAACACTTTATATATACTTTTTACTTATTTCTTTTGCCATTTTTTCAAAATGTTTATTATTATTTATTTATTTTATTTACGGTCACAATAATTTAAGTAAATATAGAAGACATAAATGGTAATCTTCTTTAATTTAAATTGAAAATTAAATAAACCATCGTTTTATAAATTTAGACCAATTTTTTTGGCAAAAAAACAATTGCATCCAGTTAAGTTGTTTGCAGATCGGACAAAATTTTAATCGCCTTTGACAAAGCCGACATGTGAAACGTTAATCTTCTATCAAAATACTTACCACCCCATCCTCGTCATTGTGGATATTGTGGACGGTGGTAGCCGGCGTGTGGATTAAGAGAAATCAATTATGTGTGTATGATATTTGTTACAAAACGTTACTAAATTTCAATACTGTTACAATAAACTATCAAAATTTGTGAAAGTTTTCAATGAAGCGTGAGTGAGATGTGATTCTGTCTATAGTTATACCAATAAAATGTGGAATAGCAAGATAAATTAAAGATATATTATGAGTACTAAATAGGTACGTTTTATTGCTCTTTGTGATACATTAATATAAATATATACATTAATATTATTATATGATATATATTTTTATATATCATATAAATATATAGGTATGAGGAAAAGAATTATTTTTTCAGTTTCACGCTGTATCCCGCACGTAGCAGGATAGGCAGAAGGAGCCTAGTGAAGCCACTCCGCTTTCCATTGCACTTTTTACAAAGAGGCAATATAAACAAATATAAAATATGTTTACGTTTTATAGCTATGCTGCTAATAAATATAGATTATCGCAACATATTTCGCGCACGCAGCTAAGCCTCGGCGGGGCATACATCATCCGTGTGTGACATAAGCCAATTATACGTTTTGACAAAAAGGCTATAATTTTCGAATTAGACGAGCTTATTAAAAGGGGTGTTACAATCTCGCCCCAAAGTTTAGTACCTCCCTTCGATTTGGGCAAATATTATAATTTATGATTGTTTGGATTGAAATGTAAACTCTTCCGTCGGCAATTCTTCGGTCTTAGTCTCGACATTCTCTTTCCCAAAATAGATGGGAGTTTACCAAGTATCTGTGAGGGTGTTTTATACTGTATTGTTTTACTGATGGTTGTAATTATTTTAGATTCATGATATATAACGGATAGGCAGGATAGGTAGGAACTCGGTTTGACTTCAGCGAAAGGAAATGAAAATATTAAATATTTCTTACCCGATTGGGAATCGAACCCACAACCGTCGCGTTTACAATTGCACGCTAGTGCCCCTGCGACGACAACGGCGTCGAAAATATCCTATCATCCTTGTATTCTTTATATTTTTAATAGATCTTGGAAGTTTTAATATTCTGGGATTTTTAGATCTAACTTAATTGAGTGGAGAACTTGGGCTATATCCAAGAAGTAGAACGTCGGATACGAATTTTCAATATATAAGAACTATTCTGTTACGGAGTGTGAAACAAATAGTTGAAACTATGCAGGATAGAAAAATGAAATTTGGCATTTTCCTTAGAATTGTAGGGGAGCTTCAAAAAAGATTTTATGTTTTATACTTTACGCAAACGAAGTTGCATATTACGATCGGTACTTGTAGTTTTGATCTTAAAGCCGTCGATATACATATTTCTTTACATTTGCATATTTATGTCATTATATTTACTCATTGAAACATAAAAATGTAATAAAATATTTTTTTATGCTGTACCCAGCATGTAACAGGTTAGACAGAGGCTTTCCACGCTTTACCTCGAGAACAGGCTGACGAAATAAAAATATTAAACATTTAATTTTCTCGAGTAAGAATGGAACTCACAACCTGTCGCGTTACAGTCATCAATCCTATTTACTTCCAAAAACAACAATATACATAAATCACTTAAAATATCACAGATTATACATACAAATACAGATAATATATTTGTACCATTATAAGGCTAAGTCTAAAACCCTAATTGCCTCTCTCATTTAGATTACCATAAATTAAGGCGCCGCCATAGCACACACTGCAGTCGGATGAAACATTCAACGATGATTACATCCATAAATTTCTAGTTACCTGCGGCACGTGTAAATTGGTTGATATATGATCCTGCATAGGTGTCGCGGTACTTTGTCTGGGTATGATACACAGGTTATGACGTTGTGACGTCAAATATCAGATTAGTTTTCCTTTGTTTTTTTTGAGCTGAGTTGATTTTTATTTTAAGGTTTTTCTTTTAATTAAATACATATATTGTGTTTGAATCTGTTGAGAAGAGTGTTTTATGTAAAAACGTTATAAGATCCGGTGCACTTTAAATCTAAATATTATATTGATGAAAATAATTACAAACCATTATCTTCATATTTATGTGCTAATTAGCTGGATTTATTTATCGTTTTTGTAAATAAAAAAAGGATTATTAAAACGAGAGAAGAATAATCGAAATTCTATATATAACGTAATCGATGTGACAAGAAACAGCTGATCCAAGTTTGGTTATTCTGTCAACCGGCTGTGTCTATAGAATCGTTTGTCTACAATATATCGTAAAAGATTACATAAAAATATTAACTTTACATAAGACCTATTAAAAATGTAGAAACTGAATATATTGCATTGGTGAAAATATACAAGTCTTTGCACGTCTCGAGGAAAATTTGTTTTAAAGACACATTTAAGCTTAAAACTTTGATCTAAGATCTTCACCTTATGTATAGGAGTTCCCCAGAAGTCGTTGAGGAAGATATTAGAGATGGGGGTTTGCGGCCTCAAGTCCCTGTTCTCCTTTATGGCACTTATATCGTCGAACACGAAGCCGCAGTAAAGGCAGTTATGATATACTAGAATACAGGCGAGAACTAATACTGCCCCGAGACCCCTTCGAGGAGCTTCAGGCATTTCTTCTGCCACTTGATTAGTTCCACCTGTCAATCGTCTCTTACTACGACCTGTTCGAGTCCTCACTGCCGACACTACTCCTCCGAACCTACACACACCACTTACGCGGTCCATCGTGAATTAAACTAGCATTCCGTTAATTAATCCTCTCACAAAACACCAGCGGGGACCATTAAAGCAAATCTCATTCAGAACGACCCGAGTCACCTGGAATGTCAGCAACGTTACCACGATCACGAATGAAACTAAACTATAATATACTACACAGAATATGGGTAATTACGCAAGACGTGCGAATTTGACACTAAAATATACACAGCATTGTGTTAATACGACAGCGCGGAGCTAATGTCACATTTTTTTTAGCGAAAACGTTTAATTTGACATTTATAAAGATTGCAGACAGCGAACGCGATCATACCCGCTCGGCTAGCGGGCTCGCCGACAACTGCCGAATAGCGACGAGCGAATGCCGCGTCGAGTCACGTGACCAGTCGTTTTACTGCGGGTCGTTCCAAGACCACGCATGCGCGCCGCCGCTCACTGGCGGCAAAATAAATAATAATAATTTTAAAATTTTAATTAGATTTTTATTAAATTTTAAGTAGATTTTATTTTTATAAATTTTATTTTTGCTTCACCGTTATATTGTAACATTTATTTTATTATTATTTAATTTCAATAAAAAAAAACAATTTATTCTACTACGTTACATAATATTTGTTATCTGTATACTTTTAAGATTTTTTACAAGTATGTAGAAAATCCTGTTATCGCCTATTTAATTGCAATCACTAATAATTTGGGAGAATATCACAACTTGATTAAACCTCGCGGCGCATGCCCGGGGGTGGCAGGGGGTGAATTGTTGACGACATTTTGCTCGAGTTAGAGAGACGAGTATTTAGAAGAGTCAAGAGTCGAACATGGATCGAGTTCATATTTTCGCAGTTTATCCTAAACTTTGTCAATTTTCCAATTTCTATCAAACATATACAGATCTAAAGTAAAAGTAAGTACTGACGTATTTTGTTTAATACGGAATCTCACTTTTAAAATGGAAAGTCTCTATAAGATTTTGTTGCTCTAAGATCTAAGGTTAGTTCCCTGTTTTACAAAACCTTAGAAAGCCAAGATATAAAGGAAGGGTTATAAAATTACTCGGTCGGTAAATATTAGTAAGACCTAAAAGCTCCAAAATACAACAAAGCAAAATTGCTAGAAATAAACTGTAAATATCCTTTACGTAGAAATCTGCTTTACTAATGTTTCAATATTATTCACATACTTTATAAAAACAATTCGGAAGACTTTATGTACATGTTTTAATTTATGTGTTCTTAGTGCCAGATTTTTTTGGAGTAAAATTCAGCAGAAAGTGGGTAAAAGAGTGTCCTAACACTAGGTTCCCTCTGCCCACCCTGCTGTGTGCGTGAAGCTGATTTTTTTGAATAATTTTTTTTTCCCGTCCAATAAGATAAAACGTGAATACGGTAACCCCTTACACTTATTAAACAACGTCTCAGTCTAAACGCCTTCACAATATACCAATAATGACAAAACTTATGAGGAGGGCTCTTCTAGCTATCTTCCATTTATTTTGGCAATTGTATAGATTTAAAGACAAATTAATAATAAAATAAAATTATTTTTATTAAAATCATATATTAACGTGAAGCTACACCAAGACCATTATGTGCATTTCCTATTCGGTGCCACGTGAAATATACTATTATATCATGATCTCTACATTTAATATATTTTGACATGGTCAGCTTACGTTAGAATTGATTTAACTAACTTCTACCTAGCAAAAACAATTTCTATAGTTGTTGTTACATAAATGTGAAAAGGTATCGGCAATAAATGTAACTGCGCCTTTACTGCGTAGATAATAGTCCCGTATTTATCCAGCAATTTGAACAATATAGTCACTGAATGACTTCCGGTCGAACAATGTCCACTTCCCGTGCTTACTTTTTCAATTGCCTTCATTTTTTTTTCTATGACCGCAATTCGCTCGTGACTTTCAGGACCTTTGTGACAGTCAAAGGTTAATGTTAAAACGATCAATTCAACTGTGGACCGTATTAATTGTTTCCTTTTTATGGAGATAGAAAATGGAAAAAAGATGCACTTAAAAGAAACTCTTTTAAGTACAATTTTATTTTGATTACTTTTGTACTGCAAATATAGAGTCCATTCAATTGTAATGGAACGATAGAAAAAAACATTATTTGAACTTTTGTTTACGCTGCCTACTGTAAAAAAAGGCAAGAATGAACGAAAACATTTACTAGTTTTCGAAAAACGCGAACCACAAAAGATATTGAAAAATAAACCAGATTGCGAGCGCTTGCTGGAATTCGGAAAAAAATAAACCAACTCGTGTCCCTGTTGGCTGTTGATTCATCTAGTTTTTTGGGCTTGGCAAAGGACATAGGATGCAAGTATCCTAGGGGAACGATAACCCTGAAAAACTGGGGCCTCCGGTGATTGATGAGGAACCCGGCTTAAGCGTCAAATATACAGACCCTCACGTTCCTTACAATGGCCTCAGGTGTTTGATTTTTTTTTTTAATTTGCTGAATAATTTTGAAGTCGACGTTAAAAGATTTTTTTATTTTATGTTTTTTTGCATGGTTTATGCCATTTTTTATTGTTTGCTAATATTTTTATCTTCTAAATTAGATGTCATGATATATGGACGCGATAGTTGAGTATTGAAATCTCTAAAAAAAATATAGCATATTTCTAGAATATGTGTCGATTAACATCGTACGCTGTTGTGCTCTCAAACATACAATGTCTATAGGAAATGATTTGTCATATCACAATCTTCACATTCGTAGAAGAATCTTTTATATGCTATAATTCAAAATAATACACCTTAATGGAGATAATAACAATCAGCCTCCACTGATTTAATATTATACCACAGTACCTGGGAGATTATATGCTGAGTCTATAGCGCCTAATGATTTACTTCCTTTTATCTCATGATTAAAGGAGGAATTGGAGCGTAAAAAGTTCATTCTATGCAATTATCGTATTTTTAGCATAACTGGCATTTATTTTTTGTGGCCAATTCAAATACTTATACTTTATTGAAAAAAATTAAACTTAAAAGGGTTTTTTATTATATTTTCTATGTAAAAATCAAAATAATGCCGAAAACCTCACACTTTTACCAACATTACAGCACAAGTTTTTATTCTTAGCTCGACATCATATAGGTGATGTCGAATAAAATGACAAACCAAGAAACTTATAACTTTACCCCAACTTTTGTGAAAGCAAATATGAAGGAAAATATTTGACTTACCTTTAACTATCGGCAGCGTCATATTCTCTTCTGAGAGACTTCCAAGAACGTTGAGGAGTAAGTAATTTGATTAAAACCATTACAGAAATTGTAACCGCTTTGATCCAAGCCGGAGGTGATAAATCAAAACTTTGCCATTAAAACAACGTGAGACCGCGACACTTTGATCAACTATCCCAACTTCACTTCTTCACTCAACTTTATTGTTTGAAACTTTTATTACTCCACCAGCTCTTCCTCGTGATAAAGATGTGTTTATTGAGAATCATGATAATTATGGCAGCCTACCTGCCATATAATTAATACAATTAAATATATTTTTAGTTTAAATGTGTTAAGTGATAGTATGATGTAGATAACGAAAGTCTCGTTGAACTGAACCTTCTTAAAGACTAAATAGCATGGATTAATATCAACGACTTGTAACGTTCTCGTGAAACAAGTGTCCAAAATTGCTTCAAGTTTGATGTATTTGGACTCGCTCCTCTAGAGATAAATTTGTTCAAAAACTTGCTGAATGTGAAAAGTTTGAAGCTCACTTCAATCCATTACGCGAGTGAAATATTTCTTTGTTTTCTGACTTTACTGTGGCCTTACAAATCACGAGTTTATCATTAGTCGGGCGTCTGAGCATCGTTACGCAGATTCCTCAAAGTTTCTCCGTTTCGAACAATATATTCCTTTAATAAAGTCATTATTTAAATCGGCCGATAGAGATTCTGCTGGAATCAATTCATGTAATGACTTTTCAGGAATATAATTGATGCGCGTTATCTGGTTAAATAGAAATCGATCAATCTCGTTTATTTATAGGAAATATGTTTGTAATGCGATATCGAGCGGTTTATTTAATATAAGTCTATCAATCACACCGCGTCCTGGATGCTGGTGACAGATCGCTGCGACGGGATGTGACGGGAATCGGCTTTGACCTTTTACATTTCCATTTCAACAAATCCATGTTATAAGCTGATAATGAAAATAACAGCTTATATGTTTTCGATTTGTTTAAAAAAAAAGGGACTTTGCTTAAAATTAAACTTAGATATCGTAATATATTACTATATGAATAATATTTTACTATTTACACAAATAAATTTCCCTTTACAAAATATAAACGAAGTTTATTTTTAAAAGATATATAATAATTTCCTTATCTTCTAACTAGTACTGTAAGTAATTCAGAAAACAGTCAATTTAACATATTCAAGTTACAATTAGAATTTATGGTATAATGTAGGTAATAATGATTGAGTGTATAATATATTTTAGAGACGCCATAGTAACGTTAATATGCGTATAAAAATGAATGGTAAAGATTTAAATTTTATGAGCCAGAAAATTAATTTCCAGGCAGTTTAGAATAATTACAAGGAGAACTTCCTTCATCCAGCAACAATGTGAAAAAAAGACAGGAAGGAGACACCACAAAAACTAATCGATGAAAACCATCATAATTTTTCCACATATCATTAAAAATAATTTATAAGCAAAAATAATTATAATTAATGGCTTCGTGAAGCGTGCTTTAGTGACGTTAATTTACAAGAAACGCGTCCACCGAATTGTGCCGGACCGTACAATGCCATTAATTGACAGTACAGAGGGTTATGTATGTGTATGACATTTATTAATAGACATGTTTGGCCTGTCAATCGCAGAATACGCCCCATTTATTATTCCCTAGGAATCATGAAGACTATCCTATATAAATATGTATGCAGTTGACTGTGGTTTAATTAATTAAGTTCTGGAAAGAGGCCATTCTCACTGGGCACAGGCGTGTGACTGTAGAAGTGACAGGTTGTAGGTTCTATTCCCACTCGAGGAAATGAAATTCAGAAGTCGGCGGAAAGTGAGGAAGAAGGAAGGGGAAGCGTCTTAACACTAGGCTCCCTCTACGTAACTTGCTATATGCGGGATTTCTTATGTTTTAGAATATATTTTATAACTTCGGCACGAAAGCTTATTCTTAATATTTTTATATAAATATATTTCAGATTAATTATTGAGTACTTTTTAAGAAAAGTAATAATGTATAATAAGATAGGTGGGGTTGCATATAAATAAATTAACATTCTATTTACCTACTTTTGTTATGTAACACTAACACGAATAGCTTGCACGCTCAGCTTATAAAGTGAAATATGACTCTCAAAAGTATTAGAAAGCATCTAAGGGTCCAAACGTTACGACAGATCTAAAGTGCAAACGTATTCAGTAGAACCTGGAGGACCGAAACGAGAAAGTTTTGATTTAGTGCTTATAGCTGTCCCAGCCGGGGAGCCTCTTTAAACTTTTAGCCATGTAATAGAATAAAACTGTTCGAACAATACTGGAGATCCAGTATTCATGCTGGCTTTGGAAACATTATGGAAGTAGGTATATGAACTTCGACTATCTGTTACTGCATCATTGATTAGAATACTGTTAATATATGATGGCATAAAATTTCTCGAATATCTTTGCGAAATAAATTGGTGTTTTTTTTTCGGTGCCAATGAATATTAATTTTTTATAATAAAATAAATAATTTTTGGTACTAAAAATTGAATTTAATATTCTATTCAATACGTATAAGTATAGGGATGTCTTTAATGTTAATAATAACTTGCTATAATAAATCATAGTTAGCTGTAATGCACTCACTATATGATAGTGTCGTAAAGGCAAAGACATCAATTGTCACATACTAATAACACTATATATTAAAAACCAATTTTACTATTATTAATACATACATATATAACACTTAAAACATACTGTTTTCTATACTAAAAGTCAACTCTGAATGTCAAGTTGGGATAATCAGGTTTGTTTGACGTAGCTAACATTTAAGTTAGGAGCGGGTTATATCGTGCAGAATAAACAGATTAGCCGTAGAAGGCTTTCCGGCGGTACAAGAACAAATGGGATCAGCTTGAAAAATGTGTAACAATAACGAAATGGGGGGAACTTGAAAGCGACATCGGCCCATTAAGCAAAAACGAAACGGAAAGCTTCGCCTTAGAACTAATGAATCAAAAGTTTTCAACGGCAAATGGAATTTTCTTTCGATTGCTACGAATAGATATCAACTTTTCAAATCTATTTTTTTTTTGCTTGCTTCGAAAGTTTTGTCTAGCGTTTTCAATTATGTAATTGTATTTTGCTAATAAAAAGAATATATAAAAAGTCATTAAAAATTTTTAGTGTGGAAATTAAAAGAGAAAAAGCTAACAGGCTGCGCTGACACTAGTTTCCCTGCTAAGAGGGGGTAAAACGTAAAGCTATACTAAAAATTTGGGTAATCATGTTTACATATATATATATATATAATAATAATAAAATCAAGTATTTAATATTAAAGAGCAACACAGGTAATTGCTTAAATTTACAAAAGGTAAGCTAACGTGTACATTTATATAAACAGGAATTGGTAGTTTCATTCGATTCGTCTGCAAACTTTTAGATCCTGGTACTGGCGCAAGTTTTAACGAGGTGCCATTGACTCGTTCGTCGCTTGAACAACTTGTTAATCCTTATATTTAAACAACTTTTACAAATATCTTGAGATGTTGCCCGGAAACACAGATTAGAGCTTTTTATATGTTTTTATTTTCATTTTTCATACGATTTTCAAGCGATTGTTATAGGAAGAAATGGCTAACTTCTTGAAGTAACCTTTTATTTAAATATCAATATATCTTACACAATACATACCTGAGGGCAGTCGTGGTACACGTATACAAACGTGTGACTGTAAGGTTATGAGTTCGATTCTCACTCGAGGAAATGAAATATTTAATATTTTCGTTCCTTCACGCACCACACTCACCGCCTCCAGAAATGGAGATATTTCCTTTTTCCAATATGGGAATTGAAGCCACAACCGCAGTGTTAACATTTAGACGCTGATCTGTTCTGTTCTGTTCTTTAATTAAAATTGGCTACCATGCCATGGCGGACCTAACTCATTCAGAGAAGGATAAAATTGACGTCATTATAATTCTAGTCACGTCAAGTTCTTGTTTCCCATTCTCTTTTATCTTTCTGTCATTTATTGAATCACTGTGACAAATGTGCACCTGTGACATACATATGTTATAAGGCGAGATGGTATTTCTTAAAAAAAATATGTATTATAATATTTGGAATATTGTACAATAAAGCCTTCGTAGAAAAATTGTACGGGTTTTTTTTTCAACTTCAGGCCTTTTTTTTCGCAAACCAGTTTAGCCAGAAAGAACCTAATGTGAAGACAATGTTCTTGATTTCTCGCCTGAACTCCAATTTTTTTTTTAAAGAATTCAAAGCCGTAGTTCTTCTTATCAGAACAGAGAAATAAGAACTTTGACACCTTTCATCAAATATTCGGGACATTGCCTGGCGGAATTCAACGCAGCACTTTGTCGTGACATGTCGTTTCGTTTTCGACTCAGAAAATGCTATATTTAATCCGTCACTCAACACGCAATGGCTCCAGAATTTAACGGAAAGCAGGGAACGGACTGTCTTAAAACTAAGCTACCTATGCCTATTCATGCGGGATACAGCGTAAAGCTTATTAACAATAAAAATAAAAAAAAATGAAATAATATATTTTTTGTTATAATATACGTACATGCACTCATACATACATTTGTTCCACTCTTCCTATTTAGGAAAAAAACAATTTTATATTAAGTATTACGAATATGAACTTGACAAGCAAAAGCCTTATGCTCAGATCCGTGACACGAAAGGGAATGCTTTTGACAAGTTGCGGTTTGATTTTTATACCACCCAAAGCGCGGGCTGAAACAATTTTAATGATGTAGGACACAAAAACCTCGAACATAAAGGAGACACGCATAAAACGGGAAGTTTTTATGTGTTGTAAAACCCATTCACGCTATACAACATACATTTAAATAAAAAAAAACACTATTTTTCATCTTTTTGTAAAATATTTTAATAAGTCTAGTTCTGTTAAGTAATTATAGAATGACCTACTTATTTTTATCTCTGGCTTATTTTAATTTTGCATTGGATTACTTTTTTTTTTTGGAAAAAATATGAAAACGAAGCCGTCATTCGTTCAATTACGTTTTCAAATATTACATTCTATTCTCTTTGCTCTAAATAGCAATAATCTAAGCGGTTTGTCACAAAAAAATTTGCAATTTCTTGTCTAGTTTTATGAAAATAAATATTATTTTAAAATATTATTATTTCTAGAGCTATTCAATGACATCCAACAGATAGATACGGCATGCGCCTAAACCGATTGTAACATGAACATTTATATTTATTATAAAATAATTATTTTGCTACGAACACGTTCCATAAGAAATCACTTCAAAAATATTCGTTTTGTTCAGATGATCAAATATTTCACTTGTGTTGTTCATCATCACTTAATATACGTTACTTATAATTTTAATATATTGTATATCTAATATAAATATATTGGCAGTTTTATGTAGCAGTATCAACATCACATGCCAGCGTTACGTAATGAAGTGATCTCATATCCGATTCCATAAGAAGCTTAACGGTGAAAATCCTATCAAACTCCAACTTTTGAGGCTTTTATTCGCGCCGCCATGGTTTGGAGGAGCACTATTAAAGTTTATAACATCCCATAATCCGAGCCACAAAATGTAGAAAAATATCTATAGTAACATTCCACATACCTGGGTTTCGATAGTACGTACTTACTTGCAAAATTGAAATACTTTTTTTTATTTTGTAAATTACCATTATAGCGCAGTAGCAGAGCATCTGGCTTGCGACAGTATTGGGTTTGATCCTCACTTGGGGCAATGATTTCATATTTAAAATAAAACTATTTAACCGGATTAATCGTGTATATTTGATTTTATACATTTTTGGAAACCCGACATTTCGAACACTTAGCAGCAGCAGCGTGATGTTGCATAATGCGATCAAGTTATTTATAAAATCATATTATATATTTTCTGAACTTTCTGTCTATTTGGATTGTGTTTCAAGTATTAACTTAACACTTTATGTTTTACTTTGAGAATGAATGAGCACTTTTTTTTATTTACATACCATTTTACTATATTTACTTATACAAAATTGCAATATTTCTCTAATATATTATTATATTTCTGTCTGTCTGTTACTCTAATAAAATTCTATGCTCCTGAGTGTGACAGCCTCATGAGAATTCATATTTCTCAATCATAAGCGTTGCAAATATAAGACTTCCACTATTTCTCGATAGATATTAAGTTTCAAGCATTGAATACCGGTATGAAGGGTAAACCAATATGTCACGTGGGTTTTTATTTAACGTGTGTATATCACAGGCTTTGTATGTTTGACTAGTCGCTCGTACACCGACAAATATTTACTTTAGGAATATTCTAGATTTCATCAAAGATACTATGTTTGATAAAATCTTTTGAATAAATTTAGACAGCGACAATTTCCAGTGAATATTATTTATCAGCTTCACGCTGTATTTGGTATACAGTGTGAAGTCGAAAATTAATATTCAGTCGTGTTAAAGATATTGCGTTTCACAATTTTCGCCAGAAACTCAAGGCAATGCGTTTTGATTGGCAACACTCAACATCGCGTTTAATCAATCATTTCTCAAAGCGGGAATCGAACCTCGAAGGCACAGGGCAAAAGTTTTTCCCTGTGCTTTTTGGAACTGAAAATAGGTGAATAATTGTTGAATCATGGACAAGCCCCACTGAGCGGAACAAAGTGATGTGTGTGGTGGGATTGGAAGGGAATTGTCCACTATGAGCTTTTGCCATCAGGTAGAACTATCGATTCTGATCTCTATTGTCAGCAACTGACGAGGTTAAATGCTAATGAGAAAAACCGTTCGGAGCTGGTGAATACTAAGGGTGTAGTGTTCCACCATGACAACTCCAGACTGCACTCATCTATAGCCACGCAGCAAAAATTGAGAGAGCTTGGCTTGGATATGTTGATTCATCCTCCGTTTCTTCTCTGCTATATGCGTGAAGCTGAAAAAAAAAACATAAACGCTAATATAAAAAAGTGAAGATAAAATTAAAACCACCGCGCTAATTTCTAAATACTTCAAACCACATACATCCGGTCACGTGCCCAGCAAATTAAATCTCTGGTATTGAAGTACGAGTATATCATAATGTAGCGTGTTAGGCGGCCGTCGAACGTTTTAATAACATTGTAATGGCCGGCGGACTGTTCAACCGTTGTATTTAATTAAGCCGCGGCCCTTTATTCAACCCTCTTTACGTACCAAACCCAAGCCCGGAGAGTTTTATTATGTGTTATTATTTCTAGACTCAAATTAAAAGCTTATGGAATGAATAAATTTATCAGCGAGCTTAATTAAGATTTCGGCGCATATTGCTTTAAAAGCTAATAGGCGTTGTTAAACTATGTGAATTAAAATTTACTGTTGCATAATACGAAATTAAATGTAGCTATCGTTGGGTTTTATTCGTTTTTATAAATAAATCATGAAACGCCTGATAATTGTTATAATTGATGATAAAAAAAAAAGAAATATATGTGATAGTTGACGAATTGGCTTCACGCTGTATGTACCAGGGTAGGCAGAGGAACCTCTAGTGTTCAGACACTCCACTCATGTTCCCAACATTTATGGAGGCGGAACTGAATGCCTCCCTTTGCCTTGACACCAGAGCGAAAAAATATTAATATATGATTTTCGCGAGTGGGAATCGAACACACAACAGGTCGCGTTTACAGTACACTTGTACCCCTGTACCACAACTAGTTTCAACTGCCATCTGTATATATAATGTAAAAGAGATGTTTACGGGTTTGATCCCCAAGGGAGATGAACTACTTACCCTTTAACTCAACAATACTAAGCATGTCGTTTAAAAAAGGGATGTAGAGTAAAATTTATATTTATGATGTATTTGGTTATATAAATATATACAATTTGTTAAAATGTAAGTGGAGTGTAGTAACTCTAGGTTCCCTCTGCCACCCTACGCCTACCCTGCTGTGTGCGGGATACAGCGTGAAGATGATTTTTTTATCATTTCAAGCTATGTTTCTACCTCAGAATTGTTTTCAAAAGACATTTTATACGAACAGCCGTGTTTCATTTGGAAATAGACAGAAAACCTTAAACAAACACTCTCGAAGCCACAACCGTCGGCGGTGTGAAAATATTTATATTGCAGGAAACAATTTGGGGCGTGTAACGAAGGGCGTTGATTGGGCCATCTCTTGGGAATCACATACGGAACCCCTTAATTGAACATCAATTACCACAAATCGAAACTAACGGTGTGTTGGTTCGAAGTTCGTCTAATGCAGTTTGTTTTGATTCTAACTCAAATATCTAGTTACACACCCAACTGGCAAATAATGAATCTAATAAATGGCGGGAGTATTTACTAGTTATTTCTGATATTCTCTTATAATAATATAAGAAAAATTAATTGAAAAATAATTTACTATTAAGAACGATTATGCATTACAGCGTTGAATACCGCCACTCAACACGTTATGTCTTCAGAATTCAGCGGAGATTGAGGAGAGGAAGTGTCTTAATGGGAACGGAGTTTCTTAACGCTATGTTCCCAGGTTCAGGCCTTTTTTTTTTTTTTTTTTTATGGGAGAGGACAAGGCAAACGAGCATTCGGGTCACCTGATGGTAAGTGATCACCGCCGCCAACGACCCCATGCAACACCAGAGGAGCCACAGGTGCGTTGCCCGCCTTTAAGGTAGAGATGAAGGGCACCGGGGCCCGGCATTACCTAATGCAAAACGCAGTGGCAAGGGCCACTACTTCACGCCGGTTTTAAATGTCGGGGGTGGTATTAAATCCGGTCGAGTCTGCCCATGCGTGTTGCCATTACTGGCGACGTGACTCTACCACACGTACGTTAGTCGTCTCTTACGACACCGACAGTACCAGGGTGATACTATTCTAAGCCGGGGCCACACGGCCTTCCCTGCGGAATATTGTGAGAAGCTAGAAAAAAAATGTATATTTTAAATTTTAAAATCATTATTATTTTTGGTATGAACATTTGCATGTAAAAGAGCTTACGATGGTTTTATTATGTTAATTATGAGACGAGATGAGCGAGATATTCTCCTTACTAATACACTAACGCCTGTCACCTTGTATTACATAGATGTTCAAATTTTACCTTCAAAATTATTTTAAATAAATTTAATGAATAAATATCTATTACATAGTATAAATTCCTACATATTTAACCATCTTCCTTATATTAATTAAACGTCCAATGACCTCCAATTATACGTATAACTTACAAAAGATAAATATATTATACAATTCAATAAAAATATTTTTTATCAAATTAAATGATAAGTATGTATATTTAAATAAGGTTTTATATCTCTAATTATAATATGCGTATAGAATGTTGTCCCTGCCGATAAGAACGAGACAAGTGGCATTTGAACAAAAAATATATCACTCGCAAGGCGTAAGTACTTGCAATCCTATTAAGATTCAACCATTAATCAAGTACTTGTTGAAAATTGAGAGAGTTACTTCGGAGTTAATGTAAATCATGCATCAACCGAACACTGAACCCGTTTCGTTATTTATTGTTTACATTACACCCCAGAAATGCAATACAACTTCATTAAGTCGAAAGGAAAAGGTTATAAATTTCAATCAGCTCGGCACTTTCAATATAGCGTTAGATTCTGGATCACTGAGTTTATTTGTAACAGTACATTTATATTAGATTGCTAAGGATATATAGACTAGTGTTTTAATGTTGGTGTTAGTAGTTCACGTGCCAAATATTCTACTGTTGAATAATATGTAGTTACTGGTAAAACTACAGTAATTTGCTTGCTTCCTTTATTATATGAGAACCTATATACTAGTCTTATTCTATTTTTTCTTCTTTAACTATAAATAAACAATATATCATTCGTTTCTTTTTATACTCCATAAATTACTAGTTATAACAGTATTTAGAACAAGAAATAATTATCTCTAGGTATGTATTTAATTCGTCAATATATATATATATAGTAAACAAGTAATTCTTTAATATAAATGTGATAGGTCATTCCTTAATACGGTCTGACCTCCGCAATCTGTAAGAGGCAACCCAGCAACCCACTAACAAATCCCATTAGACTGATAATCTACAAAACTAAACAAGGATAACACGTAGATCACTGTTAACATAGATTTACATATAAAATATGCTGAATTTTCTCATTTGTGTGAAGTGAATTAAATATGAAATTAATATGTTAAATAGTACTGTAGGAAAAAGATCAGTCCAGTAATTCGTGGTCACGACTAGACTGAGTTGGCATTCGTCTGTCATCACGACATGTTATCTCATCAGGTATCAATTTATTTTCATTTTCGGAAGCGAAGAGAGCCGGGTGCGACACTCCTAGTCTTACAATATTTTTTTCTATGAATATTATGAATTATTACTAAATTTTTTATACTATTTTTAAAATAATATTAAATCTTTCACTATCAACCATTTAACTTAACCTTATATAATTAAGAACAAGTCATGAAACACCACTTAGGAGCAACTTTACTGTTATGACACTGAACAGGAAAGTAATTTTCCCTAAACTAGCTTCCCTCAGTTATAAACTAGCTTTATTTCTATAAAATTTATACTTTCCAGAAGGTGATAAGATCAGGAGTCAGATATAAGTAGTGACGTCATAACTATGCACTAGTGTCTCTGGGATTTACTGTGCAGTTCTCTCCCTTAAAACAGTTCTTAAACTCAACAGTTTAGTTGGTACGTTCCTAAGTTGGTAATTACAACTTTATTGTATGTACAGACAGACAGACTCGGCTCGGTGTGCTGTGGTACTTATTAAATTGTACCTTAACCGCACCATGTAATTGAAATTCGTGTTCGTAGTTTGCATTGTTTAAGAACTTTCGTTAATTCAACGTTTTAGTAATTACTGCTGTCTCATCTACAGCTTGTTTTCGGTTAATTTTGGTGGAAGCGCATTTGCAGTACATTTAGTTGAATTATTATGTTTATATGTACTTGTAAATTTTGTAAATGATATAGAAATGATAAAGGAACTTAATATTAAGAAATTTCATTCCCTAAGATACAATATTACAAGAACTAAAAAAAAACCTAAGTAAACAAAAATAATTTAAAATTAATATTATTTATATTCGACGTCGTTTCATATACATAGACCGAAACTCTATATTATTACGTATAACACATACGAGTATAATTTATGTATATAATCCTGAGCGCAGTACGAGGTTTCCAATTGAATATACATAATTACACAAACCAATACAGCCCTGCAATTAGTGGACATTTAATATGTAATCGGGGCTGTGAGCTATTCTAAAATTACTAGTGTTCATTACGTAAAAATTATATTACTGTTGCGTACAGTTGTTTTTTACTTTTAAATAAATTTTATACATTACATACACACGTATAATATGTTTGTATTTATATAATAATTATAAATCACACCCCAATAAAAGGAAGATTTTTTGTTATTCATCTCAATTTAAGATTTAAGTTCTTACAACAAGAAGTTAAGTAATAGACGCTGGGGAAATAGGAAATGAATAGAAAAAATAAGAAACAATATATGAATCACTTTTAAAAGAATTCACATTTTACTTACACTCACTTACACAAATTATTTAGGTAATACATAGAAAATATAAACAAAATACTAAAATTTACATATTAACCCAAACCTAATACCGTACTGCTTAAAGTAATTACGTGAACCCAAGGAAATTGTTCAATATCCTGCCTCGCTCTAGTCTACACTATACATGTACGAAACAGAGTACACACAGCGTTCCACACCGCAAGTGACGTAAATTCCCTCGATAGACTCAGATGTGCGCACACGTGAGCCAATATGTTATTCCTGTCATAATACTGGTAGTTTTTGTCTTCGGTTTTTCTTGGTTTATAGATGACTTGCGTCTCACGCGCGGTGTCGCCCACTTAAGCTTATTGCCATATTATAGCCAAATTATACAAAATCTGTACATAATTTGTAGTCTATGTATTTTTTTGAGGTGTAAACTATATTAATGTAAGGATTAACCTCCATCCTCACAAACTATCACTTCTATAATATGAGTAGGAGTCACGCGTAGTCAAATGACAATAACTACTTGTTGTGTATACCTATGACACATTAGCTCTAAATATTGTTTTTTATTATATTATTATAGGTGAAGACAGTATTTTAACTAGATCGGTTTTTAACACGCATTCTCTTATCGTAATATTAGTGAAAATGTGTTTTCAGTTATCTATGTATCCATATATACGAGTACATGTTTTATGTTAATTCTCTACATATTTGATTATTTGAAAGCACTATAAAAATGATCATATATTTAAAATGAAGTCGGGTAAAGTTATTTTCTAACGTAAAAGCTTCGTAGCTAAGCTTATTAACTTAAGTTACTTATTTTAATGGCGTCGTAGTAGAAACTTAAAAAAGTATTAGGTATCCATAGTTATTAAAGTATCGTCGTCCAGTTAGTTAATTGACATGTGAACACACCCTTAACAATAATTACAAGATGTGCAACGTGCACATCTACGAGTATCTACATGCGGGAAATTACTGCCGATATTGGTTTATAATAGCCTTGTTTTACTAAATGAAAATATAATTTTTTTGTGTACAGTACAATTACGTTAATATTATTATTAATTTAAATTTATATTTTTATATCTTCTCTCTGGTGCGCGTTGTTGAGTTCCTCCACTCAACTTCCAGACTTCGGGGGAAAGTGGGGAACGCAGTGTCTTAACACCAGATTCACTAATCGACATGAAATTGAAGAAAAAGAAAGTCGTGCGCTTGTTCATTTGCTTATTCTGGCATGACGAAGCGCAGCGTTGATTTTAGCCTTTCGACACGGTATGTCTCAAAATCTGGAGGAAAGTTGAGAGCGGCAATCCGTTTTTAACACTTTATTCTGTCTCAATATCCGGGGCTATATTTGGGATACAGGATGAAGCTGAAATTACTCAACATATTAAAAATGCTGGTGGCATAGTAAAATTATGACAATTGAAATATTTGAACAATCACCACTCCCCAACAGCTCGCCACAAGCTGCCCTGCGGGTTTATTATTATTAAAGTAAATTGTTTTAAACTGTAAAGTCCGAATCTTAAAAATGGATTTTTCATACTAGACTGACCTTAATTTATATAATACCAAAATATATTTACCAAAACAAACACAATTTTTGCTTTGTGTTTGTTCCATTTCTTATGAGGAATTTAGGCATCCCACATCCGTAAAAAAGAAGACGTCGCTTGCATTCCAAGGGATGAGCCAGATATGGACATTGAATATGTGAATAATAAGTAACGCCGGGGACTTTGGCTTGCGTGTTGAAAAAATTTAGATTTCATTTTATTCATTGGAATTTGATTTGAAATTCATTGGATTAATAATATATGCATTTATGCAGTTTGCAATTTTTTGGTATATTGTATATTGTAATCATAATTCTTTTAATACATATATTACGTTTAATTAAAGTTGGACTAAACATTATTATTTTATTAAATTATTTAAAAATAAAATGATCATGAAATAACATTATTTAATTATTAAACATTTTTTTTTTGAAAGTAAGTAAAACACATAAAATAATAATTAATGAATGTATCAAGTATACATTAATTTTAATAAACCTTAAACAAACATTTGCTAAGTAATACATTACATAGCTGTAAACAGTTCTGAATTTCTGTGAAAATAATTCTCACATATATTGTTTGTTTCTAATGCTTTGTGGCTTCAGCCAAACTGAAGCCTTAATTTATTATATAACGCCCGCCATCGCCCATACTTAGTTATGTTTTGAGGCAAGTTTTGCTCAAGCGTAAGCGTAATTTGTCGGTTTAATTTTTCTGCTATTTATTTTGAATGTTGTTAGTTTATTGTAGTAATTTTTGTAGTTTTATAAAATTGTTTCATAACAATATTTACAAGTAATACAATATTCACAAATTTACAATCACAAAAAAATTAAATTTTATTTTGCATCTATTATTCTTTTTTAGTGTCTATCTATCCATTTCAGTCAAAGATACTAAATGTACAGACAAAATATTTTTACAGTTTTGTTATATATAAGATAATAACTACATTGTCGTTGTTAAACACACACGTAGACACGACTTACATGGCAATAAAATTATTGTTTTATACAGCTTTAAGCTGTATCCCTTTTGTTTTTTCCTTTTTATCGAATTTTACTAGGCGTTGCGTTTTGCTTGGTGGAACTCTAATGCGCTTTTGTCTTGATAATAGAGAAATAAAAATGACAACATATAATAGTACTTAAAAAATAATTTATTTATCCGAGTGCGAATCGAACCTGCAACCGTTGCGTTACACGCTTATTTCCCTGCGCCACAAGTGCCTCTATAATTTTGTATGTAAATTTTTATTGATCGATATATTATTCTTTTGAAGATACATAATTTCACACTTATATAATTGGCAAGGCCCGTAGGCATTTGTAACAAAGTTGACCACCGATCCATTAGAGGAAGCGGGTAAGGATCGGGGCTCAACGGATTTGTTCACGCTAAGTCCTTGTTTGTTGCCTGTAAACATTCTCTCCGGATATTAGCTTTAGACCGGATGTGCCCCAAGCTTTCTCTTTTTCCTCTTCTTTCTATTGTTTAATTTATTTGTGAACACTTTTTTATCACAGTGACATATATTAGAAATATATCAAGCGCTTGTAGGGGCTCTAAAAATAGACTACGACCTTTTATTTTTATCGAGCCTTGTGTAGGTTTTATTAGATTTTCTCGTTTTATTTTTGCAGGAATACAATTATACCCTGCAATACAAATAAAAAAAAATAATGCAGGGAGATATAACAAATCTAATAAATAGAATATGATATTTTAATATAATCTTCCTTAGCAATAATTGTTTAACGTGATAACTATTATTCCATATCGTATAAAAATAAAGGTCTAAACTATAAACAATAGGGATATGTCGCCTCAGCATAAGTACGATGACTTTGAATTTTCATTGACAAGTGAAAATATATAGATATGGTATAATTTCAATTTTTTTATAATATTTTTACTTGAGTACTTTACGTACTATACAAAACGTATTCAAAATTTTAGTTGGCAACTAGTTCAGAATAAATGAACAAAATTTCTAATATTAAATTTAATACATAAAAATTGGCAAATATATTTATAATATATTCGTACTAGGAGGTTTCGCTCATCCACCCAAAAGTGTGACTGTAACGCGATGGTTGGGGTCTGATCCTCGCGCGAAGGAATAATGTATTATTTGTTAACATGTTCATAAGCCCGGCGTTGTATTCCGCCACTCACGCTCGCATCGCTCAAAAAAATTAACAGAAAGTGGAGAACGGAGGGTCGTAACACTATGTTCCCTCTGCCTACACTGTTGCGTGTGTGATACTGCGTGAAGCTGATTTTGATATATTTATAAAAGCGTCGTCCCGGTAGGACGATTATACATAATATATTTTTATACAAAAGAAAGAAAATATTTTTTTTGCCTATTGAAAATAGAAAAAAAATCAAATTATAACTTTCAAGCATTTGCCATCGAATGGATCTATCTAGTTCTTACAAAAGTTATATTGCTACATAATAAGAGAAATAGGCTGTGTCATAACAAATAAATGTCACAGTTTCCGACAATAAAAACCTATCAAACGTCGAAGGATCGCAACTTATTACTGAAGCAAATGAACCGATAATAAACTTACATGTTTGTATAGAGACAGTGTAGAGAGAGCTTTCGAAATATACGAAGATCGTCATTCCTTTTGAATTTACAAGGAGAGACGGTTGTTTCAAGGGTCAGGTTAGACCGGCAGCTTTTACAGTAGAAATTCATACAAGATAGGGCGCCTTCCGCCGCGACGCTAGTTGTTATGTCGAGGAAATAGACCCCCAGTGAACGGAAAAGTCGAAGTGAAGATTCCCTGTCTCACTGCTAGCGTTGTTTTCATCAACGGTAGATGTGTAAACAAAAATAATCACGATACACACGATCGTATTGTTCAAATAACTTCCTTGTTGGTATTCTTTTTAGGGATTTCTTTTTATACTTTCTCTCGTTCAAGGTTTTTGTTCACTAAATATAAAAAAGAGTGAATGAAAGTGTCTTGATGAGAACGTAGTGTCCTAGGTTCCTAGGTTCCTTCTGCCTATTCTGTTATACGAGGTAGATAGATAGATAGATATGTAAAGCTTAAGAAAATTTATTATTAATTAATTATAATAGTTTAATAAAAAACTAGAATTACATAAGCTGATTGAACTTGTCAAAGAAACTATATAGTCTATTTTCTGCTCATATTCGTAAGTTAACACAGTTTTTTTTAACTTCACGCTGTATCCCACATATAGCAGGCAACGCTTTTCCTCGTTACCAGGGCTAAGAAATGAAAACATTAAATAATTAATTTCTTCCAGGGGGAATCGAACCCACAATCCACTGTGATATTGCTGGCTTTAGAACAGTTTTTTTATACAAAATAAATAATTATAGAACATTTCTAGACACGAACTAAGCATCACAAAAGCAATAAATACACCTCACCGCCACTTAAACACTGAAGTAAAAGGATATTAAATTAAGAAATATCATATAATACATTTCACAGAGTATTACATTGTTAGGTACTCCCGGCGTGGTTTTACTAAAATTGAACTAACTATTCGTCCGTGTGGAGCCGAGTACGTATTAGTCAAAGCTTTGTGTCGCTGATTTATTTACTCTGCGTTCGCCTTTAAAAGCGGTGGTTGTGCATTTCCATTTTCACAGTGTCATCATTTCCTTACGAATAAAGAAGTTAATCTGTTTGTCGAGGGAAATACATTATAACGATTGAATTAATTGATTCTACCATTGTTATATTTATTTGCCTGGTTTTGGTTAGTTTTTTAAGTTTTGTTCCCTTGTTCTTTTTGTTTATAGTTTCTTTAGTGATTTATTTGAGTTTTTATATTTTATTAATTAATGAGAAATTAATAAATTTATGTAATATGTAGAATTTGTCATGTATAGCTAGAATTATCGTTTGGCTTAGCTAAAAATATTTTGCGTAGATATTGTTTCTGTATTTCATGACATCTGCTTTGGATGCAGAGTTTGGAAACCTAGTCTTGTGCCAAATGCAGGGGCTGAAGTTTACCCGCTACATACTAGGTATATAGTGTTTTTATAATTTTTTTGAGATAGTTAGTAAGATCTAAGCTCTGATTATCGTAATTCAACTATAAACTTTGAGAAACAGTTTCGGAAATGAGAATATCTTTTTATATTTCCTATTTCATTATTTTTACTTATATTATATATAATAGTAGAAACATATAAAGGATAAATAAATTAAACAAATTATATTTATTATAAGTTTTATATTATTATTGTAACATTATTACAGTTATTAAATGTAATTAGCAAAATGAAAACGGTGGTAAGCATTTAAATACAAGAAGCCGACTTTCTTGTTTATATATAAAAATAAATGTAAAATTAAAATAATTTTATAATCTAATATGGATTATACTAAAACTATTAGTTTTTATACGCAATTGACTCTTCTTCTTCTTTCTTGACTGCTTGAATCAAGACTAAAGACATCACAGCGTTGATGACCTGAACACACAAAAAATATTGTAAATTTTTATGGCAACAACAACATTGAATTTCGTTAATAAAAAATCATTGGCTGTTTTTTTTAATTATTATTTGATTTCGTTCAAAAAAAAATTTTTTTACATTAGGTACTAAACGCGAAAAGATCTAAAAATCTAGAAAATAAAAAGCTAAGCGATTTTGTTAACATGCTCAATTTTGTTTTGTGTACCTCTTTTAGCAAACAATTATAGATAAATAAACCGCTATCTATGTCTATCTCAAAAGTACAGAAATGGAATATGCATCTTCCTCCACTGCATTTCATCCCAGTATCCAGAAACACTATACACATTTGCATAATAATACTTACGCAAATCATGCAAGCAGCCAGAACAATGCCTGCCAGCCACCCCGTTTTGCCTTCCAAATACCAGGTGAGCTCGTCAACACAGCCATGGAAATATGCGTTGCCTGTGACTGAATCACGGCATTCAGATGGTAAAGGCTTGTTGAGATTTAGATAATCCATAGCGCCGTCGGCCCCGCAGCAACCGATCTGGTAAAAAAATATTTATGGTAATGACTTTATGAAATTCCATTAAGTGATTAAAATTTTAAAGAAGGTTTCAAGAAAAAAAGTTTCAGGTTTATTATCTTAGTGGGACAGGCAGAGGGAACCCAGTGTTAAGACACTCCGTGCTGCCCAATTTTCGAGACATTGCGTGTTGTCTTGCGAGTCGTGAAAATCAATGCTACGTTTTGTTTGCTGAGAGTGAAAAAATTAAAATGACTATTTAAATATTATAATAATTTCTAAAGCGAGAATTGAACCTATAACTATTGCGTTTAGGATCAGATTCTGTGTCACTGCTTTTTTAGATGTATTTGTGCATTATTTTAATTTCATTTGTAGATAATTCTTACTATTAAATCATCCAAAATAAATGTTGAATTTGTGAGACTCGATTGTTATTTAAAATAATATTTTCTTATACCTCAATTATAAAAGTTGCTTCCTAAAAATATATTCTTCATGCTTAATTTTCTAGTCACAGTTTTAATATTCTATGTAATTATGTAGACTTTGATAAGTTCATTAACGATTTAGTAATTAATAATAAGCGTATCAATGTATATCTGTTTAAAATATTTTAAGTACATTAAAATATTTTGAGGTTTTGGATTCACTACACTACGGCCGTACTACAGGAGAAATTACAGAGAAATTAAAATAATTAATTCCCATAACCCGGAACCATTACATTTACACTATTAAAAAAACGAATGCCTAATTACTTCCAAATCTCCGACACACAGGTGAAAATCAAAAGGAATCGGATGTTGCCATCACCAGATTTTTCCCCCAATATTGAATAGCACATCGGAACAGACGAGCCGCCAGGGTCATTTGATTAGTACCGACGTTTCTACCTCGCCTCCACTGCCCATTTACAAAACGAGTTTTGGGCGACGTTTGATTTTCACTCAATACTTCAGAAAACATTGGCTAGATAAAGAACTTCATGGGTCAGTTTTATCTAATCCTGTATTTTTGTCGAGGTGGAAATTTTTGAACAGTTGGAACAGTCCATATTTTTTTTAAAACAAAATTATAAAAATAAATTGCCATATATTTTGTCTTAAAATCTCATCTACTACAAAAAACAAATGCGTCGCATGAGTTTTTACATACCCCTTCTTGCACCATCCGAAGAATGGTCCTACTTCCTTCGTGCTGAGGGTTATTTATGAGTCTCACTATGACATCCTTAATGAGGGGCTGGATGCTCGAGTCGTACGTGGAGAAATCCAAAACAACACACGCACCGACTAGGCCGAACACGAATAGTGCTATTTGCGTAGCTATATACTGGAAAATAGAAAATAATATCAAAGTGAAACAAAATGCGGTGTTGGGTTACGTTTTATTGAATATAGTTATTATGTATATTAAGTTTTTTTCAGCTTCATCCTGTATCCCGCATATAGCGGAGTAGGCAAGTAGAGCCTAGTTCTAAGACACTCCGCTCTCGACTTTCCGCATAATTTTCAAGGCATTGCGTGTTGAACGGCGAATCTCAACGCTGAGCTTGTTTGTTTGCTTGTTAATCGGTACGAGAGTGAAGAAATGAAAATATAAATAAATAATAATTTATTTCCTCGAATCAGAATCGAATCTACCACCGTTGCATTTACAGTCACACACTTAAGCCACTGCGCCACGATGGTCTCTACGTAATAATAAGTTGTTTACGAAATATTAATGTTGATTTATAAGAGCTTGAGCTCTATTCTTCTCTCTTTATCAAATATGATCCCCATTTTCAACAATTCTTAATTAAAGACTTAAATAAAAATTCGAGATACTTCTCATTTTATTTGAAATCAGAATACAATTTAGACGCTCTAAGTATGACTTTTTTATTATATTCTTGGAACAAATTGCGCTATACGATATCATTTGTTACTAATTAGCAGTACTTAAAAACAAAATTCTTGATACCTACTATACTTTTAATTAATGAGGCCAGACGTGGCGCAGGGGCCAGGTGTGAGTGTACACGCGACAAGTTGTGATTACGACTTCCACAAGAGGAAATGAAATATTTAACATTGCCACTTCGTAGCTCTGGTGTCGAGGCAAAGCGCCGCGTTCAGCTCCAGAAATCAGTGAATCAGTGAAATCTTTGCCTACCGTGCTACATATGGGATACAGTGTACAGCAAAAAAAAAAATACAAAATGTTAAAGTTATTCGATATAATACAAATACCATGAATAGCAGCTGGACATTTTCCATGAGAGCAGACCCGCATCCTAGAAAAGCGACCACCATGATGCCGAGTGAACCGATAAGAATTATATAAATGCCGATAAAATATTTTTGCAATTCCAATATCCTCATCCACTCGTTGAAGCCTGGTTCTATGCATATCCACAGACATAGCGCGAATATTGAAACACCGAACAGCTGAAAAGGAAATGGACAACTTTAAATATAGTTTTTTGACCGTTGGCTATCGTAGCGCATTGGAGCAGCGTCTGATTAAAAACACGCCTTGACGGTTTTGGATTCGATTCCCAATTGGAGGAATTAATTATTTTCATTTTCTCGCTTTGGTAACATGATAGGGCCCGGCTTTGAGTTTCGCCACCAGACGCAAATTAAATATAGATGTGAAAAATATACATTTTATTTATTTACTTAACTAATTTCGTCATCAACATTTATCATTCATCAATTTTCATACGTATTTTTTAATTTCCCATACGAAATGATATATGAAAATTGATAGGTTACAATAGTTATATATTCGTGTATACTTTGTCCAATTAAAATCACAATTCTTTTGACTCTGAAAACACAGAACTAAACATATTGAATTTCAAAAAATATCTACTAACTAATTATTATATTCCACAAATATAACGCAACTACATTTAAATGAAACATAGTGCATCCTGTGGACAGTTATGACCTCGTTATTCATTTTTAGAACGAAATTTATTCATACAAATGTCGAAACCTTCAATTCGCGTATCTTATAACAAATATTTTGACAATTTAAATATTATAATATAGTAAAATTGTTAAATTTTCTTTCTTTTTATGGAAAAAACAGGACAAACGTGTGTATGGGTTACCTGACAGTAAATGATCACCGCCACCTACGAAACCAAGACCAGTACTTTAATCTATGCTTAGCATTCGCTACTGGTAGCTTTTGACGTTCTATTTTAACACTAGATGTGAGAAATATTTGTGATTTATATATTTATGTATATTAATATTGTACAGGTTCCCTCATACGTAGGATAGTGTATTCCAGAAAAAAAATAGAATGGTTTTATACGAGTTCCCTTTTAAATGGAGAGAATTAAAAAACTTGAATTTAACAACTTACTATGAAACACACACAAGTTGTTATTTTCAAGAAAAGTTGCTACAGTAGCTAGCTTATGCAACAACAACAATACAGAGCTTTTAGACGAACTGAGCTTCCATATTGTACAATCAAACCATTGTACGACTGTCATCCTGTCACTATAAATGAATGAATCGAAACAGACGGCAGAATATACTCATCGAGCAGGGGAATGAGATGTTTAGTTATCATGTGATTTCATCTAATAGCCTTGTTTTTGCTTCAGTAAATTATATAGATAAAAGTTAGGCACTTGCCTCTCATATTTTGTTTACATTGCACGTACGATTTATTGCTACGTTATAGTTACGAGACGGTTTGTGTGATAACAATATAGTTGTAACGTAATATATTTATAGCATGTTAATTAGAAGTACTAAATATAAATGTATTTGGGAAGTTAATACATGTTAAGGGTTCCGTAGGTTCTTCAGAAGAACAGCATTACGAGCGGTGGGGTGAAACGATTCTCAATAGCAAGTAGTTAAAATTAAACTTAAATATATAGGAATAAAGATATATTATTATATTAAGAACACATTTTATAGTAACTCTTACACAAAAAAAAAAGATCGTTATGTTTACCATTGAGCTACTTTTCTGAGCGGCGTTCGACACAAGGATTTTGAATTGCAATAGGGAATACATAATTACATTTTAGATTTTTTTTCTGTCTCTACTTATTATAATTCTCTTGTATGATCACAAACCAAAAATAAAAATTATCTTTAAAATAATTTAAAAAAAAATCGAAATTTGAAAAAATAAATAATTAAAATATAGATATTTTTCGAGATGCATAATGTATCTTCCTCTTCTATACAATAAATTTGTAAAGTTACCGAGAATACTTCAGCATGCTAGAAATATCTTGTATAAAACAAAGTATCTTTTCTTTTGACAAATTATACCACATCAACTATCAGGCAAACTTTCTTGCTTTTTTTCAAACTCTTACATTGTTAAACAATGTTGGCTGTTTTCTTCGTAATAGAATTTTTATTGCGAGAATCACTCGCCAATACTAAAAATTAAAGTCACTATGCTATTTTCAGAATAGACTAGATAGATTGCTTTTGTTCAGAGTTGTAAAGTTCTGAAATGAACTTAGAACCTAACCTACATTTACCAGATTACTGTGTTATTATGGCCAAAATAGTACGAGCCTATTATTGATTAAGCAAATAAATGGAGAGAACTCAAATAATATTTTTATTCCAATTTTAGTATGAGAACTTACAAGAGACTATTATTCTAGTAAATATTAATTGATCTTTTGATGGTATTTATTTTTACCTTCACGCTAGACACTGCGATATTAGAGACGAAAGGAAAATATTAAATATTTCATTCCTCCGAGTTGGAATTGAACTCAGAACCGTCGCGTTTAGAGGCGCACGCTTTTGCCCATAAAAGCCTCAACTATATTACAAATTAAATTATACATATTGACATAATACATAACTTTGTACACGTAACAGTATAGTAAGTATGAACAGTTTGTAATATTTTAGCTAGCATGTAGACACGAACAATAAACACTTCTACGAGGCGGCGGCGCGATCTACCGCTGCAATACATTACTGAATACAATTACGCATCCACCAAACATACAGTGGATGTGAGTTACTGTATCAAATAGAAACTAGCAAATATTTATTACATTAGTCGAATTAACTACTTGGACTAAGGCTCGTGTTTATAATAATATAATAATCTGAGGTTTATCTTGAGATGCCGTTTTAAATCTTACATATATAATTTATAAATGAAAACAGCATCTTAAGATCGATCTCAGACATGAAAGTGTATTTATAAGTACGAGCCAAAAACATCTTGCAGTGTCGAAACAAAAAAAACAGTTGTAATAAAGCAAAAACTAAGAATCAGGTCGCTATATAAGCAGCGGGTAGTCTTTCAGAACGCTACATTATCTCACAAGCAAAAAAGAGCCATATCTACGCATCGTTATACTTTGTCTGCAAAAACCTTTGTCGGGACAACCGCACTGCTCGCAATCCATTAGGGCCTCGCCAAATGACGCGGAAAGTCGACTTGTACGTTTGTACACTCTGCACTTGGAAAAATCATACAACTCTGAGGCCAACCGCTATTAATGCTCCAATACATGCTACCGTTTTGATAAATGACCTAATCTGGGAGCGAAGCGGGCGAACAAATAAATTTAGAACTAAGAAAAATTATTGCCGTCACGTTAAGAAAAAGTTGTTTTAAAGGGCCCGTGTTGATACACGAGTAGTTGCTTGAAATTCTTAAATTGTTCTGGCTAACATATGTGAAGCGACTTTGTTTTTTACACTTAATGTGAGGCGCGAAGAAATTGAAGTTTTCGCAAAGCAAATTTGAAGTTTTCCCCGACGTAGAGAGCCTTATTTGTGAATTCTGGTAGTGTGTGCTCGTATATTTCTTTATAAATAAATTAAAGCTCACGACGGAGCTTACAACTGCAAATAATACTCAGTGTGTCAAAAACGAGAGGAAAAAAGATGAGATGAGGATTTATAACATTGTGCGTAGAGAGTGGCATTTGGTATCTTGAATTACCTCGTGAGACATACGGAGGACATAATATGGTGGATATTTATGATAATAATGTCGAGAAAAGGAAGTATGCTTTTTTAAATTGGCATATGTATCATTTAAGACTAATCTAATTTCAACTATTTTCACAGAATGTGTAAATAAGGTTGTTGAAAACACAGTTAATTTTAAAACACATTTATATCGTTTTACTTTATAATATATTTTCTTTTCACAATTATTCCAATTTTCCAAGTTATATAGAAATATATTATGCGCGCTGTAGAAGCGAAGGAGAGACTTTTTGCGATCTTAAAAATTTATAGCATCATAAAAAGTCACACCGCATTCGTCTGTTACACAAGCGGTGCTACGGTTCTAAGTACTTATATGACATTACAATGTAAACACATGAATATTTGGAACGTTAAATTTTATATTAAACCATAGATTCTGCTGTTAAGGGAGCTCCGGTGTTAGTTTGATATCTCTTCTATATGAATAGCGGTAAATTCTAAAGAAAGTCTTTATTTTCGCGTTGAGTGTATTGTCAAAAAGCACTATACAACTACTGCGGATGTGTCTCGATGTCACTTCCAGTATAAAGCCGTCATTCGGAGTACAGGAACATCGGTGTATCTCCTCGGAGACACCTGTGAAGCTGGAATAATAAAGAGTTTTACAACGTTTCAAAATGGGACTTTTTCTCGCAATTCAACCGCATCGTGCACTTAAGGGATTTGAATATCTTATAACGTCGGATTTCTCTATTGTACGCAACTTTTTCAACGGTTTTGTTTCAAATTAAGTTTTTGAACGAGCACTTAGCGTCCATATTTGGTTTATAAATTTGGTTAATCGTAAGCCGAAGCGTTTTTGTTTTGTGAAATATATAAATTTATTTTTAATTTATAATTTCTAATTAAATTCAAAACGTTGATAAGATAATATATCTTTAGAAGTTAGGTACAACGGCTTTGAGATTGTTGAAGAACATATTTATAACTTAACAATTAATATCCTAAAATATAGAATGAGACCCGTATGTCATATTTTTCAGTGAACTTAAATGTAAATGTATTGTTTTTTGAAAATTCTCCTTCTTTATTCTAAATCAAAAAATCGTGTTAACAATTTGACATAAAAGGTTCGTAAAAATTGAGTTAATTTAATTAATATACCCTGAATATTTTCTGAAGCTCATAATCATTTAATTGAAAGCAGCGAAGCAAGAACCTAAAGTTTTTCTAAGTTCAACGAGAGAGTTTCCTTTTTGACTATAATTATTAATTTGCGTATAACTTGGAATATATATATCACGTCTGTATTGAGTTGTCAATTATTGTCGTCTAAATTTAAATATTACAGGAACTTTGATTGATAAATTTTCTATTTCTTTGTGTTTGTCTTTATGGTTATATTTGTCTTCATAGCAAGTTGTAAAAAGCGATGTAACCAAACCAATTAGCTATATGTAACATTCATATTTTATATATGAATTTTCGCAGCTCAGAAGAAAAAATCTAAATCAATGATGTTTTTTTTTTTACTTTCACGTTATACCCCGTACATAGCAGGGTAGGCAGAGGGAATGCTCATTGCGTGTTAAGTGTTTAGAGAGTGAGTCTCGTTACCAGAACAAGGTAAAATATTTCATTTCATCGAGTGATAATCGAACCCGCAACCTGTTGTGCTTTAATTCGCACGCTTCTACAATTCCGAATTATCAACTCTACGTCATAGATGCATAATAAGTAACAATATAATTGACTTCTCTCCGATCACAATTACAATGGGTAGATGTATGGAATAACGAGCCTTTCTCGCTTTATAAGTTAATGTTTTAATTAAGTAAAATATTATTTTAGTCGCCAACATTATTTATTTGTTTCGCACACTATTATTTCTCGAGTCAGGATTGAATACGCTAAGATAGTTTTCACAGTCTGCTGTCCTACTGCGCCACTGCGACCTCTAATGTCAATAGTGTTATTAGTAATCCTAGTACTATACCAGGATATAGCATAACAATATTGATTTACGGCAGCTATAAGTTATGATTTCATAGGATGAGCCTCAGTACAGTAATTGCTAAATATGTGTTTAAATTAGACGCAAATTGCTGTAGTCAGTGAGGCGTTAGACAAAAGTTTCAAAAGTAGACTTTTTGTACTACTTGTCGATTAAAAAACTAGAAAACACCTTAAATTAGCAAATATAAATATGAAAACATAAAATGTAAACCTTCGCCGACGCTCGTGACTGAAACAGAGCCATATGCAGAGTTGGCGTTTTAAATTCGAGAATGAATTCATCTTGGCACGGTACCAAAAGTCAATTATTGTGAGTGACCTCGCGGGGTAACTCAAGCAATTATTTCTCATTTGTTCTGGAACACCTTAACGAGTGTTCAGGTTTGAACGACACTTGACGTTCAGCGTTTTTGGCGTCAGCTCGCTCGACACTCCAATTTATGGTGCTATTACGATTACCATTCGCTTTCCGGATTTGTATTCGCGTGAAATGGCAGCAGTTGGAACTGCATACATAGCTCATAATATGAAATCAAACTCGTCCACTAAGTACTATATATACATAGATAAATGAATTATAGATCAGAGTGGGTCAGAGTGTATCATGATTCATATTTCTTCATTGCATGACCTGTTGTACATAGGACAATATAGAATAGGATCAATCTTATCATATAACTATTCATGTATATATGTTTGTTACCTATTTGAATTTATCAATATATATATATATATCTAACTTAGCTTCATGCTTTATCCCTCGCGGGGTAGTTAGAGAGAACGCCAAACGCTACGGTCCCTACATACCTCTTTCGCCTCGTCCACTGTCATCAACCTCTTCATGCATGCCCCCTCATGCTTTTTACGTGACCTTCCTCCAGTATCTTAGATACTGTGTTTTCGAAGGTCAACCCAAAAGGTCTCCCCTTACCTCACTTTTCCATCATAAATCTTTTTTACCATTCTTTCATCACTCATTCGTTCGAGGTGCCCAAACCAGCATGCCAGCTGAGCACGTTCTTCTTCATTCTCACCGTGACATCCTCGCTAGTACGTGACATTCTCTGTATCTCTTATATATAAAATTCTCGTTAATATATGACAACATTAATTTCTTCCCTTATGACTATAACAATAGTTAATGTTTAATTTACCTAATTAACCGTGCTTCATATCCGCTGTATCGGGCAACTTGTGTTCGACGATTTACTGCTGACGCCGCGTGCCGCTAATGTTTACTTTAGATAGCGGTTAAGGTGCTTTCATACTCGTTTTTTTTGGTTGAAAATTATGTTATTTACTTGTAAATGTAATGTTGAGAACTAATTCTTGGTAAAATTATATATATAAATATAAATACAATACATAATACAAGTACATATACAGGTAATAAGGTAATATACAGGTGGAAGCGTCTGCGCTCTCTCATACCAAAAAAAAATAATCAAGATACGTCAACAGTTTTACAAACGTAGGATGCAATTTAAATTAAATAATTTACAAATTAATTATTTAAACTAACAAACTTGGTCAAAGTGGACACAGCCTTAGACTACCAGTGTCTAGAAAATTACCGACCCAAGCTCATAATTCGTCTGTCCATCTGAAATTATGTGGAGCATCTGCCTTTTTTACTTTCTTAAGCTTAATTTTGTTAGACCAGGACTAGTGAAATTAGTAAGTTCCTGGCGAAAATTTAGTTAAAAATTCTTTTTAAAAATAGTAATGAATTGCCGTCCGAATTTCTCAATTGGGAAGTGTAAGACTGGTTGTGGTGGCTTTGGGTTCAATTCCGATTTGGAAGAACGATTATGAAAAAATATAATGTGTATTTAATACTAATATTTATTCACTCACTACGTAATGTTTTAAAACATAGCGAGTGGTATTAAATGGATGTAAAATGGACGTATTTTGTTACATGTATTTGTTTGGAATTAAAATGTGCTTATATAAATATAGTATTCATTTTCTCTTGAATTATTTGGAATATTTAATTGCATTATTTTTCCTGTATAGCAGGACAGACATAAGGAAACTAGTGTTGTGCTGCTCCGTTGCCTATATATCGCTTTATTTTTCGAGATAAGTGGCGGAACTCAATCGCTGTGCTTTATCTATAAAAAGAATTAGATAAAATCACTTCCACGAGTTCAGAAGCATCCTCTAATGTAAACTTTTGTGAGAAAATGGTTAGTTTAAAAAAAAATAGTAACTTACAAAAACTTCTATATTATCATATCTATATATTCAAAACATTTTTCAAAGCAACAAAGTGAATCAATTTATTCGTCATTATATGAGTCATATATACGTATATATACAATATACTTGGAAAGCGGGACGAGTGGCTTATCAACTTGATAAGATATTAGGTGGGCCCTTTATTTTAATTTTAGGTTATATTATATACACGTTATTAGTTCATTAAATATGAAATAAACACACACATTGTATATCCCGCACGTAGTAAGGGAGGCAGAGGGAACCTAGGAACGTAATGTTAAGACATTAAGACATATCCAATCCCTATTTTGAGTGGCGGAATGTAAAGCAGCAATATACTATAGATTCTTAAGTATGTAGTTTCTTAGTCACGATTGTAAATAGAAATGAAAATTAACAATTTTTTTTTTTTTTTATCAGAGATAGGTAAGCGTCTGACCACTGTCTAACCTAATCGTAAGTAAAGACGAGGTCTAAGATGTAGCACGCTTACCTAGAAGAACCCTATTCATTCGACTCTTAACAATGTTTCACTATTAATGAATCAGATTGTTTAGCAAGTTTCAGAAAGAATTCGTTACGTTTTTAAATATATATATATATATATATTTTTGAATATTGTAGTGAAAAATATTATATTTGATAACTTTTTATATTTAAAATTAAATATTTTATTGATATGATATGCTATAATAAAATATAAGATTATGATTTGTTATTAAAAGTATCCTGTTTTAATGAATTTATACACAAAACGTATATTCCAACCGGAAGTAGTAAAAGTATCAAAATTCATAGACCATTATAGATTGAGTGTAGATGGGTGACTCACGATCATACATCACTACACATCTACCGAGCAAATAATTTCTAATTTTGAAGTTGAAATTCTTGAAGTAAATAAGCAGATCTAATACAAAGGGAACATACTAAGATTACTAAAAGTGTACAGAACTACTAGCTTCACTTCAATACTCACCCATAGTACAACGTTGAAACAAAACAAAGTATATTTAATACAGTAAATCTGGGATTCCAGTTTGCCGACGGCCGGACCCTGGCCATCGCCTCTTCCAACTCCTGGCATGGCACTTTAAATATTTCACTTCACTAACTATTTTGTCTTGCAAAACTTATTTAGGGCTGTCCGTTCGCTAACGATTGTATCGGTACTGTGGTTATCTAAAAGATAAAGCGCAACGCATAGCTAGGTTATCTATATTTACAGAGATAAAGAATGATAGCATGCGTTGCCACACTTGTATTTTGTTTTATATTAACTGTGTTCCCTTTTTTATATGGAGGACGTTATTCATTTTGGAATTGTGTAAATAAGAAACGTTACTAGTTCCCTAGTTCCCTCTGCCTACCCTACATATGCGGGGTACAGCGTGAAGTTAAAAAATAAAACTGTTCTTTCGATTCGATGCGATTTCCACTCAAGGCAGATGAATAATTTCTATTTTCTCGCTCGGGAATATACAAAATATATGAGATTATGAAAAAATCTTAAATTTGATAATATCGTAATTATTTAGGAGCTTATTTTTGTTTTCAAAACATATGAATGTACGGAACGGACTAATATAGGTAATATGAATATAATATGAAGATAAAAAAAGATACATCTACGATAGTTACGTCAATATGCAGTAACGAACGTGCACGGCGTTACTTAACGTTTGAACGAGTGCAAATTTTACGATCCACATGGAGTGGCGCGCTACTCAACGATTCATCTTGAGACATGCTACGTTCACAATGCATTGAGACTATGAAAGTTCAATAAACTGTAACTCGAATGAAGTGTGTATTTCAATCAGATACTTAAAACATTGAAATGATTTTTTTTTTGCTTCTTTTAATTTTTGAGTCTTTTTATTAATCTGTGGGTGAAAAAAATTAATTATTAGTTGTTTTTTTTTTCTAACAAACCATGGTATGTCACCATAATGAATTTGTTAGTATATGCAATCAAATATATCAAGATCTATAATCAAAAGGCACTGTACTTATAATGGATTACGAAACAATACTTACTGACACGCAACACGCAATGCCTAACACTAGATTCGCTCTGGCTCCCGCATACAGCGTGAAGCTGATAATTATTAACCTAAAGTGAAAATCGAACCTACAACCATCGTACCCCTTGTAAGTTTCCCAATCTTTTACTAATAATGTTTTGTATAGCATAAATATTTAAGTTCACCTAATTTAAAACTATATAAGAACATAAATCAAGCTCCCTCCTGTTTTCAATGTAGAATGTAAAGTTGTGGTGGACGTTGCAGAGAGTTTGCATCTTAGTTATTTGGTTGGCTGTTCGCGAACACTACAAAGGAAGTACGAATTTAAGCATTACAGCTCATACGAACGCCTGAACGGCTGCAATATTGAGATGCTGTTGTATGAGAAAATACTAAGGAACTATTTAATACGAAACTACTTAGTTTAAGCCCTCATTGCTTGTGTTTACATAGAATTATATATTAGTGCGCTTGTACGTCGGTCTTAGAGTTAAAATGTGGTCTAATTAAGAACTTTTCTTGTATTGAAGGATTTAAGTATAAAGTAAAAAAAAAATATGTAGAATCTTGTTTTATAAATTTTTAATATGTTTTAACCTGCAGCATTTTTAATTTAACAAATAAATTTATACTACTTACAATATACTGTTTTTTTTTTATTATTTATTTTTTCCAGTTCCAGGCTGCACTCCGCATGTAGGCAAAGGGAGCCTTGTGTTAAGAAACTCTGCATCCATTCTCCACCAAATTTTGGAGCCATTGCTGTTGATTGACGGTATATTTTCATTTCCTCAACTTGGAATCGAACCCACAACCTATCTAGTTTACAGTCACACCGTTATGCACCTGCGCCGCGACTATCCTCAATTGTATACTATGTAGAAAATAAAATAGTTTCTATAAAAAAATTCTCAGTACACATAAGCTTCGAGTCAACTCTGCAGATTCTGAAAGCGGTATTCCAGAAACTTTAACACCGAATGGCTTGGTACGTTGCGATAGCAAGACCTGACGGCGAGGACCCTGGAGACCCGGCCGATTGCACATATCTGATGCTATGTTCTCTATGACACTGGATTTAACCAGGAGTTATAGCACTTTACGGGATTAAAGTTAGGTGGACTATTCTGTTTTTGTTGGAAAAAAATTATAGTAAAGCAATCAATTTTAATTAGAAATAAATATGATTATATCACTTTAAAAACTTAACTATAATATTTTTATTTCTTAGCTATGGTGTCGAGGCAAATTCAGTGGAAAATACGGAGCAGAGTGTTTTATTTTAGGTTCTCTCTGACTACAATGCTATGAGCAGGATACAGTGTGAAGCTAAAAAAGGTTTAACTGTAGTAGGATGTAACAACTTTTTGTATATAAGATTGCGTAAAGAAAAATAACAAAGTATATATTCAGCAAAATACCTTAACCTCATTTGGATTCCATTTCGTGGTGATGTACGATGGTAATTTTTTTTCTTATAATTTTGTAAGGGCGCACGCTTATACATATATCAAGTGTACCGATATGGGCTTCGACCGAAACGTGTTCAAAATCCGATAAACGGATTCAAACTATACAGAAATGGTTGTGGCCGGTAAGCTGTAAACATAAATAAGAAAGATATACGACGTTTTAGCCACGCACGAAACGAGATCTGTAATACCCCACGTTCGAAACGGCATAAATTTTACAATTCTAAAACATTTCAGTTAAATATTTAGTTAAAGAACAGTGGTTAAACTGAAAACGAGAATTACTTTTAAAATGGACACCCGAGATTTATTACACGGGAAATAGGAAAAAACCTTAGTCGACCTACAGGCAAATATAAATTACATTAGTCAGGGAGCCTGTAAACAAATTGCTGTTTTTAAATATTTCAAACACAAAACATTGGGTTTTTTTTTGTAAATTTTTCTTTCGCTCATTGGGTTGTTATTTAAGAAAGTATTTTTATATTAAAAAAATAAATTTTTGAATAACGTTTATTTGTCATAAAATATAGTTTTAGCTAATTAATAAATATTCTTTATACAAGTGCGACGTTGAATTCTGCTATTCTACATGCAATGTTTCAGACATTGAGCGCAAAAGTAGGGAAAGGAGTAAAAAAAAAAAATTTAAAGATCTTAAATTAGCCCGAAGAAGTTTCAACAAAGTGACCTGTCACTGAATTCATATTATCTCCACCAGCCTGACAGAGATAAAAAATAAAACAATAACTGATATATTGAATGAATTCTTACAGTTATGAATCTTGTTTAAATAACTTAACCGGAAACAACACTTTGTAAAAAACATTATATTGTCAGTTAAGATTGATATAAGAGTGCAGCAATAACCGGTGGTTGCCATTTCACTTTGAATAGTGAGTCACGATGCACTCTCACTTGAAATTAATCAGCAAGAAGCCGTCGCGGTGACTGTTTACAAAGCGTCCTGGTTCCCCTTGCTTCATCATTCTGCTGGTGAATGGATGTAGGGTTGACACTGAGGATTTGCTCGTTTATTGTCTTATATCGTCACGGCGTAGTAGGAGCGTAGGTTTAATTCGCTTGCAGGGAAAGGCATATACAAATAATATATAAATATTTTTATTTTATCTTCTTATTTTATTTTATTTTTATCTTCTAAATTGTATTAAAAGGCATCTTGAATTGAAAACTTGTCCATACTCAGTAGTTTGAATACTGTATGTAGTTATTAGTGAGATAAAATAGTCATTTTTTATGATAATCTGAAATTTTCCATCTTTTTAACTATTTATATGCACTTTAGTTTTTAGTTAGCTGTCCACTTGCCTGCGAATACATGGCTATTGTTTATTCATGGCGAGGTCGCCAAACTAAAATTGGAAGTACATATTGCATTGGCTGACCGCTTTAAGTGAAGGATTGTATATATAAAGAATATATAAGATATCATCACTAAAAGGTTTTTGTATATAAAGAAGATTTTTTTCTGTGCTTGCATTGGCATTAACTGGACTGATTAACGTTTCGATAGATTTAACTTTTATTGGATTTTTCCGATAACTTCACTTTATTGTTTTACACATATTATTGTATAAATATAAGTCCTAGCAGTAAAAATAACAAAAATATATTTTTATACAGATTTATTATATTATTATTATTATTATTTATTTATTTATTTTTTTTTTTTTATTTTTATTTATTTATTTATATATTATCTATATTTCAATCATCTTTTGTCGTATAATGGGAGCGACTGACTTTTTTTGTAAAATTGTTATTGTACCTACATACATGTCTGTGATTGTGACAAACGCGACTATAATTTAATTAAATAATCAAGGTAAGAGTTGTTAATAAAAAATTACAGCAAATTTTGACAATGATGTGATTTTTACCAACGTTTTCCCTTAGTAGGGTCTCATTACCCCGTCCGGAGCATGGGATAGTCCGTTTATATTAAGAAACTTCCGTTCTTCATCTACTGCAAAATGCCTCTAGGTGCAATTTAACGCCGCGCTGTGCCACGTTAACAGAACGAGAAAATGAAAATTACAAATATTTAACGTCTTCGAAGGAAATCGAACCCACAACCTCTCGCTTTTACAGTCGCAAGCTTGTGCTCCTGCTCCACGACTAGCCTCGACCGATATTACATTCTATGTGCTTGGTTATAGTTTATATAAAATAACATGTCTAAATACTAGAATAAACAAATAGCAGCAACCCTAGTACTTACAACGAGGCCAGTAGACGTGAGTAAATAATTTTCTTGATTACCGTGCTGCGACTCGTTGTAAAGAGAGAAGTCGAGACCTCGACAAAAATATTAAAAACCTTTCTTTCTTGTTCACTTTTTATATTTCCATCAAAAGCAACCGCCGTTGCCGTTGCTCGGGCAAATTGATTTCTTGTAGAATTTACAACTACTACGAAACGATGTTGCCGATTGTCGATAGCGAAATCGTTAAATATTGAATGGATAAGCTACTATTGTAGATGTCGATAGTAGTGCAAGTAAAGCACTAGAAATTGTAAATACAGTTTTGCAAATTAAGAGGCGAGGTGTAAACAAACTTAACTAAACGTCGCGCGTCGTTAGAATTTCAAGTGCACTAGATTGTGTCTTACTCAATGTCGATTTCAAATTGCGATTTGGATAAGTTCAAATTAAATATTATGCAATAACGATTTATTTGAAAATTGAAATGGATTTTTTCGTTAAGTTAAACAGAGAAAGTTATGCACATTGTTTTAGATATTTGGTTACAAAACGTGACAAATTGAATCATTTATTGATAAAAAATAATTGAATTTTTCTTTATGAAAATAATGTGAAAATTGAAAATTTACAGGTAATATATTTCATAGAAAAAAATTATTATTAACATATATTTGTAGTTAATTTCATAAAAAATGAGTGCATACGTACAAACTTAAATTTGTCAACTTTTATAAGCTTTACTTCCCTTTCACATCCTGAAATTGGTACAGAACCCTCAGAATGCGAATTAGACTTATGTTTAACCGGTTTTTTTAAGTTCAGTAAGAACTTAAGAATCAATTTCAAACATTTTTAGTCACTCAAAAAGTATTAATAAAAAAATCAACAGCTTACAAAACTAAGTGAACGATAAACTCAGTAGATAGGTACTGAATAAAAAATATTTTCCGAAACACTTCACACAGCACTGGAGTGCGCCTCTTCGATTATTTGGCAAACACTTCAGCCGGCGCCCGGCAGCACCCGGCAGCACCCGGCAGCGCTCGGTAAATAGACCATAGACAGGATATTACAAAGATTCAATTAACGATAAAATTACCATTAATATCATTTTAGCCGATTGGACTGTATTATGACATCGATTAAGTTTACCTTTGAAGTGAAAAGTCTCTATGGTCTACAGTAGTGGGTTCGAATTTCGTTCTGGAAAAATTTTGTATTATGATATTTTTTTATCGTCATTATGCTCTGTGCGGGATAAAGCGTGAAGCTGATATAATTTTTTTAAATATAAATACATACTCGTACATGAAAAATTAAGAGTAACTTTCATATTTAAATATAGTAGTTAATTAAGAATTCTCTAAATTAAAAAAAAAACTATAAATTAAGTAAAAAAAACCTTTCAAAAGCTTCATATATTTCTTCTCTCTTCTATGTTATTTACTAAGAATATAAGCACAGGTGGACGGCACAATTAAATTGTGCAGGTAGAAACGTCCGAGTAAATGTAATAAACGAGTCGCCTCTAACCAAATATTTAGAGAATCGCCCGTGGCCACGACGTCGGCGATTAATCTGAACTGATTTCGATACAGTATAAGTTACTTGTAGTGGGCTATTTTAATTTTATTATTTTAATTTCTACTTCACGCTGTATCCCGCACAAAGTAGGGTAGGCAGGGGGAACCTCGGTGATGAGACACTCCGTTACCCACATTTCTTTTTGTAATTCTGTACCTTAAATTGGAACGGAAGACTTATTAAGTATTAAGTTGAAAAATTACTGTTAATTTAATGAACTCATATGTAGTACATGAAGATTTGAAGGATCTATTTATATATATTCTGAATCATGCAGAAAATTATTAGTAAAACATGTAATAAAAAATATAATAGTATAGCATTCTTCTATCCGCACCATCCTATAACCTGAGACGGCAATTTGCGCGTGGCTGACCGCGGGACAGTAAACGTATTCCCGCCCGCCCCTCGGCGCCGACGCTCTGATTCTATTAACGCAGCAATTTCAATCTCCTACGAATGTCTTACGGGTAGGAATGTATTTCTTGCTATCTTCATATGTATGTGTTCATCTTATATAAATATATCTTTTAATTTATTAATATAGTTATAGTTAATTGGAAAAAAAAAATCATAATATATATGTATTTGTTAGATTACTTTATACAACTCTTATAGAGCTTATAATTTGCAACGAAATCTATAAGTTAGAATTCGTTGCAAATTATAAGCTCAGCCATTTAAATCCTGATAGAGATACAGTAATTTATATACGTATAGAATATTTGTTTTATTCAGAACCCGTTACATTGTGTTTTTATAATATAATATAAAAATATTTAAACCAGAAACTTCTCACTTTAGAAATCATCCACAAGAAAAATAACAACCAAAATAAAAGAAAAACTTCAACAAATAAAATCTTTACAATTGATTATAAAGCAAATAACTCTAACCGTAATTTCAACGATAAAATTCGAGATGATATTACAATAACATTTCGTCCCACGAATCGGATCTTGGCTTTCCCAAAGGAAATTTACCATTCATTCCCGAATCCGACGTCAAACAATTCTTGGCATTTCCGTCGACTTGTCTTTATAGGGCTATCGAAGTCTGTATTTTAGCAAAAACATAATAATAATCAAAAATTGTTAAATATTTACTTGAAATGTATCTTTTTGAATAACGAATTCTAAAAAGTCGTTTGACAAGGATCACTACAATGTTAGAATTAACTAAGTAGTAGCCAATTTACTTATCAAACAAATCAAATCAGCTTCACACTGTATCCCGCATTCAGCAGGGTAGGCAGAGGGAACCTAGTGTTAAAACACTCCGTTCACCAGCTGACCCGTCCCGCTGACATTGCTTGTTTGGTGGTGCAACTCAACGTTGCGCTTTTACCTCGACACCAGAGTAAAGAAATGGAAATAAAAAATTTAATAAATATTTTACAGTCGCACTTTGTGCCTCTGCGCCACGTCTGGCCTTATATTACAAAAAAAAAACTTTTATTATTTGTAATAGCACATTAGGGTTAGGGTATAATAGAATATATATATATATATATATTAATTCCCTCATATAGCATTTGAATAAGCTTATTAGGTTAAGCAATTGTCAGGTTGATTTATTTAACGCATCTGTTTGCCGATGCGACGTAACGCAAACACCACTGCTGAGACTAATGCATCGGCGCATATTGATTTGTTTACTTATTACAGCTTGACGCGCCTTTTAGGTCAATGATTAAGTTTAATTATAGTTAATTGTTTTATTATTATTATTTTATTATTTTTGTCTTTGTAATGTTTAAAAACTTTACTTGACTCGATAAAAACTCAATTGATAATATAAAAATATTCTCCTTAAAAGCTTATTAGTCGTGACTGTACAATTTTTTTTTGTGATAATAAAAATTTGCTCTAAAATCATGTATTATTTTCAATGCGTTTTTGTAATCATAATATTTATCGAAACACGCGCCAACGTGCCCATCCAAGTTAAACAGCTGTAAGCGCGCATAGTATATTTTAGACGAATTATTTCAAGCTAATTTTGAGCCTTGCCAATGTACTAGATTTCATATTTCATATTGTTTATATATTCAAACTAGACGATTCAAAGTGCTTACACTAGTCTATTTGAATAAAGAATATTTAGTTTTGAATTTGAGTTTGGCGTTTTCTTTTTATCCAGTCCATAAAAAGTAGTTATAATCATTCTATAAATTTTTCAGTAATATATTATTCTTATTATTGCCTCCTTTTACTATATACAATATAAAGTATTAAGTACTTACATATAATTATTGTTATTTATAGAGCGAAAACTTTAAGTGCTAACAAGTGCATACATCTGCAAATTTAAGTTTGTCGACTTTTATAAATTTTACTTCACGTTGACCTACAATCCTGAAAATAATACGGAATTAATGTAAGTATTTTACATAAATAAAATTTTAAAATAGTAGTAGGTTATACATAATATATTGTATGTATTGTATTACATTTTCATCGAAAACATTCATTATTTGCCACTTCGACGGCTAACCGCACTGCTCATGCAATCATATAATATCATATGTTATTGGTAATTGGACAATTATATTTTATACAATTTCTATCTATAAATTTTATGTTACTATTTCCAAAGTAAATATCTATATACTGGTACATTAATAAAATTTTTACTTTTGTTTTCAAAGTTTTCTAAATTCCTGAAAGAAATATCAAAATTGAAGGTACAAAATATTGTTTCTTTAATGGATTATTGGTGTATCTATTTCCAAAATACAAATCTATATATACATTAAAAAAGTAGAATGTGTTTTTTTTTAAATACTGAATGCTCTTATAACGCGATTATTTCTTCAACACATTGATGTGATATCGCTAGTTCCATATTGTCATTAGCACATACATACAAATATAACTCAAGTGAATCACTACAATTTGTATAGTAACATTAAAATTTATAGAAATCTCTTATACTTAAATATTCAATAAAAGTAAATTAAAAATATGATTAACATATTATTTGTATACCTTTTCTTTATTCTTTTTGCATAATTCTTAAACGAGAAATTCTTGGCAATGAATAATAGCTTAATATTTTTTATATATTCTCATAGAATTTACAAAATATGTATAGTATATGTATAATACATGTGAGACATTACAGTCACGTTGTCTCGAGCCACGTCCGGTATTTGTCGGATGCGGCGGTGCACAAACACTGGCGCCCTGAGAATTACGCATCGTTGAATATTGATTGAATCCTTTAATTGACTACCTTGTGGTGTAGTGGTGGAATTTTGTGACGGTAGTTTTTGGTTTAGTTATTGGGAGGAAAATAATTTATGAGGATATTATGCTATAGGGGCTGTAAACGTGATGGTTGTGGCTTCGGACCCACTATAGGAAATTAATTAATTTTATTCCTCTCCTGCTGTCAGACTAAGTGTGCTGTGAAGGTACGCTACTCAAGTTTCATAAACTGATTTTATTAAAAAAATCAGTCAAATGCGAGTCAGACTCATCCCCCGGGGCTTTCGTACCAATTTCAGGATTGTAGAATTAAAAGTTGAAAAGCTAGCCAGCGTAAGCACTCAATTTTTTATTTAACTAACTACAATTTTTAAGCTTGTAATACGTATTCTTAGACTATTTTGTAAAAGTCTCACTGAGTTACTTACTGTCTCGGTTCTTCTGAGACAGTAACTTTAGTGAACCGGTGTTAATTACTTGATATGCAAAACATGAAGCGTGCAAACTTTTTATTTTGAATAAGCTGGTTTTTTTTTTAAAAATCATAAATATAAACTTATTTGTATAAGTATATGATGTTGTAGTATAAACATGGCGAGACATAATAGTCACGTTGATCAATGTGAGCACGTTTGAGGCTCGCACACGTGACGTATGCTTTATTTTATAAAGACCTGCATTTACTTGTTTACATTAGTCACTTACGCAACATAAGTATGCTTTGTATTATTAGTCTGTTGGTCTGATATAATCTATAAAGCTGTTGAACCGTTTTTGTGGAACTTTCACTGGAAAATAGAGCAACATATATAGCTTACTTTTTATCCAAAAATTTCCGTGTGATCGGGATTTATACGAGAAAAACACTGCACATAACATATTTTTGCGAATAAAACAAAAAAAATCCTAAAGGTAATTGTAATTCAATACAATGTATTTAGTGTACAACTGTAAAGATAATCATGCTAAGAAAATCCGATCAATACACTTAAATAATATTAAGTAAATAATAAATCGCACCTTTCAGGCGTGGGTGACGGGCCGCTAGATAAAAATAAAGTATTATAAAATATGTCATGTCAAATATGTGTAGAAAAAATAATTAAAAATTGTATGTGTGCAATGTATAAAGGTTATAAAAATTTGATTCCCCTTGACGCCGCACTTGCAGCTCGTGGAAACAAACGAGAGAGAGAGAGAGTGAGTGAGTAGTAGAGTTCAATATATTTGCTGAATTAACTATGATCAATAACATACATTTTTAGGTAATATAAGAAATATTACATCTTCAACTTGCTTTGATACTCGTAGGTTCTTTGTAAATTTAAAGCAATAAAATTTTTAAAAAGCCTTTTTCTTGCCTGCGTAATTAAACAAACGTTATACATTTTTCATAATTTCCTCGACTGGGAATCGAACCCTCATTCGTCACATTAAGAGTTACACATTTGCGCCTCTGCGCCTCGTACGGCCTCTAGAATTACTCTTAGCAATTATAAAATAACTTTTTTATAATTTTTAATTAGTATACTTTGTAGAAAAATTATATGTTGTGAATGTTTCAGTGTAGTACTATTTCATTAGATCCATAAAGTTTTGAAACTATGTTGGAGACAGCTAATATTATTGGACTTTATTGGACTAAGAAGTTTTTAAAAACTTCGTAGTATGAGGACTTCAGCTGCGGACGTGCTATTTAAAATTGTTCAAATTAAGTTTATCATTTTTTACATGGAAAAATATATTACGTATCTACTTCTCTTTTTTTTTGCTACACGCTTGTATCATACTTTAGGGTATGCAGAGGGAACCTGGGAACCTAGTGTTAAGTTAACACTCTATTTCTATTATGACATTTTCGTTCCCCACTTCCGAATAATTCTGGAGGCATTGCGGCTTGAGTTACGGAGCTTAACGTCTCGTTTTGCCTCTTTACCAGAGGGAATAAAAATATTAAATATGTAATTTCGTCAGATGGGAATCAAACTTCCATCTGTTGCGTTAACAGCCGCAACTTACTATCCTACCTATAAACGTCTAAAAATTTAGGGATACAGTTGTTTAAAAAAATTGCGTAATTGCGATATCTGTAATCAATCGTGAGCAATAAAAGGATAAAAAGAAAGAACTTTACTATAGACTAAAAATAATTAACATTATATAATATATTTTTATATATTTATTTCACTTACTTTAATTTTGAAACATATTGCATTCTTTCAAATATAAAGTTGAAAAATTGTAAAAATCCATAAGATTATTTAAAAAATCTTGCACTTTAAAACGTGGAAAAGAAATTAAAGTACTCAGTAGTAATTAAATGCAGAGCTTAGCATAAAGTACGGCAATTGCTCAGTGTCGCTGGCGTAGGGCGACTAAAATGATTTTACTCTTACATTTAAAATATTTTAGGTCTTAACAAAATTTAAAGCGCACTCAGCTTTGATGTACTGCGAGAGGGTTTTTACTTTTTTAAAGGTATAGAAAGAGCATTGAAGTTTTTTTGGAAGGTACTTTAGAAAAATAATAACTTCATGGCGTTGTGGAACAGGGTCTGACTGTAAATGCGGTTGTAGTGAATTCGATCCCGATTTTCGGGAATAATTGTGTTAAATTTATTTTCATTTTCCCACTCTGGTAGACAAATCGTAGTATTGAGTTCTACCACTTATGTCTCGAACAGTGAAGTATCATAAAACTAATTCTGTCTACGTCCCCCCTGGAATGCGAAAATAAAAACATTAAATAGCACATTACTGAAATAAAAGAAAATATTATTTTCAAAATATTTTTAAATTCGTTAAATTTAGCTATAAAAATTACTTCAATCGTCACTATAAAGAAAACAAAGATGTAATAAAAACTTAAGCTAGTTATCTATTAACTAAATAGACCTCATTCGGGACTAATTAGAGATGAGGTGCAAGTTTTCATTAACATTCTATTCATATTCAAATCGGCTTCGGCATCCTTTATCGTGAGGCACGCCCACGCCCACGCCCACGGGCGCGGGGCTGCTGGGTTACGTGCAAATACTGAAACTGTTGATTGCGTATTATATTAATACTGTTCGTAAATAATCAAGCCAGTCGTGGCGCAGCAGCGCGACCATATGTATGTAAAACCAACGGGTTGTCGGTTTAATTTCCAGTAGAGGAAACTAAATATTTAATATGTAATTTCTTCGCTCTAGTTTTGAGTTTAATCACTCAGTGGGCGAGGTATCATAATACAAAAGTATAAGTATAAGGAGTCGCGTATTGAGTAACTCAACTCTGCACATTATTTTTTTACTAAGGCTTATAAATAAAAACATTTAAAATAAATAAGGATATTTATAAATAAATAAGGAGCTTGCGTTTTATGGCCATATGTTATGGTGTTTTTAAAAAGCATGACGTTAGTCAATACTGACGTCATGAATACCAGATATAAGGAAGTTGGAATATTAAATATTTAATTTGCTCGAACGGGAATCGAACTCACAATCTGTCGCGCTAACTGTGGCGAGTAATCTGTGACGTTGTTGCGCCCATCATTTAAAAATTATATTTCCATTTATTCATGACACACACACAGACTGACTGTATTCAAAAACACGTAAGCAAAATCTTTAAATAATGTGATAATATATGAAATAATATTTAAATAATGTGTCTGGCCATCCATGCTTATATAACGCTATAGTAATTGGTTAATCAATTAAAACTCTACTTTCAGTGGACACGGGTGGAATTCAAAAACTATAAAACATTAACGATTCAAGTTTATTCAGGCGGTATTCGCCGTTTTCCAATGTAAGCCACAGTTCTGTTTATACGAGCATGGTATCTTTTAATTACAGATCTGGTGTCAATGCGTATGATAGTTAAAATATTTTAAAATTCGTTTCCATACTAAATAATTAGTTTTTTACACGATTTTTTAATAGATTGACAAATTAACTTCAGCTTCACGCTGTATCCCGCACACAGCAGGGTAAGACACTTCATTTTCTACTTTCCGCCGAATTCTGGAGGCTCTTGCGTGTTGAGTGACGGAACTCAACGCCACGCCTTGCCTCGATACTATAGCGAATAAACGAAAATATTAAAATTTTCATTTCCTCGAGTGGGGATTGAATCCACAACCAGTCACGTTTACAGTCACATTTACGCCTCTGCATTACGACTTGAATCACATTTGATTTTTACATTATTTAAAAGTAAGTCAATTACGTTCTGCTGTCTAATGTCTCAAAAATCGGCAGGAAGTGGAGAGAGCTGAGTGATTTAATACTACTATTATTACTTTGCCTACTCTGCGAAAAAAAAATAGTGAAATATATATTCAGACGCGCGGAAATATGGAAAAGCATTACTCAAAGAACATAAATCAATGACACCGTCGAACTCGTAACAAGGGTAGAAATGGGCGGCGTTCGTTAAAACTAATGCTTCATTCATGTATTATTTAACGGTTGCCTCTTTTAAGTACTTAGCAAGAGAAAAAATAATTATATTATTAATAATAATATGTTGATATATTATTAAAAAAAAATGTTTCTTTTAATACCAATAAAGTTTGTTCAGTCCAGGTTTCTAATTTCATATCAAATCTTACCAAATAATATCTATGAAGAGATCGTGGAATAAAAGCGACGCTATCTTCACCCAATTATCTAACTGCTTTGACAGCCAGTGGAAAATAATCGAAAATATCTGCTACCCATTCAGTGTACTTCACTCGAGTGACTCGCAGAAATTGCTATTGTTTTGCTTTAATACAATTTTTATACTCACTATTCTATTCTTTTCATCTGAACTTTTACACATTATGTAGGACTTTAAAATAATACTATTATTTAATTATCATAAAATAATCGTTAAAGCTAAGAGATAAGAAAAGCTTCTTTTCGTCAAACATTTTCTTTTAAGAATGATTTTTGTAGAAACTTTTTAAAATGTTCTCCTAGAGCTGACTACGACAACAGCACTGGGTAATAAGATTTCGACTATCTTATATCAAACATTTTTTTTTCAGCTTCACATTATATTTTGCATGAAGCAGGGTATTCAGTGGGAACCTAATTTTAAGACATTCTGATCACTACTTTCTGTATTTTGATCCTACACCAGAGCGAAGAAATGAAAATATAAAATATTTAATTTCCTCGAGTGGGAATCGAATCCATAACCCGTCGCGTTTACAATCACATGCTTGTACATCTGCCACACATGGATCTAAATTCATGTGGAAAGCAGAGAATATAGTGTCATGGTACTTTTTTATTCTCTAGGTTTTTTTCGCACTCTCAATAAATAATAAATACTATTTAAAGGAAGGTAGATAATATAATATCCCTTTATTAATGCTAAACCTATAATTTTTCTATGACCATTTCCATATTTATAATTAAAATATTAATAGCAAATAGTGAACTAATTGAAAACGGTAAATGAACGTTTGTATTTTATTTGTAAATAATTGTATTGTTAGCATACTGTATTGATAGCGTTGTTGTTTGGATATACTTCAATTAAACAAAAATAGAGGAAATTATAGTAATGTAGAACAGCCTTTGACTGTAAATTAGATGGCTATGGGTTCGATTTTCACTTAATGAAAGGATTAACATTGGAAATATTTTCATTTCTCTGCCTTGAAAGTGGAGAACGGAGTATCCTGCTATGTGGTAATAGCGTAAACTTGCTTTATTAAACAAAAATGTATGGAATACATAATATATGAAGGTTTGCCAAGTTTCTTTAGTATAGGATGTGAAGATAGTTGCCAACTACTTTCCTTAGAAATCGTTTTGCAACTGCTGACTCGCTTCCTCAACTGCAATTATTTTATGACACTGTTGAATTATTTATATGCTTTATCTTGAGATATGAAAAACTTATTTTTTATTCATTTTATTCTTTTAAATGGCCTGTAAAAGCAAATTTTACGTGTATGTATATTGGGAATAGATTAATAAATATGCCTCCAGAATTCAGCGGAAAGTGGAGAACAGAGTGTCTTAACACTAGGTTCCCTTTTAGGTTTATCTAGGTGTGCGGGATTCAGCAAAAAGCTGATTTAATTTCACAAAATCAGATAAAAGGTTCTTCGTACTATAGAAATTTATATATGTGTACAACTTAACTGGATACAATTATCGTGTAATTGATACAATTCCTTGCGAGATGTCAACAGGAAAAAACATATTGTGCTTTAACAAAAGAATTCCCCGAAGGAAGCAATCCGCATCGTCGCCGCGTGATTGATGGAACACTGAGGTCTTACTCTCCGCACAAAGACTATCGACGTGACATGTCCAAGGAAAAACAAGGAAAACAAGTTTATTTTTAAACCTGTGTTAAAATATTTTACACCAAAAATAGCATTTCAAATGCTATTTTTGGTGTAAAATATTTATAAAGAGTGTTAACAGGCCACAAACTGTGACTTTAAACGCGACATATTGTGCGTTTGATTCCCATTTGAGGAAAGTAAATATTTACATTTCCTATATGGTATTAATTTTTGCTTATTACAACCCAAGTAACCAATTTCTCACCAAATTGAATTGTAAATCATGAATGATATTTCCTTTTAGCACAGGAATGACATTCTATAAATCCTATTTGGCGTTCAAGAAAGTTAGCCTATAGTGATGTTATGAGAATCTGCCGTATGATGCATGGCATTCAGTGCGCCAAGCGATTTGTGGAAGTGATTTTGAAGCTTTATATAAAAATAATATTAAAGTAAAATGTTGCATCACCACATTTTGAAATCTAAAATACAAATAAAATTGATATAATATTTGTGGACTTACATTATACATACATACATATATTTACATTACACATACATATACACATTACATATTACACGACACGGCTCTAGATCAAAGCGTTGTGTATAAAAATAGAATGTTCTATATTTATGCGCCTCACGCTGGCAAACAAACGCGCGCGCGGTGGTTTTAGATTCAGAATTAAATAAATGTTTATATTAACAATGTCTGTCATAGAAAAAGATAAATACAGGAAATAGGAAATGGAAGGTTTTATATACTACAAATATCCTGAGAAAAAATAAATAATATCAAAATATATATAATATATACATATATAGTACGTAGCACTGCAACGTAGCTGCTACGTAATAAACTATCGAGTTAACTTACCGAGAAAGCCAAGTCGTCGCAACATGAAATAGGCAGGAATATTTTCAAGCTATCGTTGGCTGTCAAAGCAGAGCCAGATAATTGGGTGTAGATAGCGTCTGCTTTTATTTTGCTATTTCATTTTGTAGATATTTGTTGCGGAGATGCGGTCGACGGTATTGATAAACGAGCGCCCGGCGTGCGCGTCGCATACAAATATGACTTGCTTTTACGTATTGTTCCAGTACGTGTGATTTATTGGTCTAGGATTTGTTTTACTTATCTTGGATGTAGCCATATATTTTGAGTTATCTTCTATCTGAATGTCTACCTGGAATACGTTTTTAGTGCCAAATTTGAAAAATATTTGGTCCAAAATTATACTGGGGTTATGTTGATATGTCTTTCACCGTTTGTCATTATGAGAACGTTAATACAATAATAATGAATTGTATCACTTAAATTTTAATAAGAATTTCCTATTTGATTTATGTTAAATCTAGCCGATCTGGATGGCTTTGCCCGCTCAAAATCATATATATATATATTTATTTATTAAATATATATGATTTTTTTTTCAGTTTAGGGGGTAAATAAACCATGAAAATTGTACGACATTTGGTCCATTTCAATTTTCTACGTACCGCTACAATTATTTTTTTATTTTATGACTTTTATAATTTTTAATATTCGCTCTAAAACTAAGGCTAAGTTACTCTCGATAATAATCAAAATCTCAGTCTCTTATCTTACTTAGCCATCACTAAGTGAGATTTTTTTGTTACATTCTTCACATATACTTACTAAAAGTACCTTTTACCTTTTAAAATAGCTAAATCGATTTCTATGTCTGAATTTGACTACTTAGACTACTATTGTAGTCGATTTTCAAACATAAGAGTATTTTATGTTTTTTATAGATAATAAAATAATACTTATTTACCTAATGATTTACTTACGTAATACTATTTCTTATACCACGGTAAATCTAATGTTATATAGGTATAATTTAACTTTGCTTAAATTTAATTTAAATATTATTGGAAAAAAAATCAAATATAATAGTAACAATATGGTGTGTAGTCGGAAAGTAATTTTGAAAGAAAATTCTAATTGTGTAAATTTTAAATGTGAGTATTCCAAAATAATTAAATTGTTATTTTAATTGCTTAAAATTTGTAGTTATTAAATATTGGTTCGCCTTGATTTAATTACTTACTACTTTTACCGGTTTATTTTCATGAATATTTCAATATAACGAACCTGTCCCACCAAGGTCCGGCTTGGCTCTATAGATCAATAATAGACTTTTCTATTAATTGTTCTATTGTAATTAGTTATATACTGTTTTTCTTATGTATACACATATATTTATTTTAAGCTAAATTGTTTTTTAATTAAAAGTGAAGAAACAGGAATATTAACATTTTGTACATTTTCAAATATATATTAGTAAACGAAACAAACAAAAATTACATTACACTTTTTGTAAAAAGTTGCCAAGTTCTTTCCATGCCAGTACTTTCATATCTAAATGACTGCAAATAGCTGTACAAAAAGTTCCCGCGAATACACTTGGCAAACTTGATATGAGATATTTAAACATATAAAAACTTAAGAACCAGTTGTGGCGCAGAGGTACAATGCGTGACTGTAAACTGACAGGTTGTGAACCCGCAGATTCGATTCCCACTCGAGGAAATTATTTTTTTGTATTAGATATTGGGCTTAAAGCATTGCATAATGTCCAGCATTGTGTACCTTCTGAATGCTAATTCGATACGTTTTAGAGATAAAACAAATGAAAAGTAAACTAGGAAGTTAGGAGTAAGTTTTTCATTTGCATTCCATTCATATTCAAATCATCCTTGACTCTGTCTCTGTCACGAGTTCTACCATTCAAATCACGCTTCTTATGCTATATGTAGAACTTAGCGAATGTTGAAGGATAAATAAGATATTATTTTTAATGTTTATTAACATTTGTACAGTAGTATAACGAATTTTCGTTCTTTTTTGAATTAAAAACTTAACGTAGTCTAACGCCACAAATATCTCGTCGGAGTGAATAATTGTAAGTAAGATAATCCCCTATGTGAGCATCGAACCTACACCCATTAAGTTTACAGCTATACTTTATCACACTGTGCAATAATAGCATTGATATACTTTCATTTGAGTATAAATATATAAACCAAGAAATATATATAGACTTACCTATTGTGTATCGTATTAGATCGTTGTGAAAGCGTAATTGATATAAGCATGGGCGATTGTAGTGGGTGGATTGGAATTATGAGAAATATATATATTCTAAGTTTTATAGTATATGTACAAATAAAGGTTTTCAAAACATGTTAAAAGTAATTTTTTTCTAATTTGCTGAAAGTGAAGAATCAAACTACATAGAAATATTTTATTTAGTTAATAAAACGTATTTTTGAATTACCAGTAGATATTAGTTTTCTAGTTTATTAAAATTAATTATTCACATTACAATAGAATAGTAAATTTATACTTATATTCGTTTGTAAGTATAAAAAATATTGGTTTATAAAATGCTACGAAAACTTATTTCCAAAGTAATAGTTTTACTAATTCCAGGTGTACTCTGTGATCCCAATTACAACGATCTCAAATTTAGCCAACCTGCAAGTTTCCTTATGTCAAAACGAGATAACTCATGTATACACCTGCTCACATATATTTCTCTTAAGTGGCTCTTTTCCGTGGATTTTACCTTTAATTGGCTTAACTTAATTTATTTATCGTTTTAGATATTACATTTTAACGATTTTGTAAGTCATGTCATCAATATTTATGTATAATTGATTAAAAAAATATGTTTTTCTAATAAACACAAATTATCAGCGTAGGACACAGGCGACTGTAAGCGTTCAAAGGTTGTGAATTCGATTCCTGCTCGGGGGAAATGGATAAATAAATATTTTTCTTGTATCTACATAATACATAAAAATAAAATAACACGCCGTAAATGTAATTTCAATTTGAATGTCTTACCAAAGTAATGTTAGTATATCAATCGAATCACAAAGATTTGTCCTGGTATATAGGTTAGGTGTTCTTGCGATAAGAGCTTTTACAATTTAAGCTTCGCCAGCTGTGCCATAAATGGTACGATCTAATCTGATAATGTAGGCTTACAATAACAACCTTAACTTTATTCATTACTAAAATCAAAGTTTAATGTATTTGAAATCTAAAAAGGTTTTCATTTGAAAGTATATTGAATGAACAAAATATTCATGTGAAATATCAACATATTAATATTTAAGCAATTTAAAAAATCTGAATAATGTATGAGTAAATTAAACTTGAGTAAATATTATTTTATTATTGGCTTTAAATTCATTGCAATATAAATACATTTAAAAATGTTTTATACTTTATTATTCTTATATCTTGTTTTTGATTTAGAATGAAGCGCTGTGAAAGCACAGACTGATTTTAAAAGCGACGATTGTTGTGTGTTCAATTCGATTCGGTGGAAATAATTATTTCTGTTCTGGTAGCATAATTTTTTTTTTATCTTCACGATGTATCCCGTAGCCAGCAGGGTAGGCAGAAGGAACCTGGGAACATACTGGGAACATACTTCCATTCTCCGTACGTTTTCATATCTCAACGCCGCGGTTGACCTCATTATAATATTAAAAGTATTAAATATTACATTCCCCAGAATGGGAATTGAACGCAAACCCGTCACACCTACAGTTGCGCGTTTCTGCTCGGCCAAAAATAATAACTCTGGTAACAAGTGAAAGCGCTGCGATGAGTTCAGCCATTCAATATTGGATAATTGGACAAAAGGTGGAGATTGGAATGTTATAACACTAGATTCCCTCTGCCGACTCTGCTTAAGACGGGATACAGCGTGAAGATAAAAAAAATAAACAATATTTACATATAAAAGTATCTGTTTAACTAAGACAACAATAATATCAAATAAGCTACCTAACAAGCTGAGATCGCTTCAACTACAGAATACTCATTTCCGTTATACAAGACAAATAAATGAGCTTTTGCCAGCCAGAACATCTAAAATTATCATATTAGTAAATGGACTGAAAAAATATAAATAAATCAGCTTCACGCTGTATTCCCACAGCAGGGTAGACAAACGGAATCTAGTGTTACGACACTCCGTTCCCCATTTTCCATCGAATACTAGAGGCATTGCTTGTTGAGTGGCTGACTAACACCACGCTTTGCTTCGACACCAGATCGATGAAATGAAAACGTAAATTTAAATAAATATTTCATTTCTTCGAGTGGAGATTGAACCCACAACCAGCCGCGTTTACAGTCGCACTTGTACATCTGCACCATGACTGGCCTCTTGATCAGTCACCCTATTCCTACCCTATTACGAATAGGTCAACAGACATAAAAACATATAACAAATGCTGCTGATGTTAAAAGGAATCCACTGAAAGCAATCAGTTGGGTATTGGTGACGGTGATTGATGGAAGACTGAAATAATGCAGCCATTGATGTAACCTTGCTATTATGTGACCCTGTTGGTGTAGAAAGTGAATCGATTACTAAGTGAGATATAGGTTCGATACCGTAAAGATTGTGCTGTAAATGTTGTAAATGTTACAGCTATATTAAATCTGGTTTAATTTTCTGGGTAATCTGGCAAGAAATTAATATTTTTGTATGATTATTTTGTTGCTTTTCCATTATTTTAAATCTAAATAAACTAGTTTACTATTGAGGAGAGGGACATTCTTAGATTTTTAGGGCGGTGATATGATAAAATATGAATATTTTAGTTTCTTTCTTCGTGGAAAATAAAGCGTAGTATTCAATCTGTACTATGACTCGAAAATAAGTGCTACGTAGAGAATGTCGTATATAAAACAAAAAGAAAATAAAAGATTTTCAATCAACTTTAATACCATATATTCAGAAACCTATTATTTATACTATGGTTTAAACATACACCAAACATTTGATACAGCGTATCTAGTTTATTTAGCTAATTAGCCATATCTCCATCTTTACGGAGCTCGTAGATGGTATCTGTTCGGTCCGGCCCTTGATATCTAATTCCATTACTCTAATACTTTTTCCAAGGAACAATAGAGAATGTCACGTGAAAGATATTTCGTACCAACCTTTTTCAGCATCGGATGACTTAATTGGATTTGTAAGATTGTTTTTGTTGTACAAATAGTTTGGTTAGTTTTTCGATCTTTATTTTCGTTGTTTATATTGAAGGAAAATATTTTTATTATAAAGCTAGATTTCTATTGTTATTTTTTTGAGTCGCGCCACCGTCGCCTGCGTATCCTGCTGTGCGGATACAGCGTGAAGTTAAAAAAGAATTACAAGATATACTTATTTTGTCGAAGACCTTGAATTGTATCTCGATTGAACACAGAAATAGAGAAATGAAGTTATTATATATTTTACTGCCTCAAGTGACAATCGAATCCATAACCTGTCGCGTTTACAGTCACACACTTATGACCCTGCGCCACGATTGGCCTCATATACTAAAGCAAATCTAAAGAAAGCTTATATCAGCACATTTCGCACGTACTAAACTAACAAGAAAATGTACATTGTACTTTTCTCGGTTAGGTAATGTATCCGGTGGAATAATCCCGAAAACACGATACGAAGATTTCGTTTTGAAATTCAAGTAAAGGCCACCTCGTCGATGAGATTTGTGTTCAGGAGTGGAAAAGCCATTGTCGTGCTGACTGCAGCCGGATCTTTCGGTACGTGGTGTTTGATGTTGTAGACTACGTAGAGAAGAAAAGTTAGATAACTTTTTAAAAGTTTTGATTACATATTTTTTGTAGCTTCACGCTGTCACGAAAGTCGAAGATGCTTACAACATTAGAGAATTTATAAATATTTCAATCTTTTATTTTATTTGAAAATAGATACAATTATTATTGATATTTATATTTATTAAAACAAGTAAATATACTTTAACCGATGGTGTGGTAGGGTAGAATATAAAGATTTTGATATACGTCGTGATATATCTCTTGGTTCATAAGCTATATATAAATACGACAACAGTATGTATCAAAGTATAGTCTACTAGTGTAGAATACGATCGCAAGTGAATATAGTTATATTAAGTATATTTTTTATTCGTTATATGAAATATCCCTACCGCCTGAATCCAAAACATTGTGTAAGGTAGTGAAATTTAATGCCACGCTCATGCATGCCATATCGGGAGATTGAAAAAAAACCATTCCCTCCTTTGATTGAATACGGATTCTTGGATTTATCGGTTTGTTTTTAAATATTTACATAGTAATATATTTCTTTATTTATACAAGTTTAAAATATTACGTTTATCTCCGAAAAATTAAGCTCACATTTTGCAAATATGCAGTTAACTATTCTTTTTTTCCATTACAAACCAGAACGCATCGGGCATGTTAAACAGCATGTTTTTCAATAAATGTAAAATGGCAGAGTCAACTTTACGGTCATTGAAAGTTTTTCCTCGTAAAAATTAAACTCTGCGAATAGTTTTTTCCAATACGGCAAATTACAGCGCCGTTGGTCTTTTTATATTGGGAATACAAAAAGCAGGACAAACTTTTCGGGCTTCGGATTAGTTTAGGGAGATAATAAAATTTAAATTTCTATAT
>JBAIZZ010000288.1:434142-449867 GCA_037355905.1 Heliconius aoede
GGGCTTCGGATTAGTTTAGGGAGATAATAAAATTTAAATTTCTATATAATCTATGAGTATCTTTTACTTTATAATTAAAAACGAATTTATATATTACTCATTTGATGTAAAAATATACTTATTTGCACTTTTTGAAATTCATCAGATGTAATTTAAGTTTTCACATATTTACCATTTTATTCATAAAAAAAAACGCAGCTAATGTCATTGTGATACCAAAAGAGTCATATTTTTTTATTATATTTTTTTAGCAATTTTGAATCCGTAACTTATTGTCATGTATATTTTATATATATATATATATATATATATATATATATATATATATATTTTGTGTATTTGTCAACTGATCTACCACGGAGTATTATTATTACTGGTCTACCACGGCGTAATATTCAATCTATATCAAATTTAAAAACCAGTATACACATACTTACGCATTAAAAAAATGTGAACGTCACTACAAAACCACTTAAGTTCAACCACTCGATATCGACATAATAAAACCTTAAATATGGCAAATTGAAATCAATTTTGAATTAAAACACGGCCGGGCCTACAGAATCCGATCAGATAAGATGAATGCATGTTTTAAAATTGGCAACGAAGCGGGAGGTATTACGAAACATAAATCTCTGCACGAGAGGAGGTAATTCTGTAATGGGATTGGTTACCTCCGCCCTCCGATAGTAATCTACTGACTCAACAACACAACTATGACTGTACAAATTGCTATTGCGAACTTGTGACCACAGAATAACCACAAATCAGAAATGGCATTAAGCGTATACGGTGTATCGATGACGCCGAACTTAATTTGCGGTAAGTCTTGCATGCCATTAAGTTTTGATAATTAAAATGAAAAAAGTACGATACAATTTTTATATATATTAATATTTTTTTATTTAATTTATATAATTAATTAAATTAGATTAAATAATTAATTAATTGTCTAATTTAAACGAAATAGGTATATATATTTATTTTAAAGACACATTTTCATCGTTTGTTAATTAATACATACTATAAAACATAACATATGTATAAACACAGAAACCGCACTAGGTGATGCCATTTTATTATAGTTTTTGCAATTAAGGTTTATTATTCAATTTGCAAACTTTAAAATATATACACATAATCTGTCCATCTGTTTTACGTTGTTATTATATTTTGAAGCTATGATATATTTCTTCAATGATTTATTACTATTTGTTAATGACTTAAATGAAAAATATATATGTAAAGTAATGATTTCAAGCATATTAAAATTATTTAAAATGTTTTTATTATTGAGGCCGTCGTTGTATAGGCACGACGTAGACGTAGACAGTACAGGCGACGATTGTGGCTCCCGAGAGGGATCTCTGAGGAATAAATTACAATTTATTAATAATTATATTTCTTTGCTGAGATCACAAGGCAAAGCACGATATTGAGTTCCGCCACTCAACACTCAATGTTTCAAAACTTCGACGAAGTGTTATATAGTTATTTATTTATAACTTTACGATGCAATTTCACCATATCGAGATATATGTTATAAAATTTAATTCTAAAGCAAATTCAGTAATATTTATATACTCTTGTACGGCATATTGTAATAATTTTCTTATAAGTTCTAATATTTCAGATGACATTAACTCGTTGTGTTTGAACGCATCACAACTAACTGCTAGAGGCAGAAAAAATAAAAAATAAAATATTACTAGATGAATAAAAATAATATAGAAATATGGATTCATATAAAAATATAATAGAATATATATAATAGAAAATATTTACCTGTGGTTTTGACTAAACGGTGAGAGAAAAGAGAGTCTTAACACTAGCTTTTGTATATATTTTAAACAATAAAAAAAAACCAAAAATCACAAGCTAAAAACAAATTTATTTCAACACTATTATAACTCCTTTTATCTTCAACAATATTCCACGAAGATTGGATTCCAGTATCGGACTCGCTCTTTGCCGTTACGGGCGTTACATTGAGAATAAACTCAGTGTTTTATGTCAGGGCGTGTGTGTCAGCTATCTTTTTTACGAGTATTGCCTAGTGATGCTTACTGCTGAAGGCGTTAAAGTCGACATGTTGTAAATTATTATTGGTGCTTTTGTACTATAAAATAAGTCGAGGAAATTAATTATTATTTGCTTGCAGTTTAAGAAAAGCAAAATAATTTTAGTTGATGTAGACACTAGTCTTAGAGACTTTTAAAATAAAAAATATTTTTAATTTATTCCGTTATGATTGATAAACTATAATGCTGGCTTAAAACACATTGAATGTTAACTTGTTACCTTGTTAAAAAATTTAATTAGAGACCAGTCGTGGTACAGGGATACAAGAGTGTGACTGTAAACGCGATTGAAAGCGAGTAAAATTCTCTATAGTCATTTCTTCGCTCTAGTGTCGAGGCGAAAAACGAAGTAGAATAAAATATTTTTATTAACATATTATCAAATAATAAAATCTTACTTTCATATATAACAAAGCGATCTTTGCATTAAATATTCTACAATCTTAAGTTTTCTCGAATAATATCGAGTAGAAAGTATTAAATAAAAAAAACCACTCCATATAATAGAATTTTTAATAATTTTCAATTCAAATGAAGCCGTTTTATATTCTCAATCTCGGCCTTCGACATAATGGGGCCTCATCAATTCTCAGGTAATTTCAATGAAGCTTATACAGAGAAGTTCGTGAAATAACAACCTGTATTAATTATCAATGGAGGTAGAATTAAGTTTGAAAGGATTCTTAGGACCGATTTATTATGGAGTTCTAAGCTCACGCTACGCCCACACTATTTGATTGATATGCGCACTCTGTTTACATTTGAGTCTGATATCGGGAATATTTAAAGTGATTTTGGTGAAATGTAGTGAAGGAAAATAAAATATGTTTACCTATCAAGGCTATTGAGACGGCACAGTGGGAAAGATAAACCAATTCAATATAATACAATGTCTCAAAAACGGTCTCTATTTTCTTTAACGGCATCGCTGGCTTATAATTTAATTTTGTGTTTAATAAAATTATAATTTTAAATAAAACATCTATATTATATCTATATATTCAACCAGTTTAACAAAAATGTGTGTGTGTGTGTGTGTGTAATTTTGTCGAAGTATATATTTTCAATTAATATACCTATTTTATTTATGAACCAATTGAAATAAATCTTTGGGTTCATTTTTTCTATTGAAATATTTTTAATACTTTGCAATGCAAGCTACAAAATCAAATTTACTCTTTGAGAGCTTAGAAAGCTAATTTAGCTTATAAAATATGAGTAAGAAACACATTTCAAAAACCCCTATTTGTTATAAAATTTCCCATTTCATAATATAATATCCATCTGAAACCCTAGTTTTATACAAACATAAAAAGCAGATAAATGCAAAGACGACTCTTTTATGCAAATAACCGGTGGCCCAGCACCCACGCGTTTCACCATGTTTTATGCCTCTATAAAATTCGCAGAAATGCCATGTCGTTGTCTTGTTTGTTATCGTCGAAGTTTATATGTGTACACGAGCATCAAAATATTTTAAAACTTTTAAATTGTACTATTCGGCTCAGTGGTTAGAATGTAGTTGAATGAAAACAATAGTTGTGGGTCTTAATACAACATAAAGAAATCGAGTAAATATTCTTATTTATATTGTAAATATTTTGTAGATATTTTGAATAAACTGCAGTTGTCGCTTTGATAGAATTGAATATATTGTCTCTGAATGGCTAGAAAGTACATAAGTAGTAAACTATCACTTCCGTTCTCCACATTCCGTCAAAATAAAATGTTAAAAGTAATAATCCTTACTCATAATTATCAAATTCTTCTATATAATAATTATTTATACAACATAACTATCAGCCATGTCCCAATTTTGTAAAGTATCAATAAATAACTAAATTTTATCCCTTAATCGACCTATCCAAGTAATCTTCTTATAGCGAGGCCGTACAATTTGTCTCCCTTTTACGTTGAATTTTACTGGCTTCTACAAGTATATTGCTAAGAATAGAAATGTTATAAACAAGTCTTTCAACAAATTTGGACCACAATAGAAAAATGACCTCATTACAAAGTCGAAGGTATTTTATTTAAAATATTTTATTGTACAGTTAGATGAAGATAAACATTTGACATTTGGTTTTTTTTCATTAGAAAATTTAATTAAATTAGTGTTTTTGTGTTTTTATTGTAACTGTTGCTTACTACATACATTGATTAGTATGTATTAAGATTACAGAGAGTGTCGTAATTGAAACAGAATATTTTGTCATTAGGTTCACGTACTATGTGCGATATACAGCGTGAAGTCAAGCAAATGAATGAATATGAATCTTATCTATATATATAAAAGGAGATGTGATAACTGACTGAAGTAAGAAGCACGCACAGCCGTGACCGCTGATAGTAGAAATGAAAAGAAAACCTTTGGCGTTGTTACTTAATTATAATATCAAGTTGTACGTAAGTACATAATATGTGCTATATAATTATTTAATTTTCTTTACCAACATGTATCCCAGACCTAAGTCAATGACTGTCTCTGGGATCTTGCTATACGTAGCCAGATAGGCAGAGAGAACCTGGGAAACTTCCGCTTTTTATCCACCCACTTTCCGCCGATTCTGGAGGCATTGCGTATTGAGTGAGCGAAAAAATTAAAATATTTCATTCCCTGAGAGGGAATCAAACCGACACGTTGATAGTCTGCACCATGACGGCCTTATATAAGCATGTACATATATGTACGCATAATCTTTAGAATCTTTATTCTTTTTTATGCCATTGCTGGTTACAATTTGAAACTGTCTCTTCGAACATGTCTGTAACATGTAGACTAGAAAGAGCAAATCTGTGTTTGACATCTGCTGCGGTTCACACTGGCCCTGTTTGTTAGGCGGCATACATAACAAATACCGGAACTTTTGGTTAAAGCTTTTTATTAAATCAGCTGTAGAAGGGTAGAGTTGGACTTTTTGGTTTTGAAACAAATAAATATATGAAATACAAATACATATATTATTTCTACTGTAATATTGTATTGTATTAATATTTCTTATAAAAATATCTTTTGAAAATGTACTACGTTTTTACTTTAACGTCTCTACAATATGAATGATATTTTACAGATGTTGTGTTGTGAAAAATCTGAACATTTCTCAGAAAATATTTTTAACAAAAACGATTATATTGAGCGTCGATTTTTACAACTATCACTAACCTTTAGACTGTGCCTTCAATACTTTAATTTTCTCTTTGGTTCATATAATCAAAGTTACCCTTATAACACCAACAAAATCCACCCCAACAGTGTTAAATGTATGTACCTTTTTCAAATTCCACCGAACGCGACTGTAGCGATAAGCTTGAGCGATTTATAAGCGATAACGATCTATCGTCCCTGAGGGAGCTCAGGTAATCGGTGAAATGAACGCTCTATAATACAAGTATATATACGTTTTTGAAATACATTTTAGAGATATTCGGGATAACTTTACATTATAATTTTTTTTCACGCTTCTAGCCTAGTGTTAAGACACACCGCTTCCAATTTCCGCCGAATTCTGAAATGGTTGTGTTGAGTGGCGAAATTCAACGTCGAGTTTTACCTTGAATGAATAAAAATATTATATACTCCATTTCCTCGTAAAGGGATTGAATCTACAAGCGGCCGACTTCATAGTCATGCCGCTTTCACGTCTACGCCACGACTGGTCTCAACTGTATAACTTTACATAAACACACGTATTAATTAATAATTTATTTCACTTTGACTGTTTAACCATAAAAAACAGTGGTTTGGTCTGTTAGCAATCAGCAGCGGCGGGGACACAATTGCTCGTTTGTGACAACTGTCTTCCGCCATTCAATTAAAGTAAATGGATTTGCTGAAATTCGATTATAGTTTGCAACCTGGATGAACTGTAGGTTCTGGGCTATTTTAGAATTCATTATTAAATGCAGATATTTAAATTTATATCAATAAGTTTCTGGTTTGTTGTGGGTGTTGTAATGATATTTTTTTTTATAAAAGAAAACCACTGAAATTTATACTCTTTATTCTAACTGTAAGAGGCCAGTCGTGGGGCAGAAGAATAAGAATGTGTTTGTAAGTACGACAGGTGGTAGAGTCAATCTCCAATCGAAGAAATTAAATATTTAATATTCTCATTCCTTTGCTATTGTGTACAGGGAAAGCGTGGCGTGAGTTCTGCCACTCAACACAAATGCCTCCGGAATTCAGCGGGAAGTGTCTTAGAACTAGGCCTTACCTACCCTGCCTCTGCCTACCCTGCCTAACCTGGTACATGAGAACGGCAGCGTGCAACTGAAAAAAAATCACTATTCCTTAATAAATTATAAGCTTAATGTTTTTCTACTCATACTCTTTCTATGATAATAAGAAAAAAAAACAGATACGAGTATAAGTATATCTATACATGTTTATATATCAAAAATAATAATTTAAAAAGCGATATATTGTATTATTTCGAGATTTGTTCTATAATATTAAACATATTTCGTCTTCTTAATCAAAGCAAAGATTGAAGAAAATAAACTTAGTAGACCTCGTTTCTAACGAAGAAAATTCTTTATGACCACACCCTCGAGATAAACTCCGATTCAGTACCCTACATTTAATTTGGAAAATTTATTTTGCTTCGGTTAATATTTTTTCAAATATAGACTTTACATTATAAAATATAGGAACGGAGTGTCTTCGTACTGCCTACCCTGCCTACATTAATATATGCGAGATACACCGTATAGTTATTTTTTTTTATATACTTTTGTCAACTAGTGTGAGACTGTGGCTGATATTCATCGATATTCAATATGTTCGGTATAACGTAATCCTCCTAAGTGTGTGGCTCGCCTTGAGGGAATACTGCGCCTATATTCGGAGTGTATAGTCAGGGTTAAGTGGAAATATAGATTCAAGTTGAAATACAGCTACAAAAAGTACCTATTTTATAAATATTTTATTTTTTATTAGAGCCTGTCGTGGCGCAGAGGCAGAAGGGTGTGACTGCAACGCGACGCGACTTTAATGAAATTATTAAAAAATAGTTATTACAGTCTCCTATAATAACAATTTTTTGATAATTTCATTTTTTGACTCAGGTACCCTGCAAAAGCCCGGCGTTGAGAACCGCCATTCAACATCCAATGTCTTGACAAATTTTCGTAGGAGAGTGAAATGCTTAAAAGTAAAATAAATCACATTTTTTGTCTTTGGCTTGCCTCCGTACCCTATACTAGTACAATATAGGGAGTTATAATAAAAAATAAATCACCTTCACGCTGTATCCTACACAAAGTATTAAGTCTAGTGTTAAGTCACTCCATTTACATAAATACAATTCTGTTCGCCACTCGAATTCTGACAGCATTGAGCGGCGGTACTAAAATAATTACGGTACTAAATTAAAAATTAAAATATTGTTATAAATAAAATATATAAACCTACAACAGTATTAATCTGTCATTTCCTATAAAACACATAGTTTTAATATATCAAATGGATCGGCTGCCAAATTTAAAATTTATTGACGCTAAAACATCCTGTATATAAATAAGTATACAGCACCTTTCAAGAAAATAACACCGAAGACAAAGGCCCCCAAGCTTTTTCGTCACAGCGGTGAATGTTGAATGTTTTCTACACCAACTAAATAGGCCTTCCTTTCCCAATCTCGACATCTACAGAATACCCATAGAATAAGGATTTACCTATAAAAGGGCTTTGCAATTTTTATTATGGGTTTTAAATAGTGATTTGCATAATTTATATTTGGTTTTTATAATTATGTATAAATAAATATATATTTAAAATATTACATGGTAGGTAGTATATGATGTCGCGGTCTACTGGTTTTTATTAATAATATGTATTAGTAAAATAGATTTATAATACGTGAGGCCGATTGAGGCTATTGTGGCACAGGAGCACAAGGGTGTGACTGTAACGCGACGGTTTTTTTAGATCCCCACTCGAGAAAGTGAAATATTTGAGGCGAATGGCTTATTTTTTCTGCCAGTCAACACGCACAATTCTGAAAAAAAAAAAAACGGAAAATGGGGAACGAAATATCTTAACACTCGCTTTGATAATTGGTAATAACATGTCTTGAAATAATCAAGAATTACAACAAACTTCCCGTATACCACTTTTGTTTAAGTTTATCTTAGGTGTAAACAATGGTACCTTCGAAAACCCCGCAACTTTTCTTATTATTTAAGAGCTTCTCAATGTTTAATGCATGAAGATACGATTTATTGGGAGTGAATAATGCGGAGAGTATCATTTTAGTGATTACGTTTCCACACTCAGCTGTTTGTAATGTTCTGGGATGTTGGAAAAGAAAGAAATTAAAGCTCCTTATTTTTTTATTGTTTTTTTTTATTTATTTAATACGATTGTACCAAAAAAAATTGCTTATTTTAAGATAAGTATTTTTATACTACATATTTTCAGTGGGTTATATGTATACAGTAGGGTGTTAGGGTAAAAATTTATTTTTGTGCCCACTGTATATTTATGTATACAAATTATTTAGCTTAACTCAGTCTACATTCATTCATCAGTCTACAATAATAAGAAATGGAAGCAAGACATTACGTAGAAATGGATTATGTCTTATGTCTCGAACAGCAAAAAGCGATATGTCGTATACGATAAATTAGACTCGTTAGTGTTGTATAATAAAACCTTGTTCGAGAAGTCACCGAACTAATAAGTGTGTGTTCACATTATTGTAGGCCGACTGTTACATGAAATACAAAAAATCTATTATATAATAAATTGTAGTGTTTTCAGCTTCATGATATATCCTTCATATAGGATAGGCAAAGGGAACCTAGAGTCCTAGTGTTAAGACACTCCCGTTCCCATCAAGATCCTTTCATTCCATATTTTCCGTCGAATTCCTAAGGATATGACTTTATAGTGTCAGAATCTAAAGCCACGCATTGTCTCGTTACCAGAGCGAGGTAATAGAAATATTAAATATTTCAACGCCGCGAGCGTATGTCACAGGTATCTGCTCTTGCGCCACGACTGGCTTCAAAACAGAATATAATCAAATACAAAATATATAGAATAAAATGAAACATAGAATATTTAAATGAATAATTCAAACTAAAACCCAAATTGCATTTGTGAAAAACGAAAATGGTATTACGAGTTTCTTTCTAAAGAGCGCTATAATAATGGGAACGAGCCCTAATATATCACGTGTCAAGCGATAAGAGTGCACAACCGGATTTATGTGGCCGATTCCTAACGATACTGTGGAGCTGGAGAGGAGAGAGCAGGATAGCTAATGTTTATTTATTAATATATAGAGAGAGGACAATATTACCAGAAATAATAACTTATTATCTTTTGAAATACAAGATTGTTGGATAGATATCGCTTTCTGAGTAGTTTTCTTTACCAGGAAATATGTTTTTGTTTGTTTTGTGATGTTTTTGCTTCTATTTATGTTCTTACGGTGACATTCTGGCATTGAATTTCGCCACTCAAGACGCAATGCCTCGAGATTTCGGCGATAAGTCAGGAATAGAAGTATTTGAAAAGAGGAAGAAATATTCAGAATGTCTGAAAAAAAGTACATCGTGAAGCTAAAAAAATAAGAAAAAAAATTGCATTGTTTACGATGCTATACTATACTGCATGTGACGAGCTATCTAGAAACCTTATTAAATCCTTATATACATTTAAGTGAAATTTTTTGGTTCTCCGTCTATTTTGAAATCATAGTTATAGTGGGTGACCAGCGAAGGCTTTTCTCTATCATATTGGGAAAATAGAAATAATTAAAATTCAAAGTTATTGCGTGTACACTTTTACACCGTTCCATTGTGATAGGATGGCAACGTTTTGTTTGTAAACATTAAATAAACAATATCCCAAAATATTATAAAAATCATTTTATAGTTTCTCATATTTTGTACAAAGCAAAACATATTTACGTACCCCATTTAAACAATTAATATTTCTCGTTTATTTTAATATTTTTGTATTTATCTTTATTTTTATTTTCGGTAAAGAATAATTTAGAAGTATATGTTGTTAATGACCGACTTTTTTTAGCTCATATTAAGATTGTCAGAGGGAACGAGACGAGAGATAGACTAACGAGAGATAGACGCGCTTTTTCAAGTCACAAGTCGTATCGACAAGTGAGAATCGAACCAACAACCTTCATGTATACAAGACGTTGTCCCACTGTGCCACGATGGCCTCTACTTAATTGTCTACTTACAAAATAAAAAATCCTAAATACAACACAACTATCTAAACATTAAACAATTAATATTCCACACGTACCCACGTAACGATTTAAGTTTAAGACCATCTACAGTTAAACACACAACTATCTATTTAGCCACACAGTTAACTTTACTTAGATGCTACTAAAGTCCAGGACTTACCAGCCAGCCACTACTCGTTAAGAGAATCAGAAGTTCTTAAAACACTTTATTGTAGACATTACTAAGAGTGTTCGAAGTTGAATATAGTCGATATAAAAGTTAACAACTTCATAAAGTTTATAACGTACCGTCAATAGACGACACGTACGGGGTAAATATTTTATGAGATTTTTTATTGCTGTGACATACATACATACATACAGGTTGGGTGCTTACCGCAGAACAACGATACAATAGGTTAGTAATTTTCTACGGCTTTTCTTAGTATTATAAATGTATTGAAAGTATTGGGGTTATGTGGATTGATAAAAATAAAATAATAATTTTGTACTGTATCTTATATAGAATGCACTTAGTGTTAAGAATTTCCGTTCCCCATACGACTAGTTTAAGACGCGGAATTTAACGCTGCGCTATACATATTTTGATATTATAATATGATTAAGTTATATGTTTAGAGGCCAGTCGTTAAGTTAATAAAAATACAATGAAGATATATATTTAACAAGTTGAAAAATATATATTTTTTTAAAATCACATTCTAAATTAAAATTTTAACTAAAATTTTATCTAAAGCAAGTCGTCTATTCAAAGTATATTTTATTATTTTAAGAATTACTACACATGTCCACATTATTCACAAAAGCTTGGGAGACCTCGGTTCGTTAAAACGACAAGATTAGAATGCTTATTCATAACTAGATGCGTATATTAAGTTAGGTCGCGCACGCTCGCCACTTAAATTAGAGCTGAGTTTTAGATTATTTTTTTAGCATTTTAATAAATACTGCCACTACACTGCCACTACACTATACTTACTTTAATATAAAATAAAACATTTTAGTCATATTTCACAATTTCGAGCCCATCGTGGCGCAAAGGCATAACGTTGGATAAGCAAGACGGTTTTGGGTTCGATACCAACTCGGAGGATAAATTATTTTCACTTTTAACATAGTCAACATTAAAACAACTCTGTCGTCTCTTGACATTACAAAATGTCAAAATAAAATATTTTCTTAATATAAATAAAGTACTACATTTATACCGATTGAATAGATGCCATTATAAGAAGCTTGGTTCAGCGCACATAAAAATTGGGTTTGAATTAGACAGGCGGGTTTCGGGGCTGGAGTAATAAAGAGGGATGGATTTTTATGAGATTGTATTCAAATTTATACGTTCGATTAGTATTGTTGTTTTTGTAGACATATGGATAGATATTATATGATTTAAATGTTGGCATCATACTCTCTGTCTCAAATGTGATGAAGGTGAATGGTGAGAGTTCTTCAATAGTACGGAAGTAAGACAAGCGTTTATAAATTTGTGAACATTGTAAAATCCTTAAAATAAAATTATCAACTTTTACAATATATATTTAAACACAAATTCCTCAATTACATGACGGCGGACATATGCCAAACCAAGTTTACCATAAATGTGTAGTTTTTTTCGATATAAAAAAAACCTGTCGAATCAATTTCAGCATTGGAAGTTCACAGGAAGTACGAGATATAAAAGTTGACACACTTAAGTGTACTATATACTCATTTTGTATTAAATGTTATAGCTGGCTTTTATCTGTATTATATAAGTTTCCTTTTTTTGCTTTAGTTGCATTGTAAATTCTTACTTCACGACAAGTTTTAAAATAGTTGGTACACAGGAAGTGCTTTCTATTATGGCACGGAATGATATAAACGGAGAATACAATAAGTCACTACTACACTACTTACTTAAGTAAAAATATGTAATAAATAAAATCGATGGTTATTTTCGTCAGATACTATCTTTATACCTGAATGTATTAAATGACCTTTCAATATATTTCCAAAAAGAAAAAAATAGGGAATCCCTGCTATCTGCTGTTATGTGAAGGTAAAGAAAATACAAAAAGAAATTAAAGTGTAGTTGGCTACTTTTAACCTTTATTGTAACACAATTGGGAATATTATTAATCTAGTATACTTACATCGTTATTTGTTTTCTTTTCAAGAACCTACGTTATACTCGACCTTTAGAAAATATTGATAAATTACAAAGTAAGGTGGTATTCCCTTGTTCTACTGACCTTTCGATTTTACGTAAAATATTTAGTAGTAGAAATATTGAGGCCCTCGTGTCGGATTGTGCCAGCTTGAGGAATGAGGGACCCCCGATCATTATTATATGACTACAATTATTATTTTAGCGTCCTGGTGACACAAATATAAAGCCCGAAATTGTGTTCTGCAACCTAATATGTAAAAAAACAGACGGATACGGGATAACGAAGCGTCTATCTAATATTAAGACTTTTTCGTTTGACACTTTCCGCCGAATATTCGAGACATATCGTGATGATTAGCGCAGATGAACGCTGCATATGCATTGGGTACCGTAGCAGGGAAAATAAACAAAATCTTAACTCTCCCCCAGTTGGTATTCGTACCCACAATCGTCGCGCTACAGTCAGATGCCGTGCGCAGCGCCATGTCGCCCTTCATAAATAAATTCAGTACATGTAACGTTTAATTTTCTTACATTGCAAATGTTTGCTTTGGTTCCATAAATATTTGTTCACTGCTAAAGGGTAAAGCGCGGCTTTGGAAACATGCATCCATCAGAAACGTCCAAAATTGAATAATCGAGTGGAGTTCATTCAGCTTGCTGTAATTACTGTGAATATGGTGTTCTGAGAATTTGTGCGGGAATATTCACTATATAGTTTTTGGTTTCGTAATATGTTATATATTACTAGTAAATATAAACGAGTCAAGTGCGAGTCGGATTCAGACACCGCAGATTCCGTATCAATTTTAGGATTCTAGGTTAATGGGATGGGAAATTATAAAAATTAACACACTTAAGTTTCTGTACCTGTAACATCAATAAAAAAACTGTAATTTTTGTTGTTTCTTTTTTATTGGTTTTGCAGCTGTAAGTTGGTGATGATTTTTTCTATGAAATATCTATAAATTTTCACTTTAAGATTTATTTCTTTATTTGTATTGGAATTTCTCACTGCGTGCCAAATTTCAAAGCTAGGTCTACGGGACAGGTTGTCATTACGTGGCAAATTTCATACAGAACGCAGAAAAACAAAGCTTAATTGCTCATATCTTTTGACTGCGTTGACATAGAAGTACATTTTTCTCTGTGCTCCAACCTTAAAAATTTAATACAAATTTCAGCTTGCTATTTTTACCTGATTTAGAGGTAAATCAGTAAGTAAGTCAGTCAATGACAGATGGACAGACGCGCAACAAAGTATGTATGTGTCTTTTCTTCCTTAATTATTTTCACACATCGCTCAAAACAAACACGTACAAATTAAGTAATTACTTAACAAATAAACATATATTAATTTATTATATTAAAATAACAAAAAAATAAATAATATTTAGTGTTTTACAACTCAATGTGGTATGGTATATGTAGATGGTTAACTATAACGTTGATGAATGCCAACACCACATAAGTTTAATTAAAAATTGTCACGCGATTCTATTTACATCACACAACTGGATTTTGTTTGAGTTTTTAGTCCAGTACGGTTTGCTAAAGCCATTTTTTAAAGTGATTTTAGCGAAATTGTGTCAGCGATTAGAATAGAAAATATTGTATTTTTTGTTTTTATGTTTTTATTATAATTTCTTGAACGTATAATATCTATAACCTGTCCTTTTATATAAATTATTAACCTGTTTCTGTACAAATAAATAATATTAATAATAATATAGTTTTTCGTTATATTTTTATTATTGCAAAATTCCACTTTAAAGTTTCAGTGATATGTTTTCTCACTTTTACTGATAGAAGCAATAAAATACTGTACAAACCAATTGTATATTTTATTATATTGGATATAAACAGGGAAACGGATGTCTTAACACTAGATTCCCTTTGTTTACTCTGTTATAAGCAGGGTACTTACTACAGGAAGCTTAAAAATGCAAATATTAAACGTAGAAACGTAGTATTTTAACATTCATGGGACTGTTATAATAATAAAAACGTTCATTTTAATGAAAAGATGGATAATAAGCGTTTTTTTTAAATTGCAATTGCCGTCCGTAATTTAGTCGGTATTAAAAGCTGCAATATACGGCCCTATTAAACAAAGACGAACTCGGGTCGCGCCGCGTTATATCCTGTTATACTCTCATATTTATTTTATGAAAGGTGGTGACTACATTTTGAAATCCTAAATTTAATTAACCTAAACTTTAACTATATTAGTTTTAGTATTTAAGGTAAAATATTTTGTGTTTCTTAAAAATATGAAATGAGTATATATATTATGTGTTTAGAGGTAGCCTAGTGGCAACACCCGTCGTTCTCCTATATGCTGCCAAATTTGAAAGCGAAACTCAAAGCTATATTATATAATCTTGTTGCTAGAGTGAGAAAAATAAAAATACTTCATATCTCCGAATGGGGAGGGATAAGCGCAAATTTTGGTCGATTTTCTTTTAATTCTGTCCTTTAACGAATAACAATATATAAAGTAAATACATTTTTTTAAATCAAATTTTTTTTTTTTTTTATGAAAAACATGTTAAATTCATAAGTATTTTATATAAATAAAATAATTATGGAATGAATACTATATTTACCCATACTAACCATAACCATGTTTATAAGCCATATTATTCAGAGATAAACTTCGGTCCTTCCAGCATCCGCGCAATATCGCCTGATCTTCTCATCTTTATTCTATGATATGGAGGCAACTTCATTTTGGATATTATTTAGGTATTCGTCGCTTATCTGGAGAACTGGTAGCCATGATGAACGACTTCACCTTTAGGATACATTTTATATTAATGGCATAATTTTGCGAGAATACTTTCAGTTTAATAAAAACGAGACTAACGATGTGAATTATAATTCAATATTTGCGAATAAAATATGTAAGAATTGTTAAGATTACAGATTTAAGTCGTATAGAGAGTTTATTTACTTACATGTATAAGTTATTAAATAATAAGTTATTAAATATATATATATATATATATTATTCGTGTGTGCAAATTATTTATATAATTTACCTACATATATTGAAAACACAAAACCAATCTTAATTATTTAAAAAATAATACATAAGTATTTTAATCTGTAAAACAATTTTGAAAGAATTTAGAAGAAAATCAAGAAGAAATTCCCTACAGGTTAAGTAACCGACTTCAAAGAAAAGGGGGGTATAACAGTAAATTTGCTTATAGGATCAACGGTATATATTTTGTATGCAAACATAATATGATGAAAATTTGAAGT